>CM059433.1:22375014-22774139 GCA_030390025.1 Squalus acanthias | reverse complement strand
CCCCCCTTCCCTTACCCCCCCTTCCCTTTCCCCCCCCCCACACCTTCCCTTTCCCGCCCCACCCATTCCCTTTCCCCCCCCACCCCTTCCCGACTGACAACAACTTACATTTATATAGCACCCTTAGCATAATAAAACGCCCCAAGGCACTTCATAGGGGCATTAACAAAAAACAAAATTTGACACCAAGCCATATAAGGAGATATTAGGGCAGATGGCTAAAAGTTTAGTCCAAGAGGTAGGTTTTAAGAAGCGTCTTAAAGGAGGAAAGCGACGTAGGGAGGCAGAGAGGTTTAGAGAGGAAGTTCCAGAGCTTAGGGCCTAGGCAGCTGAAGGCACGGCTGCCAATGGTGGAGCAATTAAAATTGGGGATGTTCCAGAGGCCAAAATTGGAGGAGCGCAGAGATCTTGGGGGTTTATAGGGCTGGAGGAAATTACAGAGATAGGGAGGGGCGAGGCCTTGGAGGGATTTGAAAACAAGGATGAGAATTTTAAAATCGAGGTGTTGCCAATATAGGTCAGTGAGCACAGGGGAGATGGGTGAGCAGGACTTGGTCCGAGTTAGGACACGGGAGGCAGAGTTTTAGATGACCTTAAGATCTAGGGAGGCTGGCCAGGAGAGCATTGGAATAGTCAAGTCTAGAGATAACAGAGGCATGGATGAGGGTTTCGGCAGCAGATAAGCTGAGGTAAGGGCGGAGATGGGTGATGTCATGGAGGTGGAAATGAGCGGTCTTAGTGATGGAACGGATATGAGGTAGGAAGCTCAACTCGTGATCAAATATGACACCAAGATTGTGAACAGACTTGGTCAGCCTTAGACTGTTGCCAGGGAGAGGGATGGAATCGTTGGCAAGGGAACGGAATTTGTGGCATGAACCGAAGACAATGGGCTGGATTTTCATTGACCAGTGGAGGTGGGTTTGGAGGCGTGTGGGGGGTTAAAATTGCAAAAACTGGCGGGCGGGCACAAGTCCGCCTCAATCCCGCCTCCACGCAATTTTCATTAAATCGTGTCTGCTGGTCCCGACTCTGTCCCGCCTTTAAGAGGCGGGATAGGCTGTTAAGGCCCTTAACAAGCACTAAATTGGCTCTACAATGCCATTTTGAAAGGCCTTTGTGATTTTAACCCTTGTTCTACATGAACCACGCCTGTTCTGAAGCACGATTGTGAAACCTGGCGGGAGCACATTTGGATAGCTGACTATCAGTGGCTGGGCTGACTATCAGTGAGTGAGTGACTGGCAGGCATCTAGGACGAGACATATCTGGGAGCGCTGGTGCAAAAAATAAAATTCTCTCTCTCTCTCTCTCTCTCTGCAGACTTAGAGCTGCTGCTCATTTTGCATCCAGGTCCTCTCACAGCAAAGGCCAGGCAGTCTCTGACCTTCAATGCAGCAGCAGCAATGATGACATCATCAGAGGCGACTTTCAGACTGAAACCACTAATTAGTTCATGGGTTCCCACATGCTGGAACTCAATTGCCCAATTAGGTGAAAATTGCATCAATCTCCCACATCCAATTGCAGTCGGGTGGATAACACGAAAAGCGGATGACACGACCCCAACCCGCCCCAGTATCAAAATCCAGCCCAATGGCTTTGGTCTTCCCGATATTTAATTGGAGGAAATTTTTGCTCATCCAGTGCTGGATGTTGGACAAGCAGTATGACAGTATAGAGATGGTGGAGGGTTCGAGAGAGGTGGAGGAGAGATAGAGCTGGGTATCATCAGCGTACATGTGAAAACTCACGTTGTGTCATCGGATGATGTCACCGAGGGGCAGCATGTAGATGAGAAATAGAAGGGGGCCAAGGATAGATCCTTGGGGGGACACCAGAGGTGACGGTGCGGGAGTGGGAAGAGAAGCCATTACAGGTGATTCTATGGTTACGGCTGGAAAGATTGGAATGGACCCAGGTGAGTGCAGTCCCATCCAGCTGGACAATGGTAGAGAGGCATTGGAGCAGAATTTTGTGGTCAACTGTGTCAAAGGCTGCAGACAGGTCGAGAAGGATGAGAAGAGATAGCTTACCTTTGTCACAGTCGATTAAGATGTCATTTGTGACCTTGATAAGAGCTGTTTTGGTACTGTGGCAGGGGCGGAAACCTAAATGGTGGGATTCAAACAAGGAGTCCAGGAAAGATGGGTACAGATTTTGGAGGCAACAACACGTTCAAGGACATTGGAGAGGAAAAGGAGGTTGGAGATGGGGCAATAGTTTGCAAGGACGGAGGGGTCAAGGTTTTTTTTTGAGAGGGGTGATGACGGCCGATTTGAAGGCGAGGGGGACAATACCTGAGGAGCGAGAACCACTAACAATATCAGCTAACATGGGAGTCAGCAAGGGAAGTTGGCTGGTCATCAGTTTAGTAGGAATAGAGTCGCGAGAGCAGGAGTTCAGTCTCATTGGCAAAGTGAGCTTTGAAAGGGCATGAGGGGAGATAGGAGAGATATTAGAGAAATATGCAAATTCAGAATTAGAGCAGGGGGGAAACTGAGAGGAAGTTAGACCTGGTGGGCTAGGGTAAGGGAAGGAAGTAGCAAAGGCAAATGATCGGATGTTCTCGATCCTTTTAACTAGAAAGCCCATGAGCTCCTCACATTTATTGTGAGGGAGCAGGAGGCAGCGGAGGGTGGTTTGAGAAGACGGTCAGTGGTGGAGAAGAGAAGCCTGGTGTTAATCTTTGCTTTATGGATGAACTTAGAATAGTGGGCAGTTTTAGCGATGGAGAGCAGGACCTGATAATGCTTTATGTGATCCAGCCATATCTGGTGATGGATGGTTAGACCTCAGTGGTGAACAGTAGAGAGTTTCCCTAAACGCCATGGTGCATGTTTTTTTTTTAACAGGTTCCCCACCCAGAAGCTAGCCTGATTGACAGGCTTGGCTCGCTGTCAGGCGTGGAACACTGTAGCAGAGGCTGTAGCCCAGGGGCAGGTAGGTTTTGTGCTGCTGGGGGGCGGGGGAGCACGGAGTGGGCATGGCGTGGTTTGGAGGGTCAGGGGATGATCGCGGGGGGTCGGAGAGAGATCAGGGACAGAGAATAGGGGGTTGTGGAGAGATTGGAGGGGGGTCAAAGGGAGATCGGAGGGAGAGATGGGGGGTTTGGGGAGAGATCGGAGAGAGATCGGATGGAGAGATGGGAGTGTTGGGGAGAGATCGGAGAGAGATCGGATGGAGAGATGGAGGTGTTGGGGAGAGATCGGTGAGAGATCGGATGGAGAGATGGGGGTGTTGGGGAGAGATCGGAGAGAGATCGGATGGAGAGATGGGGGTGTTGGGGAGAGATCGGAGAGAGATTGGATGGAGAGATGGGGGTGTTGGGGAGAGATCGGAGGGAGAGGTCGGGGGAGAGTTGGTGATTGCTGGGGGGGTGGGGGGGGGGCGGCGTCAGTGATTGCTGGGGGGTCGGGGGCCTGATCGTGTGGGGGAAGTAGGCTTGCTTGGTGGGCCAGGGGGAAGCACTCCTGCTCCTCCTGGCCCACAAGCAGTGCTGGAAAAGCACTTACCTCTACCACGCAGAAGTCCTCGCCTCCCTTTAGCTGTCGGGTTTCCCGAGGCCCTGGAAACCTGGCCGGCCAGCGTTAAAGCTGGAACAGAGAAAACATCTGAGGCACGCACCTCATTTAAATATTTAAATGAGCGACCCGTCTCCTGGGAGCGGGTTGGTCACCTGCCCCCCCTGTCCCGCCTCCATTAAACCCGGAAGTGGGTGGATTCCAGGTGCGTTGGGTTTGGGTTTGAGGTTAACATGTTTACTTCCCACCCAACCCAAACCCACCCGTTTTTGGGAGTTAAAATTCCCCCCAATTAAACTTTTCATAATCTTCTTGTATTTTCATGCATATGTATTCAGCAAAGTTAAGACTTTAACATTATGGCAGTACACGTTTGTAATAATTGTCTGGCTTGCTTTCTTAATTCCAGTCATTTCTCTTTAAAATTTCCATTTTCTTTTCCTTTTTTTCTCTCAGTTTATATATCCCGCAGAGCAACTTCACACAACTTTCCTTCTGAAACTCCTGTCTAATGTGCTCACAGTGGGCACTTTTTTGAATTATAGTCAGCTTCATCACTTCTATCCTTTCTTCTGCCAATTCAAGATTCTGCTTAAGAACCACTTCTTGTACAAGCATAGATCGGCACCATTAGAACTCAAGGATCTCATGGTCCAGTGTTCATGTTCGTATTGTGCTGTTGATCACAGATAATATCTAAGGATCCGACTTCTTATCACCAGCTAGAATTTACATTTGCACAGTAATTCATTCATTTTGTTAGATGCCTCTTTTGCAATTGCTATCCTTTGCTTAACCTCTTTGTTACTTCGGACATCTGATGTTATTAGACAACCTAAGCAAACAATTGTATCTATGCTATATTTCCATATTGTTCACTCTGATAGCAATTTTTAAGAGGTCCTCTTTTTCTTTGTGATTCTCATTGATTTTGCCTTCTTAGCATTTATTATCAATCCATAAACCAAGCTCGTCTGATTCATCTTCTCAGGTATGTTTTTGTAATCTCTCTTTTGTATCTGCAATCAGTAATGTATCATTGGCATATCTTAGCTTGTTTGTCAATGCTTCCATTGATCTTGAACCCAGCTTTGAAGTCACCCAGACTGTCTCTCATAATGAATTTATAGTATATATTGAAAAGATTGAATGATATAACACATCCTTATCTCATACATCTTCTGATCTTTGTCCATTTTGTTAACTCATTACCAACTCTTACTGCCGCTTGTAAGTTCCCAGTTAAGATTCTTTGGGGGAAAAATTCAGTATCACCCCGTTTGGGGCGCAATTATCGGCCGGGCACAAAGTTTAGCGCCTGGCGCTAATTATTGCCTCCGACTGCAAACTGGGCTTCTATCGCCCCTGGAGGGGATTGGAGTGCTAAATCAGGTGCTGCACACCTGTCTTAAGGCGCAAAGGCCGAGGAGCAAGGTGCTTACTCAGAGCGTGGGCGCAGCGCAGTTGATGTCAGTTAGCGATGGAACACAGACACACTGGCGCCGGCCAGTTCTTAAAGGGGAGGGTCGATCTTGCTCTCCATCCACACCCTGCTCATTGGAGCCTTGAATCTCAGCCTGGAGAGACCTGTGATTACATTTTCCAGCCAAGGACTATGGAGAGGGTGAGAGAACGAGCTCAGCGCTTGAACAAGCGGGCCTTGGAGGCTTTGGTTGGCACAGTGGAGCGCAGAAGATCTATACTCTTCCCTGAGAGTTGCAGGAGGCCTTTGCCGCGCGACTACATTAGAGTGTGGAGGGAGGTGGCTCAGCATGTCTCCTCCAGGAGCATGGTGCCCAGGACCCATACTCAATGTCGCAAAAACTTCAACGACCTCACTCGGGTCGTCAGGGTGAGTGGCTTTTTTTCAATACCTCTCCATCCCTCCATTTCAACCTCACTCTATGGCCAGCGGGTCTTAAAACCCCAATGCCCAACACTCATCCAACACCTATGGCCCTCTCATGAAACACACACGCACATTCCACACCTTGCATACAGTAAGGGCTATTCACCTATGAGAGGCACATCAGGCAAGACCATGGCTGTATATTTACTCAGATGCTGTCCTTTTTCTTGCAGGCCAAGCTATCTCATAACAGGAGACAGCAGCAACGGACGGGTGGCGGGCGGCCTCAGCTGCAACCCCTCAGCGATCTTGAGGCGCGCGTCCACAGGATTGTGGCAAGCCAGGTGATCGGTCCTGTCGCCCCTGGAGAGGCCGACCTCATTCGGGACAGCATTGGTAAGGTCATCAGCTTTCTCTCCTCTCTCATTCCACTTGTCCCTCACAACACCAGCCTTTGACACTTTCAATCCAACTTACTAAATCGCTCCACTCCTTCCTCCCTTACTGACCCCCTGTCCTCACGCTAAAGCCACTCTTGTGCCTCCCTGTTTTCAGATGGTGATTCACCAGCTGAGGAGACGGGCCCCGAAGCTGCCAGTGGGAGTGAAGCCGCAGGCGAGGAGGAAGAGGAAGCTGGAGCATCAGCACCACCCTCTCCCGAGGAAGTCCATGCCCACACTGGGACCACGTCTTCCCGGGAGGGGAACGGGGGGAAGGGTCTGATGAGGGTGAAGCTACAGGACCCAGTGGGCTGCAGCAACGCGATGTGGCTAGGGAAGCTCGGGGACCTTCTCCCCGGAGGGAGAGTAGGCCAGCGAGTCCTGCTGCACTGGACGCAGAGGAGGAGCGGCTCATCGCTGAAATGAACACCCAGGCAGTGGACATGCACACTGAGCTCATGGGTGCAGTGGGAAGGGTGCCCGATTGCATTGATGCACTGGCAAGGAGTG
This sequence comes from Squalus acanthias, assembly GCA_030390025.1. Lineage (NCBI taxonomy): Eukaryota > Metazoa > Chordata > Chondrichthyes > Squaliformes > Squalidae > Squalus > Squalus acanthias. The sequence continues at coordinate 22,767,816 of CM059433.1, read as the reverse complement.
TGGAGCACTTCGCTGTAGCACAGGCGGATGCCACGCTAATGCTTAGTGCTGCAATTCAGTCACTGGCTGCCGTGATCCAATCTCAGACTGGTCTCATGCAGACTCAGATTGAGGCCACACAAGCACTGACTGCTGCCATTCTCGCTGGTTCGGATACATTTCCCTGGGGCTCTCACCGTGCTGCAGCAGGCCAGCAATCTGTGCTCCAGCAGATTGCTCCGGAGGCTGATGTGCTGCCCCGTGGGAGTGCCAGTGTGTCGGTCGAGCAGGGACTTGCTGTCTTCTCTCAAGATGACAGCATTCCTGCTGCCACCACTGTCACTTCCCCATTGCACTTGCCACCGCCTGTAGCCCAGACTGCTGCCGCCCATGCAGAGTTGGTGCAGTCTGCAGCCGGGCCCTCCAGGCCCAGAGATGGTCGAGGCCATCCTTCTAGGGCATCTGTAGTCTCAGGTTCTGACAATCAGCAGCCTTCCACCAGCCTTGCTGCAGCCACTGGGGCCCCATTACGGAGGAGCAGTAGGGTGGGAAGGGGGGAAGTGCGCAAGGTAAGGAGATCACCCTCGAAGGGCAGAAAGTAGGAGGTGTGACGAAATGTTGGTCAATTTTTTATTAAAGGCCGAGGTTCGTGTTCAAACTTTTGTTTAGTGTTTTGGACATTATCTTCAGGTTGTGAGAACCAGTTAGTTAATGAATGATTTTTTGTGTTTGTTTCTATTAGTTTGTCATGAAGAAATGACACACACAGAGTTTGTAAAATAAAAAAGTTTTTGTATTCAAAATGTACATGTTTGGCCTTTAGAATCATTGCTGCCTTGGCCGGCTTTGGGGTTGCGGGTTGCTTTCATTCATGTTGTTCTCCATGGCAGAAGCCATTTCCTCAGTAGGGGCCTTGAAGTGGCTTGTTATCAGTCGTTGACGGATGGCCCCTGCAGTTTCAACATTGTGGGCCTCCCTCCCGCCTTGGTGCTGCTGCTGATCCTCCTCCTCCTCTTCCTCCTCCTCCCCTTCCTCCTCCTCTTCCTCCTCCTCCCCTTCCTCCTCCTCCTCCGGTGGTGTTCCAAGGCCTGGTGGTATTGGCTGGGTCCTGAGGATTGCCAGGTTATGAAGAATGCAGCACACAACTATGAAGAGGGAGACTCGCTCAGGCGAGTACTGCAGGGCTCCTCCTGAGTGGTCCAGACAGCGGAACCGTTGCTTGAGCACGCCGATCGTCTGCTGAACGATGTTCCTGGTGGCGAAATGGCTCTCGTTGTACCGCAGCTCAGCAGGGGTGTTGGGGTTACGGAGCAGTGTCATCAGCCAGGTGCACAGTGGATAACCCTTGTCCCCGAGGAGCCAACCACTTGGCTGATGCGGTGCCTGGAAAAGTTCTGGCACAGCAGTCTGGCGCAGGATGAAAGCATCGTGGCTGCTGCCAGGATAGCGGGCATTGACAGTGAGTATCAGCTGTCTGTGGTCACAGGCCAACTGGACGTTTAAGAAAACCTGTGCATTCTCATGTGGTGCCCACAATGCCACATGCGTGCAGTCAATGGTGCCCTGCACTATGGGAAAGCCTACTATCCTAGCAAAGCCCAATGCGCGTTCATGCTGTTTGGCCCGGGTCATCGGGAAAGAGATGTACTGGCGTCTCCTTTTATAGAAGGCATTTGTGACCTGACGGATACAGCAATGGACCGCGAACTGGGAGATATTGGCGATGTCCCCAGTAGCTGCTTGAAAGGAGCCGGTGGCATAAAAGTTCAGAGCCACTGTGACCTTCACAGCCACCGACAGTTGAGGCTGCAGATCTGGCTGCAGCAGGTGGCAGAGCTCAGTGACCACCTCCTTGCTGAAGCGCAGCCTGCGCAAACACTGCTCCTCAGACAAATTAATGTAAGAGAATTGTTCCCGGAATACTCTGGGAGGGTAAGGTCTCCTGTACAGAGGCCTGTTGGTCCTCCTCCATCTGGCCATGATTGCCACTCTCTCTCTGCGTCTCTGTTGCCTCCGAATCTGCCGGCGCAGGACGACGCCCCGAATCAGTGCAGCCCCCAGAGTCTCTTGGCAATCGAAGAAATGAAGGTCAAATCCAAAAGTACCTGCAAAGTGATGCTCAGTAACCAAAACCACTTCACACAGTGTTGACTCTATGCAGAAGTCTCTCCTTCTCTCTCTTAGATTCTCTCTCTCTGTCAGAATGATTGGTGCAAAAATGTCTACCACAGAAAAAGCCAGGAAGAGGCCGCCTTTAAATAGCGCCCCCCCAGCCCCTCACCAACTGGGAAACGTTCCAGTCTCCCTGTCGTTGCTTGCGCCAGGTGGAAAGGAGGGGGGCGCCACTCAATATCCGGTCAGGGGCGCCACCAGGGCGTTGCACGCTTGACTGACGTCACAATCTGCGGGCGCAGGATATCGGGGCGCTAAACTCTAGTCAATTTGCGAGTGGCGCAAACATCGCTGCGCCCGGGCGCTAGTTGCTTTGCGCCCCATGAGCGCCCTCTAGGGCGCTAACGGGAGGCGCAAGCCAACCGAATTTTTCCCCCTTTGTCTTTTCCACTAATTGTAACCCTTTACAGGGCATCTGTTAATCTTTCATCCCATCAAATGTTTGCTCAGAATCCTGGGCTAGGAGAGGATCAACAACAACAACTTGTATTTTTATAGCGCCTTAAACATAGTAAAATATCCCAAGGTGCTTCACAGGAGCGTTTCAAACAAAATGTGACACCGAGCCACATAAGGAGATATTAGGGCAATGGCTAAATTCTTGGTCAAAGGTGTAGGGTTTAAGGAACGTCTTAAAGGAGGAAAGAGAGGTAGAGAGACAGAGAAGTTTAGGGAGGGAATTCCAGAGCTTAGGGCCGAGGCAGCTGAAGGCATGCTCAAGAGGCCAGAATTAGAGGAGTGCAGATATCTCGGAGGGTTGTGGGGCTGGAGGAGATTATAGAGATAGGGAGGGGTGAGGCCATGGAGGGATTTGAAAACAAGGATGAGAATTTTGAAATCAAGGCGTTGCTTAACCGGGAGCCAATCTAGGTCAGCGAGCACAGGGATGATGGGTGAACAGGACTTGGTACAAGTTAGGATACAGGCAGCAGAGTTTTCGATGACCTCAAGTCTATGGGGGGTAGAACGTGGGAGGCCAGCCAGGAGTGCATTGGAATAGTCAAGTCTAGAGGTAACAAAGGCGTGGATGAGGGTTTCAGCAGCAGATGAGCTGAGGCAGGGGCGGAATCGGGCGATGTTCCGGAGGTGGAAACAGGCACTCTTCGTGATGGCGGGATCTGTGATCAGCCAGGGCGCCTGGTGTTGATTGTTATTGATTTGCTATGTGCATGTGTAGTTGCTAAATGAGGGCAGGTCAAGCTCAGCTGGGAGGACCTCTATGCTAAAATAGAACACTAATACTTAGAGTCCAGGTTCGACCGTGATATAAATGGAAAGGGAATCAGCTGGGTTCCTTTACAGGCATGCATGCTGACTTTTCCAATATTCGCTGACCCAGGAAAATCTCCTGTAATAACTCAACACTGGGAGTTGAAGAATTTTAAGAAATTGTGAGATCTGAGTAGGATGATCATTGATTAACTTAGAGGAAGGAACTGCAGTTGTCTTTGAATATCACAGTGTTCATCTACTGTTTGCTTCATACTGTGATCTGAACAGTGTATGGTCCCGTACAGTGCACTAGTGCCCAGGCAGCACCAAGCATTATTCAGTGAATAGTTGATATTGTATTACATTAAGAACATAAGAACATAAGAAATAGGAGCAGGAGTAGGCCAATCGGCCCCTCGAGCCTGCTCCACCATTCAATAAGATCATGGCTGATCTGATCCTAACCTCAAATCTAAAGAACACAAGAAGTAGGAGCAGGACCCGGCCACTCGGCCCCTGGGCCCGCTCCGCCACCCACAGGGCCTTGAGCGATCCGAACTCAGCCTCATGTCCATTTTCCTGCCCACTCCCCGTAACCCCTAATTCCCTTTACTTCTAGGAAACTGTCAATTTCTGTTTTAAATTTATTTAATGATGTAGCTTCCACAGCTTTCTGGGGCAGCAAATTCCACAGACCTACTACCCTCTGAGTGAAGAAGTTTCTCCTCATCTCAGTTTTGAAAGAGCAGCCCCTTATTCTAAGATTATGCCCCCTAGTTCTAGTTTCACCCATCCTTGGGAACATCCTTACCGCATCCACCCGATCAAGCCCCTTCACAATCTTATATGTTTCAATAAGATCGCCTCTCATTCTTCTGAACTCCAATGAGTAGAGTCCCAATCTACTCAACCTCTCCTCGTATGTCCACCCCCTCATCCCCGGGATTAACCGAGTGAACCTTCTTTGTACTGCCTCGAGAGCAAGTATGTCTTTTCTTAAGTATGGACACCATTGATTAGCTTCCATAAGATGAATCAGTTACTTGGCCCTAGTTCTGTATCTCTATGGTAAAAACTGCTGCTATTTTTCCAATTGCATGTGAGTTGATTTATTTGAACCTAACCTGTCATTTTTTCATCTTTCTTGTCTGATTAGTACAAGGGCATGCTCCACTCCTGAAACAAGGAACGACCTCTTTCTAGTTTTATGTATATAAAATGTCAACTCATGCAACCTGTGATTTAAAAAAAATGTGCTCCAAGATAATGCAAAGCTTTTGATCTGCCTAGCTGACATACTGCAAGTAGGCAGCAGTGAACAACTGAATATTAAAGACAGAGCTAAAGCTAACTGTGGAACTTTCAATACTTTTGTGGGAAAGAATATACAGAGAAGAAAATCAAAATTACATTGAACATTTATCATGCTGAGAAAATCCATTGAAGGATATTATCTTGTAACTCGGTGTCAGCCTTGGCCCAGTGGTAGCATGCTTGCCTCCAGAGTCAGAAAGTTGTGCGTTTAAGCCCTACCCAGGGGCTTGAGCACACAATCTCGGCTGACACCACAGTGCAGCACTGAGGGAACGCTCAGTTCGAATGTCTTTCGGATGCGACATTAAACCGAGGCCCCGCCTGCCTTCACAGGTGGACTTAGACAAATCCCATGGCACTATTTGAAGAAGAGCAGGGGAGTTCTCCCAATGTCCTGGACAACAATTATCCATCAACCAACACCACAAAGACATCTGGTTATTTATTTTATTGCTGTCTGTGAGACCTTGCTGTGTGTAAATTGGTTGCTGCATTTCCCTGCATTACAACAGTGACTACACTTTAAAAGTACTTTGTTAGCTGTGGAACTCTCTGGGACGTGAAAGGTGCATGTTACATAGAATTACATGGAACATACAGCACAAAAACAGACCATTCGGCCCAACTAGTCAGTGCTGATGTTTATACGCCACATGAGACTCCTCCCATTCCATCTACCTCACCTTGCCTTTTTTTAATTCATTCACGGGATGTGGGTGTCACTGGCAAGGCCAGCAGTTATTGCTCATCCCTAATTGCCCTTGAGAAGGTGGTGGTGAGCCGCCTTCTTGAACCGCTGCAGTCCATGTGGTGATGGTACTCCCACAGTGCTGTTAGGGAGGGAGTTCCAGGATTTTGACCCAGCGATGATGAAGGAACGGCGATGTACTTCCAATTCAGGATGGTGTGCGACTTGGAGGGGAACTTGGAGGTGATGGTATTCCCATACGCCTGCTGCCCTTGTCCTATTAGGTGGAAGAGGTCGCGGGTTTGGGAGGCGCTGTCGAAGAAGCCTTGGCGAGTTCTGGCAGTGCATCTTGTAGCTGGTACACACTGCAGACACAGTACGCCGGTGGTGGAGGGAGTGAATGTTTAAGGTGATGGATGGGATGCAATCAAGCACATTGCTTTGTCCTGGATAGTGTTGAGCTTCTTGAGTGTTGTTGGAGCTGCATTTATCCAGGCAAGTGGAGCGTATTCCATCACACTCCTGACCTGTGCCTTTTAGATGGTGGAAAGGCTTTGGGGAGTCAGGAGGTGAGTCACTCGCTGCAGAATATCCAGCTTCTGATCTGCTCTTGTAGCCACAGTATTATATGGCTGGTCCAGTTAAGTTTCTAGTCAATGATGATCCCAGGATGTTGATGGTGTGGGATTCGACGGTGGTAATGCCATTGAATGTCAAGGGGCGGTGGTTAGACTTCCTCTTTTTGGTGATTGTCATTGCCTGGCACTTGTGTAGCAGGAATGTTACTTGTCACTTATCAGCCCAAGCCTGAATGTTGTCCAGGTCTTGCTGCATGCAGGCACGGACTGCTTCAGTATCTGAGGAGTTGTGAATGGAACTGAACACTGTGCAATCATCAGCAAACATCCCCACTTCTGACCTTATGATGGAGGGAAGGTCATTGATGAAGCAGCTGAAGATGGTTGGGCTGAGGACACTGCCCTGAGGAACTCCTGCAGCGAAGTCCTGGGGCTGAGATGATTGACCTTCAAAACCACAATCTTCCTTTGTGCTAGGTATGACGCAAGCCAGTGGAAAGTTTTCCCCCTGATTCCCATTGACTTCAATTTTGCGAGGGCTCCTTGATGCCACACTCGGTCAAATGCTGCGTTGAGGTCGAGGGCAGTCATTCTCATCTCACCTCTGCAATTCAGCTCTTTTGGAACAAGGCTGTAATGAGGTCTGGAGCTGAGTGGTCCTGGCGGAACCCAAACTGGGCATCAGTGAGCAGGTTATTGGTGAAAAAGTGCCGCTTGATAGTACTGTCGATAACACCTTCCATCACTTTGCTGATGATTGAGAGTAGACTGATGGGGCAGTAATTGACCGGATTGGATTTGTCCTGCTTTTTGCGGATAGGACATACCTGGGAAATTTTCCACTTTGTCGGGTATTTGCTAGTGTTGTAGCTGTACTGGAACAGCTTGGGTAGAGCACAAGTCTTCAGCACAACAGCCAGGATGTTGTGCTGAAAGGCCCATAGCCTTTGCTGTAACCAGTGTGCTCAGCCATTTCTGAATATCACGGGGAGTGAATCGAATTGGCTGAAGACTGGCTTCTGTGATGGTGGGAACCTCAGGAGGAGGCCGAGATGGATCATCCACTCAGCACTTCTGGCTGAAGATGGTTGCAAACACTTCAGCCTTGTCTTTTGCACTCACATGTTGGGCTCCGTCATCATTGAGGATGGGGATGTTCATGGAGCCTCCTCCTCCCGTTAATTGTTTAATTGTCCACCACCATTCACAACTGGATGTGGCAGAACTGCAGAGCTTTGATCTGATCCGTTGGCTGTGGGATCGCTTAGCTCTATCTATAGCATGTTGCTTCCACTGTTTAGCATGCATGTAGTCCTGTGTTGTAGCTTCCCCAGGTTGGCACCTCGTTTTTAGGTATGCCTAGTGCTGCTCCTGGCATGCTTTTCTACACTCCTCATTGTGCCAGGGTTGGTCCCCTGGTTTGATAGTAATGGTAGAGGGATAGGCTGGGCTATGAGTTTACAGATTGTGCTGGAATATAATTCAACTGCTGCTGATGGCCCACAGTGCCTCATGGATGCCCAGTTTTGAGCTGCTCAATCTGTTCTGAATCTATCCCATTTAGCACAGTGGTAGTGCCACGCAACATGATGGAGGGTGTCCTCAGTGTGAAGATGGGACTTCGTCTCCACAAGGACCATACGATGGTGACTCCTGCTAATACTATCATGGACAGATGCATCTGCGACAGGTAGATTTGTAAGGACGAGGTCCAGTAGGTTTTTCCCTCGTGTTGGTTCTCTCACCACCTGCCGTAGGCCCAGACTGGCAGCTATGTCCTTCAGGACTCGGCCTGCTCGGTCAGTATTGTTGCTACTGAGCCACTCTTGGTGATGGACATTGAAGTTCCCCCACCCAGAGTACATGCTGTGCCCTTGCTACCCTCAGTGCATCTTCCAAGTGTTGTTAAACATGGAGGAGTACTGATTCATCAGTTGATGGAGGGCGGTGGGTGGTAGTCATCCGGAGGTTTCCTTGCCCATGTTTGACCTGATGCCATGAGACTTCATGGGGTCCGGAGTCAATGTTGAGAGCTCCCAGGGCCACTCCCTCCTGACTGGTGGATTTGTCCTGCCGGAGGAACATGACGTATCCAGGGATGGTGATGGAGGAGTCTGGGACATTGGCTGAAAGGTATGATTCTGTGAGTATGGCTGTTGCTGGACTAGTCTGTGGGACAACTCTCCCAATTTTAGCACAAGTCCCCAGATTTTAGTGAGGAGGACTTTGCAGGGTCGAATAGGCTGGGTGTGCCTTTGTCATGTCCGAATCAGGTGCATCGGTCGTTGCCAGGTGGTCCGTCCGGTTTTATTCTTATTATTGTTTTTCGTAGCAGTCTTGAGTGGCTTGCTAGGCCATTTCAAAGGGCAGTTATGAGTCGACCACATTGCTGTGGGTCTGGAGTCGCATATAGGCCAGACTGAGTAAGGACGGTAGAAGAACATTAGTGAACCAGATGGGTTTTTACAGCAATCTGGTTACATGGTCACCATTACTGATGCTAGCTTTTTATTCCCGTTTTATTTACTTAACTGAATTTAAATTCCCCAGCTGCCATGGTGGGATGTGAACTCATGTTTCCAGATCATTAGTGCAGGTCTCGGGAGTACTAGTCTAGTAACATAACCACTATGCTACTGTACCCCTATATCAGCATTTCAGCATATCCTTCTATTCCCTTTCCTCTCATGTCCTCGGCTAGTATCCTTTTGAAAGCATCTAAGCTATTTGCCTCAACCACTTCGTGTGGTAGCGAGTTCCACAGTCTAACCACTCTCTGAGTAAAGAAATGTCTCCTTATTTCCCTATTGTATTTATTAGTAACTATCTTGTATTTATGGCCCTAGTTTTGGATTCTCCCACAAGTGGAAACATTCTCTCCACATCTACCATTCATAATTTTAAAGATTTCTATCAGGTCACCTCTAAGTCTTCTCATTTCTAAAGTAAAAAGCCCCAACCCTTGTTCAATCAACCCCAATAGCTATAGGGGGAGAAATTCAGTATCGCCCCATTTGGGGCGCAATTATCGGCCGGGCGCAAAGATTAGCGCCTGGCGCTAATTATCGCCACCGACTGCAAACTTGACTTTTATCGCCCCTGGAGGTGATTGGAGTGCTAAATCAGGCGCTTCACACCTGTCTTAAGGCGCAAAGGCCGAGGAGCGAGGCGCTACCTCAGAGCGCTGGCGAAGCTCATGTAATGTCAGTCAGCAATGGAACACACACACAATGGCATGGGCTAGTTCTTAAAGGGGATGGTTGATCTTGCTTTCCATCCACATCCTGCTCATTGCAGCCTTGAATCTCGGCCTGGAGAGACCTGCACATCAAATCTGCTGGAAAGAACAATGGAGAGTACCAGGCAAAGAGCTCAGAGTGCAGCCCCCACAATCTCTTCTAAATCGATACAAGGAATGGCAAATCAAAATGAACCTGCAAGGTGCTGCTCAGTACCCAAAACTCCTTCACACAACGTTGAATCTCTCCAGAAGTCTCTCTCACTCTCTCTCAGAATGCGTAGTTCAAAAATGGCACCAACAATAAAAGGCAGGAAGCGGTCACCTTTAAATAGCGCTCCCCCTTTCCCTTCATGACTGCAGAACGCTCCTATCAACCTGTCGTTGCTAGCGTCAGGCGGTAAGGTAGGGGGCGCCACTCAATATCCGCTCCGGGGCGATACCGGGGCGTTGCGCACTCGTCTGACGTCACGATCTGCCGGCGCAGGAGATCGTGGCGGTAGTGTTTAGCGCCGCCACAAAATGTCTAGTTAATTTCGCAAGAGGCGCAAACTTCGCCGCGCCTGGGCGCTGGATGCTTTGCGCCCCATTAGCGCCCTCTTAAGGCGCTAACGGGAGGCGCAACCAACTGAATTTTTCCCCCATAATCTCTCCGTTCTGGTACAATTCTTGTAATCTTTTTTGCACTTTCTCCGGTGCTACTATGCCCTTTTCCCTTCCTTTTTAATTAATTTTAATGCTGTTATGCATAGAAAACTCAAAGAAAGGCGATTTTTAAGCAATGGAGCATTAGTAGATGGCAGTTAGGTAAATGAAACATAACCTGGATGTGTTAGTGTAATCTGCCTGTTGGCTTCCCGAAAGCTCACCTCTACCTCGGCCAGTTTTTTTTTACCCTAGATTCCTGAATACCCCTTGTGGGGCTTTTGCTTTCCAATGCATGCATGTCCTTTTGAAGGTAGAGTGCCCAAAATTGTGCGCAGTACAAGAATCTTTTTTTTTTACTTATAGTCAAATGCCTTGGAGATGTATCCTATTATTTAATTAACTATGTTGATAACAGCTTCAAATGGAAAGGAAACTTTTCAGTGAATCATCAGCAATCACACCTTGATTTTCCATCTTAAGTGTTCATGTTCTGTCCCCATCGTGTAGGCACTCCAGTCAGAAGATAATTCCGATAATCTATTTTCAGTTCAAAAAAACTGTCTTAATTCAACAGTCACAGTTGTATAACCTTTCACCAAGTTATGCTATATGACTTCAGTTACTTGATTTTCAGTAAAACTGCATATATAACGGGAGAAAAGCCGTGCTCGATCCTATTGTGTGAATAAGGATCATTTGTGGAACTTTCATTTTCACTTTGTGAGTAATGGTTTCATTTTTATGGCTGTTAAAATTGATGATAGTGTGAGAATTTTCAAAGCATTGATTCTCTCTTTTCTCCTGGCACCCAGTCACAAAAACACATCACACAGATGTCGCAGTAATAGGCCAATTACAATATATTCTGTTGGTGAACTTATTCTTAACCATCTGTAATCTTGTGCAGTGACGGATTAAATGACATTCAGAGGCTGGGGTTTTGCTCTGTTTAGTCTGATTTATTGTGAATTCCATGCCTACTGATGAAGTCTCTAGATGTTAGTTTGTGCAAGATCCTTGCAGTCTGGTCTCTTGGTCTTGCGTTTGGGACATGCCCAAAGAGTCTCGAGGGTTTCACCCCTCTCCTCCCTCCTCCTCTCACCCTCCCCACCCCTCCCCCTCCCCTCCCCCCCTCATCCCCCTCTCTCCCTCCTCCCCTCTCCCTCCTCCTCTCACCCTCCCCACCCCTCCCCCTCCCCTCCCCCCCTCATCCCCCCCTCCCCCTCCTCCCCTCCCCCCTGCCCCTCCCCACCCCTCCCCCTCCCCTCCCCCTCATCCCCCTCTCTCCCTCCTCCCCTCTCCCTCCTCCCCTCTCCCTCCTTCCCCTCCCTTCCTCCCCCTCCCCTCCCCCTCATCCCCCTCTCTCCCTCCTCCCCTCTCCCTCCTTCCCCTCCCCCTCCCTCCCCCTCCATTCCTCCCCCTCCCTCCCTCTCCCTCCCCCTCCCTCTCCCCCTCCCTCCCTCTCCCTCTCCCTCCTCCCTCTCCCTCTCCCTCCTCCCTCTCCCTCCCCCCCTCCCTCCCTCTCCTTCCCCCTCCACTCCCCCTCCCCTCCCTCCCTCTCTTCCCCCTCCCTCTCCCTCTCCAACCCCCTCCCCCCCAACCTACCCCCCACCTTCCCCCCTCCCCTGCCCCCTCCCTCCCACCTCCCCCCTCCCCTCTCTCCCCCTCCCTCCTCCCTCTCCCCTCCCCCCTCCCCCCTCCCCCTCCCCACCCCCACCACTCCCCTCCCCCCTCATCCCCCTCTCTCCCTCCTCCCCTCTCCCTCCTTCCCCTCCCCCTCCCTCCCCCACCCCCTCCCTCCCTCTCCCTCCTCCCTCTCCCTCCTCCCTGCCCCTCCCACTCCCTCCCCATCCCTCCTCCCCCCACCCCCCTCCCTCCCTCTCCTCCCCCCTCCCTCTCCTCTCCCTCCCTCTCCTCCCCCCTCCCTCCCTCTCCTCCCCTCTCCCCCTCCCTCCAGATACGTGCTCCAAGTTCGGTCCACGGCCCAACAAGTAAGTGGGCAGGTCAGATCATGGGGTTCGGGGGGTGGGTGGATTGAGTGAGCCGTGGAGTCTACAATCCGGGGTCGTGGGAGGATTGGGCCTCGGAGAAGACATCAGGGATCGGAGGGGTAGGATCGAGGGGAGTGGGGGCCTGGGGGTCAGGGCTGGGGGAATCGGGAAGGAGACCGGGGGTGGGGTGGAGTGGTGGAGTCTGGAGGTCGGGGCCAGGGTGGAGGGAGACCGGGGGTTGGGGCCAGGCCCTCTGGGATCTCAGGACTGGGAGCAGCAGCTATTGTGGTAAGTACTTTTGGGAGGACTAACAAGGCAAGGGAATACACAATGAATGGTAGGACCCTAGGAAGGACAGAGGGACAGAGGATCAGAGGGACCTTGGTGTGCATGTACAGTACATAGATCCCTGAAGGCAGCAGGACAGGTAGATAAGGTGGTTAAAAAGGCATATGGGATACTTGCCTTCATTAGCCGAGGCATAGAATATAAGAGCAGGGAGGTTATGATGGAGCTGTACAAAACGCTAGTTAGGCCACAGCTGGAATACTGTGTGCAGTTCTGGTCGCCACACTATAGGAGGGATGTGATTGCATTGGAGAGGGTGCAGAGGAGATTCACCAGGATGTTACCTGGGCTGGAGCGCTTCAGCTATGAAGAGAGACTGGACAGGCTGGGGTTGTTTTCCTTGGAGCAGAGAAGGCTAAGGGGGGACCTGATTGAGGTGTACAAAATTATGAGGGGCATAGATAGGGTAGATAGAAAGGAACTTTTCCCCTTAGTAGAGGGGTCAATAACCAGGGAGCATAGTTTCAAGGTAAGGGGCAGGAGGTTTAGAGGGGATTTGAGGAAGAACGTTTTCACCCAGAGGTTGGTTGGAATCTGGAACTCACTGCCTGAAAGGGTGGTAGAGGCAGGAACCCTCACAACATTCAAGAAGCATTTAGATGAGCACTTGAAACGCCATAGCATACAAGGCTACGGGCCAAGTGCTGGAAAATGGGATTAGAATAGATAGGGCTTGATGGCCGGCGCGGACAGAATGGGCCCAAGGGCCTCTTTCTGTGCTGTATAATATGACTCTATACTTACCTTTTTTTACTTATGCAATGTTTAGGGTTGGTTTTCTCTGAGGAACTTCCACAGGGCAAATCAATATTGTAGCAGGGATCTGAAGCATGCATTAGGTCTCTTATTTGCATTTGCAAAGAGACTAGGGTAAAGGACACCTCTTTGTCCGTACCCAATATGGCGGGTGGCGCACTTCTGGCCAGAGGTGTGCACGCGCTTCCTACCTGATATTTTAGGCCGAAAGGAAGCCATGCAGCTCAATTTAATCCGCTGCGTCTGCAATGCTAAACAGTCAGTTGTTGGCCTATAGATTAACTGGAAAAGGTATTCTCTTATCCTCTCTGTCTACAGCTTCTGCTTGCTTTCTTCTGTAAAGCATCAGTGACTGAATAAAATCCCTGGTTATGTTAGGTAGCGTGGAACTAAATAAGACAACTAAAGAGTGAGTGAACACCAGCCATATCTAAACCTTTAATCGTGACTTACTGTCCAAATGGAGCTTAAGGGAATCCAAAACACAAGATTGGAGGCTGCCTTACTTTAGTCACATCTGCCCCTAATAGTTTGATTTAAATTGTACTTAGCAAGGGATATATTTTCAGCTGCTCAAAAATAAAATGTCAGTTTTTAATCATAACTTTTGATCTACTAATTAAATTGTGGGATCACAGGAATTATTGTTTAATTAGATGCTCTCTTTCATTTCCTCTAACAAAATCGGTGGTAGAATTTCCACTTTGGGTGCAATCGGGAAATTGCACCCAAAATGTGCTTGAAATTGTGCTGGTTAGGTTATGCTTCAAGGTTCCATTAACATTCATTTGCATAACCACATAAAATCTTCCATAAACCAGCACAATTGGGCAATGCAATAGAAGGTAACCGTTTCCTTTTTGTCTCTTTCCATTAAGAAGTATTGCTTGATGTATTTAAGAGCGGTGACCTGATACAGCTTTATTAATACAGCTGAAAATGGGTTTATCCCCAAAAATAAGCATTTTTAATAAGGGTGTCCCGTCCTCCGCCTGTGAACAACCTGATTTAAAATCACTGAAATGAACTTAAACAAAACTATACTGAACAATTTAATAGTTTCATTGGTATGCACTAGTCAATTTCTTAGTAAATTAGATATTTTTTGATATGAAAAAGCTTTTAAAACATGCCTACTAGTGTCTGCGCGCCTAAGAAAATGAGAGCAATTTGAAGAGCCTTCCCGAACCACGCATTCGGCGGAATCGCTCAAGTTTGACGTGAGGGCCTGGCCAGGTTTGTGGCCGGGCCCTGATCTGGATGAATTGAATCTTGAATCATGTAAATGATTGCAGAAAACACTGGCCCGTATTTTCCGATCCCTACTTTTAAAAAAGGTAAGTTTATTTTTAACCCCGTAAAAAACTTTAATTTAATAAAATTTTTGTTTAAAATATTTAATTTAATGTAATTTTAACTAATTTTAAAAATGTGATTTAAAAAATATATATATTTAATGTTTTGATGTGTTTTTGGAGTGATCTCCATTCATACTTTTGACGGGTCTAAGCTGAGAGACCTGTCAAAAGTATGAAGGGGGATTCCCTTCTTTCATTAGTTCCCCATGGCCCACGTGATCCCAGGGACTCTTGCGAACCGCATGCGCCCCTGGCATACGTGGGCCCTGCGCATTTCGTAGAGCAGAGGCCCAGGATCGGAAATGTCTGGACCTCTGGAGCCCTCAGGTAAGGCGTAGATTTTTTCCAGATCGGAGGCCTCCGCACGCAGGAAGTCTCCGATTGGAAAATACGGGCCATCAATGTAAAGTGGTTTTGCGTGCAACGTTTAAAATTCCCTGATCTTTTGCCCTGGTTTGGCCGATTCCGCCCAGATTGCACTGGAGTCTAGCTGCAAAACTAGCGGAAACAAGTGGAAACTTCTCCCCCATATGTTTTTAGAAATCAGACATATTCTTCGTAATTTATAATTCACAAATGAAGTTGTGGGAATGCAGTCAGTATTATAGTTGTGCCATGACTGCTAGTTTTGAAAAGTGTGTATCCTGAGCTTGCAACTTTGTTCAGTGAAATAAATGTTAAAAAACTGTGGCGTGCATGAATTTGGAGGAAAATGACTCAACAAGGTGAGAGCAAAGCCTGCTTGGCTGAGCGGGCTCTGGGTATTCCAGTCAGCTGTTATGGAAACGGGTGGATACATTTTTATTTGGGGAAGACACGCCTCAGATACGGAAGAGGAGCCAAGAGGCATGGCAGTATGTCACAGAAAGAGTGAACACAGTGTCAGTATTGGGGCAGATGACCAAAAGCTTGGTCAAAGAGGTAAGTTTTGCAAGGAATTTCAGAGCTTCAGGCCTCGGCAGGTGAAGGCACAGCTGCCAATGGAGGAACGATTAAAATTGGGGATGCTCAAGGGACCAGAATTGGAGGAGCGCAGATATCTCGGGGGGTTGTAGGGCTGGAGGAGGTTAGAGAGATAGGGAGAGGCACAGCCATGGAGGGAATTGAAAACAAGGATGAGAATTTTGAAATCAAGGCATTGCTCAACCAGGAGCCAATGTAGGTCAGTGAGCACAGGGCTGATGGGTGAATGGGACTTGGTGCAAGTTAGGATAAGGGCAGCAGAGTTAAGCAACTGAATTCCATCTTTCTAATAGTTAATTGAAATAATTCTGAATTGCCCTAGTTCAAGTCCTTAGTGCCCGTCTTCTGTGCTTGTTTATCTATCCTAGTGCTCCTATGAAGTGTTTCTTCAATGGCTACAGCTTGGGTGGTGGCAGGTTGCTGAACTTCCATTGAGGACACTTCAAGTGGCCATGGTGGTTGACCTCAAACAGCTCTGGGCTTTGAAGGCACAGCTGCAGACTGACCCAGCTGGCTGGGTGACAGGGCACTGGTGGAGTGGTTGGTGGAAGAGCTTGCATGCTGTCATCCTGAGAGACGGCAGCAGTTGCATCTCCTATGGAGCCCAGGTTATTCCTTTGGGACAGCACTTCAGCACTCCTACTGCTTTGCACAAGAACAGAGTGCAGGAGTAATGTGATGCTCTGGATCTCACTGGCCCTTAATGCCAAGATGGCAGCCGTCTGAACTTCCATATGTTAGCTGCCATGGAAGCAGTCACAGCTGTCAGCAGAGGCTCCATCATGGTGGGCACCACTATCCTGTTCATGGAGTCGACCACCTGGTCGATGTTGCACAGAATGGTCTCCATGCACTGCGCGAAGCCTTGACACAAGTTGGAGACGGACTCCTCCATGCTCTGAGCCATTGTGTGGAATCTCGCTGGCAGGCTACCCAGTGCACCCTGCATTTCCTGTTACGTGCCCATCATCCTTCTTCAGTAGTCTGGGCCCTCAAAGTGAGCATCTGAGTCCTCTGCGGCAGAGCTAGTATGTGATCTCGTCCTCTGACAAGCTGGTTCCTGTGGCATCCTATTCCCCCATCCTGGCTCCTGCACACTTGTGGGTGATGATTCACCATGTGAAGACCTCACCTCTAGCCTAGCCTCTAAAACACGTGTGGTGCCAGTATCTGAGCTGGCCTTTTAGGGTCGGATTGAGTTACACTGCATCTTCAGGAAGGCTGCATTTTTTTCCTGAAATGGCAGAGGTATTGTGAAGGAATAAGCCATATAACCTATTCAGAAAAATACACCATTCTATGAAAGAATTCTGGCCTTATTAAAACATGACAAACTGGGTTTGGAAATCTGGAAGCCTCAACAATCTAAAGCTGTAACAGCATACAGGCTATTGAGATAAGATAGTTGTTGACACTGAATCAATAACCTTATTGAAACAGAAGGTTAAAGGCTCCTGACAATCTGAATTGTTGGGAACAAACAATAGATCACCCTGGTTAAGGTGTTCTAATTTACACTTCGTAAAGAGGCACAAACAGAAGGCCTTAGTAAAATTGACATCAAATAAAATGCACCTGCTGTTACACTGTTTTTTATGGTAAGCTTGGAACACCTAGAGGAGAGACCCAAGTCTGTATTGCTACCAGCTGAGGTGACTAAGAATTGCAGAAGTCAGCAGAAAAATTACTAGAGATAATTAGCTTACATCAGCAGAAAACCTTAAAGGAAATACCACTGGAAAAGGGTATAAATATTGAACTCTCAAATAGGATAACAGACTCGCTGTAAAGGGGCAAAGCAATTCTCGGCTTCAGAGACAGCTCTGTAAGTCTACAACTCTTTGTATCTCAGGGATCAAAGGTACTATATTTGATCTTGGTGGATATCCTGAATAAGACTAAGAACTGTAAAACTGTAGCGAAGTTAAGATTTGAGAGTAAGGATCTCTGATAATAAGATTGTAAAGCTTTTTATTTTTGGAACTGTTAAGGTTGCGATTGACTCACCAACTGTAAAATACATGTCGGTTCTTTAATAAATCTATATATTTTTAGAATTATCTCATATAATACTTCTGTATCAAACTCGCGAACTCAATCTTTGGTGAGGAGTTGCAGAATTCTGGGGGAGTTTTCTGGACCCTCATAATATCTGGAACGTTACAGTCTAGCTAAGCTTATTAAAAGTGCTATCTGGAGGACGGTAACATTTTCAGGTTGTTCCTTTCCTTTAGGGAGAGATAGTCCGGACCTTTAGACTCAATTAAGCGTCTTTAGGATTCGGCTACCTCAAACTTTAGTTGAAAGTGAACGTCTGAGGAATACGCCTGATCTGGGGTAGCCCTAAAGGGGCTAGGACTAGTAATTATCCCTTCAGTGTCTCCACATTTTCAGCATCTGAAGGGGACAAGGGTTATCTTTTAGTGTGAAAGGAGAGCAGAGAGAGAAGTGGCTGGTGAAAGCAGCTGCAGTTTGTCATGCAGAGTGTTTAGAGTGAGATAGAAATAAGAAGGGAAAAAGAGTATAAGGTGTGAAGAAACACAGTGCGATGTTTCCACCAGCGTTGCCACTCACCATGGCCTTTTGTTCTTCCCTTGCCCGTGGTGGTCAGCCTGTTTTCTTCCACAGGAGAGAGGGTGAGCAGTTGGGCTTGGCCTCCTATGAAAGCAGCCTCCTGTTTCAGATTGTGTGCAACCTTCTGTTGCAAGAAAGAAGGGAGTGTGTTTGTGACCGACTTGTGAAGTGTTTGGTGAATGTGCCTGTCATGGTAAACAGTGTGTAAGATGTGAGGTGTGGGGAAGTGTGGGTTGCAATAGAAGGCATTCGACAAGGTGCCACATAAAAGATTATTACTCAAGATAAAAAATCACTGGATTGGGGGTAATATTCTGGCATGGGTGGAGGATTGGTTATCTAACAGGAAGCAGAGAGTTGGGATAAATGGTTCATTCTCGGACTGGCAACCAGTAGCCAGTGGTGTTCCGCAGGGGTCGGTGCTGGGTCCCCAACTCTTTACAATCTATATTAACGATTTGGAGGAGGGGACCGAGTGTAACATATCAAAGTTTGCAGATGATACAAAGATGGGAGGGAAAGTAGAGAGTGAGGAGGACATAAAAAACCTACAAGGGGATATAGACAGGCTGGGTGAGTGGGCAGAGATTTGGCAGATGCAATACAATATTGGAAAATGTGAGGTTATGCACTTTGGCAGGAAAAATCAGAGAGCAAGTTATTGGCCCAAAAATTAGTGCCGCTACGCGAGAGTACGCACTGCGTACTCTCGCGTATTCTGTCTCCAATTGCCGGTTTTCTGCATGCACTGCGCATGCGCTGAAAACCGGCACTTGGTGAATGGAAAAGGGGGCGGGTCCTAGGTGAACCGCGTGCGCGCTACAGGCTGCGCGCACGCTGTGCACTTAGTGGTTTCAACGCGCAGGTAAGTACGGAAGATTCTACACATAAAAAAAGGAGGAGTAAGACCCACTTTTAACAAGGTAAGTAGTGAATTAAGTATTATTTTGAATTTTTTTTAACAGGTATATCTTTTTTAGAGACTTTAAAGACAGGTAAGTTTATTTTTATAACTTTTTAAAAGATTTTAAATTTTTTCAAAAATTTAATTTTTTATTTAAAATGGTTAATTTATTTAACTATACTTATTTTATTAATGTGATGGTTTTTTTTTAAATTTAATTGAGGTTTAGCGGTTCTTTTGGGGGGCTATAGTATTCATAACTTTCACAGCACTTATGTGAAAGTTATGAATGGAAGATGGTGTGCTGCCATTGGCTCTAACTGAGTCACGTGATCCCACAGCTCGCACGAATTAACTACGCCGGTGGGATATGCAAGCCCAGCACAGCAGCTGTCCAGAACATCAAGTTCGTGCGAGCTGGAACTGAAAAAGCCAATGTGCAGTGAGAGATCGCGGGGAGGCCTTACCCTCGCACGAAGGCTTCCTCACGAATTTTTGGGCCATTATCTTAATGGCGAGAAACTGGAAAGTACTGCAGTACAAAGGGATCTGGGGGTCTTGGTGCAAGAAAATCAAAAAGTTAGTATGCAGGTGCAGCAGGTGATCAAGAAAGCCAATAGAATGTTGGCTTTTATTGCTAGGGGGATAGAATATAAAAACAGGGAGGTATTGCTGCAGTTGTATAGGGTATTGGTGAGACCGCACCTGGAGTACTGCATACAGTTTTGGTGTCCATACTTAAGAAAAGACATACTTGCTCTCGAGGCAGTACAAAGAAGGTTCACTCGGTTAATTCTGGGGATGAGGGGGTGGACATACGAGGAGAGGTTGAGTAGATTGGGACTCTACTCATTGGAGTTCAGAAGAATGAGAGGCGATCTTATTGAAACATATAAGATTGTGAAGGGGCTTGATCGGGTGGACGCGGTGAGGATGTTCCCAATGATGGGTGAAACTAGAACTAGGGGACATAATCTTAGAATAAGGGGCTGCTCTTTCAAAACTGAGATGAGGAGAAACTTTTTCACTCAGAGGGTAGTGGGTCTGTGGAATTTGCTACACCAGGAAGCTGTGGAAGCTACTTCATTAAATAAATTAAAAACAGAAATAGACCGTTTCCTAGAAGTAAAGGGAATTAGGGGTTACGGGGAGCGGGCTGGAAATTGGTAAATGAGTTTGAGTTCGGATCGGTCAAGGCCCTGTGGATGGCGGAGCGGGCCCAGGGGCCGAGTGGCCTGGTCCTGCTTCTACTTCTTGTGTTCTTTAGAGTTGAGGTTGGATCAGATCAGCCATGATCTCATTGAATGGCGGAGCAGGCTCGAGGGGCCGATTGGTCTACTCCTGCTCCTATTTCTTATTTTCTTATGTTCTTATAGTGGTAAGTATGAGGAGAAGGAGGTGTAGTGAAGTGTGATGCGGTGATTGTAGGAGAGTGAAGGGAAGCGGGGACGGGAGTATTAAGAGTAATGATGCTGGAGGTGTTGGAGTTGTGCAGAAAATAATACAGCGGTATTCTTACATTGACAACACTGGTGAGGTCATTGAACTTTTTCCCCACATTTCAGCCATGTCCTGGGAACTAAGCTCCTGGCAGTTTCTCCTCTGCCACCTCTTCCCTCTGGCGGTGAAGGCAGTGCCTGCAGGGATTTCTGTCTCCTTGGGGTGAACAGGATCTCCCTCCTCCTGTCCACCACCTGGACAAGAGCCTCCTGCCCACCACCTGGACAAGAGCCTCCTGCCCACCACCTGGACAAGGGCCTCCTGCCCACCACCTGGACAAGAGCCTCCTGCCCACCACCTGGACAAGGGCCTCCTGCCAGATTTCCCACCGCCACCTCTAATAGGCATGCACCCAATAATTAGCACGGGTAGTGCTGGCTTCATGCCAGAGTCATGATAAGGAGCTGGCAGCAACAATTCCATGTGGGGTGCCTGTGTCGAAGTTTCGACTTCTGAGTAAGACTCTTGAAACAATATCGTCAAAGAAGGCTTTATTATTTACTTTACTTGCAAGGAGATTGCAACCGTAGCCAAATAGCTTAACTTAAATTGTAGTTCAAAGTTTTTTTTTCAATTCTTGGGGCACAATTTATTGCAGCCACACATCGTGGCATTGCCTTCGCTACTGGATCCCTCTTTAACTAACTGTTGAATCGGCTCTGCTTTCCCTGCAAAGTCTGATATAAAATTCCTGTCTATCCCTGACAGTAAAAGCAAATTTCCCCTTGTGATTCTTCTGCCAATGGTATGGACCAGAACCTGTTCTGGATCCAAGACTGTAAATATTTCAAAATCTGGTTTCAGACCATTAAATATCTTATTCAATGCGGTCTACACAAATTTACACCAACCAGAATTTCACCATGCACAATGAAAGTCTGGTTTTTAATAGGTTAATTAACCTCAATGTCTCCAATTCAATCCAGATCAATTTTTTTTTAAACTAACCAGTGTCAGTTGGAAAAGAAAGAAACCATAGCCACATTAATAAAGAAACAATTACCCATGCCTTGTAAACATTCAAATTAATTTTCTTTCCAGGCACATTGGTAACTGTGACTTCAAGGCTGAAGCTTATACCTCTTTTGTAAAACAATTAACAAACTTAAACCAACACACGCTTGATTATCATTCAAGACAAGTCTTCAAAGGGTTAAACAGCTTTTAGCTCTCTGTACAAAAGAGTGGGTGGAGCTAAAACATAAACAAAATGACAGACACCTTTTTTTTAGGCAGATTTTTCAGACAAAATAATACTGTAACTTAACAAACTTAAACATTCACAGTGAGAAAAACATTGACCCTTTTAACACACACTTTCACACAACTGAGATCTCAGTATTCCCTTTAAGATTCCTTTCACTCAGCAAATCCCAGATTTTATTTGTCTCGGCACAGACATTAATAACTTCCATATCGATAAAACTTTAAAACTGGACAAATTAGAATTGAAAGAATTACATGCCCAACCCTAAGGATAGACAGAAAGGAGAGACGATCTTAAATAAGGTCAGCCATCAATACAGGTATAATCCCGAGGATGGTTAAAACAGAAAAGAAGTTGGCATCCCTGGCCAAAATCCAAATTTGGTACAGGAACCGACAGGAAAAACCGAAAGGGTTAAATTGAGCTATTTTGTCCTAGAAGGACAAAAAGGGGGGAATGTGGAAGTGCATTTTGACTCGGACACAAAATGGCTTCCTAGACACAAAGAGTGATCCAAAATGGCCGACTCTGACTTGTTTGGGAAAAAAAGATAAAGTTGTTATGTTTCTCATGAGAAACATAATGGGTCTAACAGGACCTGTCCCATCAACCAACACGTTTTTAAGTATGAGTTACACAATTAATGACAGGGCGAGCAATGCAACTCCCTTATGGAATTATCACGGGAGGAGAGGAACTAGGACCCTTACAGGACAGGATCCGCCGATATGTCCTTGAATTAAGCAAGCAGTTAAAAGAAATAGGACCCTAAAAACTGCATTAGCAAAGGCTCTGAGTGAAACCCACCAATTGTAATGATAGTGTATTTGATATATGTAACCTATGTAGTAAGATACACAAGCCAATTGGGTACTAATGCCCATGACTAATGTGGAAGTGCAGTTTACTATTAAGACACAAACAAAATGGCTTCTCTGAGAAAATAATTTAAAAAGGGAATTCAAAATGGCTGACAGTAGGAGTCACCATAATAAGTAAATCATTCTAATTAGCTACAAGGAGGTGACAACTCAGAATTCCTTATCTAAGAAAAGCTTAGCAAAATAAGGCATCAATTAGTTCTAACCAGCTCAGGATGAGATAAGGTAAGCCATCAACCCACAGATTAGAGAATGAACATTGAACAAACGGATCCCACAAGGAAGGTCTGGTTATCTGATCTTTAAGGAATTTCTGCTCGTTATTATAACGAAAACCTATGCAATAACTCACAAGTTTGTGCCTCATTAATAGGATGTTTAATGCTATGTCATATGGCCTGTTCTGTGTTCTTTTTGTATAAAGTATGTTCAAATCTTGTAAGATTCGAAGCATTCTGACATAGCAACTTGACTGTGTCAGAACCTTCCCTTGTAACAAGTAAACTTTATTAAAAAGCCTTCTTTGACACGATTCTATGTTTAAATTAGTTCTACTCGGCATGTAAAACTTTGACAGTTTCTTGGAGGTTCCACCGAGATCGCTTGCTACCTCTCGGTAAGTCACGGACAGAGGACACTATGAATTTCTAGTGACAAATCCTAACTGGCCAAAAGTGATGTTTTATCACCTAAAAGGATTTCTCACTAGATACTGAATTGGTGTAAGTCTGTTTCTTCCGACAGCAGCACTGCGATGATCTGTTTTAGAATTGAGTTGAATCTTGTAACTTTTGCTTCTTTTATTTTAACGTTAAAAGGAGAAGAATTCTGACGGCTCAAGTCTCAAAACTATCGGGCAAAGAAGGCAAGAAAGAGAGTCGGCAGGGTTGCGTCCCGGACTAATAAAGGTACCAGGTTGTGAAAAAGCGCTAAAAGGTTAAAACTGCAGTATCAAGGGTGGGTCCCTTGAGCCGGAGAAAAGAGTCTCGCGGCAGAAAGGTTTAGAGAGAAGCCTTCACTTAGAATATAAGTTACGTATAAAGCATAAGTTAAATGTTAAGGACTCAGTTTGTAGGGGCGTTCAACGCAGGCTGAGAATTGACTATTTGTTTAGTTTAAAGTATAAGATTCATGTCTGATTACTTGATTTGTTTGCCTGTTTGGGCTTTTGCGTTACTTATCATTGTCTTTATTGTTGTTAATTCTTGTTATTGTTTGTCACTTGTGGAGCTCCGAAGGGTTAATAATAATCGTAAGGGGGTAAAGGGTGAAACTTGCGATTTAGAAGAAGAATGCCTAGTATAATTAAAACTTTACTAAGAATAGAAGAATTACATGTCTAGAGGACTGTCTCGCAAATAGAGACCCACAAAGAAGAGGTAAAAAGTAAATAAATTGGTCAGCCTTTTCAGACTGGAAAAAGGAAGCAGAAAGGCGTAAGGACCGTAGTATACAAGCCAGTAGATCTGACATTAAAAATAAGAGAAAAGACCCTGAGTAAATTGGCTAAACAAAATGAAGTTAGACAAATAGGGACCAAAAGAATAAAGTTTCCCTCTTAATGGAGCAAGCAGCTTCCGCAACACCGACGGACCAGAATTGAAATCTGAAACTCAAAGCAAAAAAAAAGAAGGGATTTGGAAAGCCAGGAAAAGCTGCTGAGAAAAGTTTTACCGGCATGGAAGTTATTAATGTCTGTGCCGAGATAAAAAGCTAATATACAAGATTTGTTGAGTGAAAGGAATCTTAAAAGGAATACTGGGATCTCAGTTGTGTGAAAAGTGTGAAAAAAATTCCTGATTGTGTGAATGTTTAAGTTTGTTAAGTTACAGTATTATTTTGTCCCTGGAAAAAAAAAATCTACCTAAGGTGTCTGTCAGTTTGTTTATGTTTTAGCTCCACCCACTCTTTTGTACAGAGAGCTAAAAGCTGTTTTTAACTCTTTGAAGACCTGTCTTGAATGACAGACAAGTGTGTTGTTTTAAGTTTGTTAATTGTTTTACAAAAGAGGTATAAGCTTCAGCCTTGAAGTCACAGTTGCCAATGTGCCTGGAAAGAAAATGACAATTAATTTGAATGTTTACAAGGCATGGTATTTGTTTCTTTGTTAATGTGACGATGGGTTCTTTCTTTTCTAACTGACACTGGTTAGTTTAAAAAAAATTGATCTGGATTGAATTGGAATTATTGAGGTTAATTAACCTATTAAAAACCAGACTTTCATTGTGCACGGTGAAATTCTGGTTGGTGTAAATTTGTGTAGACCGCATTGAATAAGATATTTAATGGTCTGAAACCAGATTTTGAAATATGTACAGTCTTGGATACAGAACGGGTTCTGGTCCATACCATTGGCAGAGGAATCACAAGGAAATTCGCCTTTACTGTCAGGGATAGACAGGAATCTTATATCAGACTTTGCAAGGAAAGCATTGTGCCAGAGAGAAAAAAAAACTAATTTGAATTACAATTTAAGTTAAGCTGGTGTGTAAAAACTGAGAAGAACAACAAAAAAAAAAGTTTGTTTAACAAAAGATTAAGTTTCGGTCTAAGATTTTACCTTGGAGTTGCGGTTGCTATGGTGAAATCTTCCAAAGCACTCTGATTTGATTTGTTTAAATTCAATGTTTTTACAGTATTTTGGAAAGACATCTGAAGAAAGGACAATAAGAAATATGATGTAATCTACTAGTTCTGCAAGCATGTGCTATTTTGTTTTGTTTTATCTGTTCTGTTCGTGTTCAGTTAAAGTGTGAAAACACAACTGCTTTTTTTGGATCGGGAAAGTTTTTTTTTAAATTTACGTGAAGTGACGCAATTGCGTGCGCCTGATAATGTTTTGCTCCACCTTCTTAAAAAACCTGCAAAGGAGTTAACCCTTTCCACTGACAGCTGATTAAGTTCATCAAGCAATAACTTCAGTATGACATTTAAAGATATTGGACATTATTAATTTTAAGTTAATATTTCCCCACAGTGACAGAAGGAAAATTATGATTTGATAAATTAACCCCTTGGGCTCTAAGCAGAGTCACAATGGATTCTCTTCTTTCTTTTGTTATATGGAAGTTACCTTGTAAACTAATTGCAGCACTTCTGTCTCTAATGTTAAAACACTGTATAAACCACCTAGCCTGGAAATCATTTGTTTCTGAAATTGGAAATGGAAGATAAATTGATAGAAATGAAATTGAACATAGGTTTTGTCAATCAGTTCAACAGTACTGCTGTTTGGATTTTGGGATAATTTTGTAATAACAAAATAGACTCAGGCACTAGATATATTTTGGGTTACTTTTGGGAAAATAAAAGATCCTCTAAAATAATGATAAATAAAAAGTGTTAGTAACTTGGACCTAGTGAGAATGTTTGATCTATGTTTTCAATCTTAAATATTGTACTGGACAGTAAAGTTACTCCAGGGCTCATGAATGAGATATGAATGGTAATTAATGGGATGTATAAAATTGAAACAGGAGAAATTACACTGCTGAATGGGAATTTTAAAAACTTGCTAGTGAAAGTCAGGAAAGTGCAATTAAGAATAGTAAATTGATAGCTTTCTCTTGGAGACATTTGTGTCCCTGCCTATAATGAACTTTTAAGAAAACTGAATTTGATAGCCTGGCCACTATCCAAGATATCGGGACCATGCAGAGGAAGATGAACAAAGACAATCTTTTGATAAGATACCTGAAAGCCCGAGAAAGGCACATGTGGCATGATATTGAGATACCAGTATGAGTGTGCAAATGTGATTTGTTACGTATGAAGCGATTACCATCTGGGAATGTATGGTGAATCTGCACTGAAGAACGGGTCTCAGACATGCTCAGTTACTGGACAACAGCAAGACATGAAATGGTTAATGTGGCTCAGGAGAGCGAGACAACTTTTAAAGCATTGACACATACTCCATCGAGAAACTATCTAATTAATGAAACAATCAGAATAGAATTAAACACACTGGTACCTGTTAGAAGGATTGAAATTGAAGTTGAAGTGGAGAGTTACCTGGAATCTGAATTGGGACAATTGAGGGCTAAGGAGAAATCATGTTTAGTAAGAATTATCCACAAGATGGATATGAGTAAAAGAGAGATCTGGAGAATCTTTTAAGTCCATGATTTGTTGATTAGATGTTAAACTGTAATGTTGCTTGAAATCAGGAAGATAGAAGAAACAGAGGATACCCCAGGCGGGGTAGAATTGGAACACCGGAATGGACTATTAGAAGGGAGAAATCTTCAAGACTCCCTACTAACTAACGCCCAAGTTGAGAGAGAGCAATAAGAACTAGCTAGATTAGTCAAGAGCCGATTGTGAGAAGTCAATAAGGGTTATTTCCTTCTCAAAGAAGGGAATTGTAAGAAATAGATGTTAGATTCAAAGATGGGTTTTAATTCTTAGAACAGAAACTGACAACATGCAGCCAGGAATAGATAGCAGAAATGCCAGCAAGGTTGAATATCAAGCATCAAAAGACAAATAGAAGTGATAAGGGAATCGTAAAATGCAAAACAACACAGGGTGGGGGGTAATAGAAAAAAAAAAGTAAAAAAAAAAATTTAAATTTGAAGGACTTATACGTGTTGGTAATCATAGATATGTTTTCAAGATGGGTTGAAGCTTTTCCATGTAAAAAGAATGATGCTGTAACAGTTGCGAAGTGTTTGCTAAAAGAAATCATACCAAGGGTTGGAATACCTATGCAACTTTCATGCGACAACAGATCACATTTTACTGGAATGATCATAAAGGAACTATGTAAGGCTTTGCAGATTAATCAGCATTTCCACTGCAGTTATCATCCGCAAGACTAGTAGAAAGATATAACGGAACGCTGAAGAATAAACTTTCTAAACTTTGCAATGAAACTGGACTAAAATGGGTTGAACTGTTACCCTTAGCATTGATGATAATGCGAGCAGCAACTAACAGGACAACTGGACTGTCGCCACATGAGATTGTTATGGGACGGCCCCAAAGGCTGCCATTCTCAGCACCCTTTACGGTTAAACAAATGGACATTCATAAAATGGATGAAAATATGCTAAACTATTGCATTGCATTAACTAGATGTATTTCCAGCTTTCACCAACAGGTAAAGGAAGCTCAAACGGAACCGGCCGAAGGAAAGTGCCATAATTTGGAACCAGGAGATGACGTCTACATAAAGGTCTTTAAGAGGAAGAATGGTCTGCAGCCACGCTTTGAAGGGCCATATCAAGTACTCTTGACAACAAATACAGCTGTAAAGGTCAAGGAAAGACCTACTTGGATCCACGCATCCCATTGCAAGAAAGTATCAGATAAGGACAGTTGAATTTGAATTTGAAAAGACTTAAATAATGAAGCTGTTATTTACGTTTTACCTACTAATCGGACTGATATGTATAGCCTGCCAAGGGAGAAGAAAAGAACCCCGAAAGAAACGAGAATTACATATGAGCACTTTTTTGTATATGTCATATAAGTATGCCAAAAAAAGTGGGATAAACGCCTGTTGGGTATGTAGCCATATTCCTACCCATGTGAAAGGAGGAATACCTCTGCGACCGATACCCTTGAACCTCACAGATATGGCAGAATGGATAATTAATAAAAATCATACGAAACAGAAAAATACCACCCTATCCACCTTCGGAAATAAATGGGAACAAAAGTGGTCTAGCCTAAGAAACGAGTTTAAGGGGGGAGGATATTCGTTAGAAAATTTTAAGGGATGGTACAAGCCGACGTATGATTATACGAAAGTACCTCCTTTTCTAGCCCTTACCAATGATACAGAAAGAAATAAATGACGAAGAAGAAAAGTATGGTCCCTTCGGGGAGGAACTGAGGCGATTGAATAAAATACAATTTTAAGGATTAGACAACCTAGACAAGATATACATATATCTTTCGGTAAAAATATTCTTCCACCCAAATGGGATCTGCAGGCTAGGGAAAGAGAGAGGACTCCTTTCAACTGCCGGTGATGTCGACCTTGTATACCACTTGGTCCGCACTCTGGAGGCTCACGTAGAAGCACTTGTGCTTAGGAGAACCCCACAGGTTAGGTATAAACTGTGTGGGTCATGAATCAGTCCTCCTCTATAAGCTGCAGTCCCCTAGGAGAACCCCACAGGTTAGGCATAAACTGTGTGGGCCATGACTTAGAACTCCTCTATGAACTGCTGTACCCTATCTCCTTAGAGGGTGTATAGCAACACCCGAACTGCAGGCTAGTATAAGCTGCAGGAAAAGTTAGAGAACAGCAGACTAATGAACCACAAAAGTACGCCACAGTCACCAAAACACAACTAAAACCCCTACAGGAACATACGCCCAAACACCGAGAATAGACAGAGAAGAAGGACGATCTTAGATAAGGTCAACCATCAATACAGGTATATCCCGGGGATGGTTACAAACAGAAAAGAAGTCGGTATCCTTGACTAGATTTTAAGTTAGTATAAGGACCGATAGGAGAAAGCTATGTTGTCCTAGAAAGGACAAAAGGGGAAAATGTGGAAGTGCAGTTTACTTTTAAGACACAAACAAAATGGCTTCTCTGAGAAAATAATTTAAAAAGGGAATTCAAAATGGTCGACAGTAGGAGTCACCATAATAAGTAAATCATTCTAATTAGCTACAAGGAGGTGACAACTCAGAATTCCTTATCTAAGAAAAGCTTAGAAAAATAAGGCATCAATTAGTTCTAACCAGCTCAGGATGAGATAAGGTAAGCCATCAACCCACAGATTAGAGAATGAACATTGAACAAACGGATCCCACAAGGAAGGTCTGGTTATCTGATCTTTAAGGAATTTCTGCTCGTTATTATAACGAAAACCTATGCAATAACTCACAAGTTTGTGCCTCATTAATAGGATGTTTAATGCTATGTCATATGGCCTGTTCTGTGTTTTTTTTGTATAAAGTATGTTCAAATCTTGTAAGATTCGAAGCATTCTGACATAGCAACTTGACTGTGTCAGAACCTTCCCTTGTAACAAGTAAACTTTATTAAAAAGCCTTCTTTGACACGATTCTATGTTTAAATTAGTTCTACTCGGCATGTAAAACTTCGACACTAACCAGCACTAACAAATTAATTGAGCACACCGAAAGAGAAGATCTGAAGCAATGTAGAGGAGACCCCAGGCGGGGTAACATCAGGAAGATAGAAGAAACAGAGGATACCCCAGGCGGGGCAGAATTGGAACACTGGAATGGACTATTAGAAGGGAGAAATCTTCAAGACTCCCTACTAACTAATGCCCAAGTTGAGAGAGCAATAAGAACTAGCTAGATTAGTCAAGAGCCGATTGTGAGATGTCAATTCAGGAGTTGTTTTATGTCTCCAATCTAGGCAGACTAAAGTCAGTGGTTCTTTAAGTTCTGTTCTGAGACCATTTACGAGGGCATTGATTAAAGGAATCTGGTAATTTTCTTTGGTCATTCCAGAATGCTGCCCCATAATTGCTTCTATTCTTAAAGTCATTTGTCTAACTTCATCTTGTTTAGCCAATTTACTCACGGGGTCTTTTCTCTTATTTTTAATGCTAGATCTACTGGCTTGTATACTACGCCTTTCTGCTTCCTTTTTCCAGTCTGAAAAGGCTGACCAATTTACTGACTTTTTACCTTTTCTTTGTGGGTCTCTATTTGCGAGACAGGAATCTAGACATGTAATTCTGTCTAGGTTAAAAGTTCCATCAATAGGGAATGGGTGTTTGTCATTCTTGGTCCATTTAGACCAATCAGACAAATCCCTTGTGGATGTCCGACCACAGTTCTGGAAGATGTAAAAAGCTGGAGTTCCTTTTTCTGGGATCTTACTCTGTGAAGCTCCCATCTTAGTAAAGTATTAATTATACTAGGCACTCTTCTTCTAAATCACAAGTTTCACCCTTTACCCCCTTACGATTATTTCTGACCATCCAAAGTTCTACCAGACAATAACAAGAACTAACAACAATCAAGACAATTATAAGTAAGATGTAAAAGCCCAAACAGGCAAACAAATCAAGTAATCAAACATTTAACCTTATACTTTAAACTAAACAAATAGTCAATTCTCAGTTTTGCATTGTTCTCCACTACAAACTGAGTCCTTAACATTTAACTTATACTCTAAACGAAAGTTTCTTATCTAAACCTTTCTGCCGCGAGATTCTTTTTTTTCTTCTTTCACGGCTCAAGGGGCCCACCCTTGATACTGCAGTTTTAATCTTTTAGCGCTTTCTCATAACCTGGTACCTTTACTCAGTCCGGGATACAACCCTGTTGACTTTTTCCCTTGCCTCCTTTGCCCGATAGTTTTGAAACTTGAGCTGTCAGCATCCTCCTCCCTTTTTTTTTTTATGTTAAAAAAGCAAAAGTTACAAGATTCAACTCAAATCTAAAACACGAGTCTTAACAATCGCAGTACTCCTGTCGGAAGAAACAGACTACACCAATTCAGTATCTAATGAGAAATCCTTTTTTTTGTGATAAAACATCACTGTGGCCATTCAGGATTTGTCACTAGAAATTCATGGTGTCTTTTGTCCGTGACTTACCGAAAGGTAGCAAGCGATCTCGGTGGGACCTCCAAGAAATACTGTCGAAGTTTCGACTTCCGAGTAAGAATCTTGAAACAATATCGTCAAAGAAGGCTTTATTATTTACTTTACTTGCAAGGAGAATGCAACCGTAACCAAATAGCTACGATGACACACTGAAGAATCACAGAAAATGGAAGATCTTATACACTGAAAACACAAGCTTCCCATATCACATGACATGTTGTTTAAGGTAAGCTAAGTTACGAGTTAAAACACATAAGAAATGCCTTACAATGAGACTAGCTAATCTCTACAAAATGGAGTCTGTTTGTCTGTTCTTCTTCTTCCACCAAGGCCAAGGCATCTGGCTGTTTACTTCACTAGCCCTTGGTTATCTCAAGTTGATTAGAAGAAGCCTTTTTTTCTCTGTGCCAGCAGACTTTGCTGACAGCATAGTCTGCAAGTTTAAATTCATTTTCATGAGAAACATAACAACTTTATCTTTTTTTCCCAAACAAGTCAGAGTCGGCCATTTTGGATCACTCTTTGTGTCTAGGAAGCCATTTTGTGTCCGAGACAAAATGCACTTCCACACCTGCGACCATGTGGACCGATGGGTACAGTGCGCCTCCTGCGTGCCCGTTTTCGGGCACGATTGCAATTCTAAGTCATTATTTCTATTCCTTATTTCATAGAATCATAGAAATTTACGGCACAGAAGGAGGCCATCCAGCCCATCCTGTCTGTGCCTGCCGAGAAAGAGCTATCCAGCCTAATCCCACATTCCAGCTCTTGGTCCGTAGCCCTGTAGGTTACGGCACTTCAAGTGCATGTCCAAGTACTTTTTAAATGAAATAAGGGTTTCTGCCTCTACCACCCTTTCAGGCAGTGAGTTCCAGACCCCCACCACCCTCTGGGTGAAAAAGGTTCTCCTCAACTCCCCTCTAATCCTTCTACCAGTTACTTTAAATCTATGCCTCCTGGTTATTGACCTCTCTGCTAGGGAAAATAGGTCCTTCCTATCCACTCTATCTAGACCCCTCATAATTTTATACACTTCAATTAAGTCTCTCCTCAGCCTCCTCTGTTCCAAAGAAAACAACCCCAGCCTATCCAATCTTTCCTCATAGCTAAAATTCTCCAGTCCTGGCAACATCCTCGTAAATATCCTCTGCACCCTCTCTAGTGCAATCACATCTTTTTCCTGTAACGTGGTGACCAGAACTGCACGCAGTACTCTAGCTGTGGCCAAACTTGTGTTTTATACAAGTGCTATAGAGATGAATGGTAACCATGCTGTACAGAAAATATATATTTTACATCATCTTTCTATCTTAGTATTTATAGGTTTTATGACTTATCTTAAAAGAATGCCAGAAGAAGATTTCTAGTTAATATTGAATATATATATATAGATTAAAATAACAGCCACAGTCTACTAAATGTAGATCTAAATCTCATCATCAATAATTGTTCTGATGAGTCTCCCATATTAGCTGTATATCACTACAATGACACATCAGAATAGCTTCAAGATTCACATACAGTTGAGCATCATTAGAACAAACCCATATGAAGCAGACAATGATTCCTTCTGATCAGGGATTTATCTCATTGAGGACAAAGCTTGTCTGCTCACTATAATGGAGTTTCTGTTTGAATCAAGGAAAACATTTGTTCCATTTAAGGTCTGTATCAACAAAATTCTACGTTATAGAACTTATTTCTCTCCATTATGTGTAAATATCCATATGTATATTGCGTTTATCTTTATTACTTGCTGTAAAACAATTTTCATATGGAAAGGTTGTCAGTGCAGCTATTTTTTTTCCCCTAGGATATGCAATAATGGCCAATCAACATCCACAATACTGCAGAATGATGAACTACCACTCACTGCATCATCCTCTTGGCTGCCATACCTGTACCCAACCAATTTCCACAGAATAATGCATTAACATTCTGTACTGAGTGGCAATATATTGTGTACAGATTGAAAATGACACCACAATCAAGCAATGAACAACAACCTATACCTGTATGACTGATTAAATTGAAAATGACCATTACTCTGATTATATGTGCTGTTATACCGCCGGAAACATCCTGTATTACTCACAGTGCTATGAAACAAAGCCTGCCTTATTTTCCGTTCACTGTTAATTTATTTTGCCGCCTCATTTTCTTTTATTTTCTCCATTCCCAAGCTGGAAGGGACTGTGGCTGAGGTCATGGAGTTTTCCATGGCCACCATTAGTTCCACTGTCTGATTGTCCAACAGGCAATATTATCCAATTCGGCTCCAAAATCTGAAGTTTTTCCTTCCACCAGGATGGAATTCTCTCTTCTCCATATAATAGTCCATCTCTGTGGGAGGCCTCCCAATTTGAGGTATCCCTGGAACTCAGAGTTACAGTCCTCTTGCCAGATCCAAGTGCTCAACCATTTAATCTACTGTTTCACTCCCTTGTATTTAATTTGCTAGTCTGAGAAAAAATGTTGCTTGTGAAGTGTTTAAGCTCATATTTGAAAAATTCATAATAGTTTCATTTTTGATGACCTTTAATGTTACATTGTCCTTTCGTGCGCTCTTAGTGCTGTTGCCATGTTAGAAGACAAATATTTTACCTTAACACTAGAAAGTAAAAATGACACTTTATCCCCATTGCTCGTCACTTCTAACTTCCAATGGGTAACGTAGAAATAGACCATTCTCTCTGCCTCTGCAATCATTTTATCTTTGGCCCCTACATATTCTTTCCAGTGCTCTGCAACTCTTAGATTACCACATCACTGAACCCATATTTATGCAGTCCTGATAAATTGATGGTCAGTGACCTGATACCACAAATACAAGCTGTTACTAAGTTGAAATGTGGCTTCTTTCATAGTAAGGACAGAGCCCTCCACTATACACTAGTCTAGTCAACATTATTATATTCCTCCATTCTGCCTTAATGCATACAACATGATTCTTCTGGACTCTTGGGATCACACTGTAATACTTAATAAAAATATTTATGCAATGTGGCAAAAATGCTGTTTGTTTTCATCTATAATGTATCACGGTATTGGCAGTTTCCTGCTTGTCACAGTACCAGATCCGCTCAGAGAACAATCCAGGGTCACAGTACCAGATCCGCTCAGAGAACAATCCAGGGTCACAGTACCAGATCTGCTCAGAGAACAATCCAGGGTCACAGTACCCGATCCGCTCAGAGAACAATCCAGGGTATAGATGGTATATCTGGCCAGGTGTCCAAAGGAGAGGCCAAACCATTCAAACCAAATACAAGCATCTAGTGGGTTTTATTTGTATACATGTTTGATTGGAAACTCTTTTGGCGTTCAAGGAAATAATATTTAAATGTCCTTACTTTTTCACACAAAGGGTAGTATAAATCTGGAATTCTCTTCCCCCAAAAGGCTGTGGATTCTGGGAAAATTGGAGCTTTCAAGACTGATCGATAGATTTTTGTTAGGCAGGGATATCAAGGGATAAGAAGTTAAGGTGGATAAATGGAGTTGAGGTACAGATCAGCCATGATCTCATTGAATGGCAGAGCAGCTCAAGGGGCTGAATGGCCTAATCCTGTTCCTATGTTCCTATGTTTTATGTTACCTAAGGCCTTGTAATTTTGTTTATAGAAGCATTTCTTTAAATAGGAAAAAAAAATTGCATTAGCGGAGAAGAGGGTGCTCTTCTAAGGTTGGAGCAGAGACATACTATTGGGACAGAGAGGTGAGAGTTTTACTCTGTATTGAGCTGTACTATACCCGATCTAGGGGTGGTTGATTCTGACACTGGAGCCCCTTAACAGTAGGCGGCAGTCGGGCTGGGGGATAGGGGCCGAAGCAGGCAGCAAATCACTCCCACCCCAGGTGTGAGGCCTTGGACATTTTACCTCCCGGGCCTTATCTGCATAGGCCCAGTCAGTCCCCTGCCTGAAACTGGTAGGAAGCAGCAGCTGGCAGATGGCAAGGAACACAATATCGGGCAGCAGGAGGCCGCAGTTGGGACCCGAAGGAATGGTCCCCGGCTCTTAGCTAAGTTGCTGAGAGGGGGTTTGTGAGGGCCTCGCAGTCAGGGGAGGGGGAGGCCTGGAGCAGAGGAGGCCTAAACTTTCCTTTTGTGGCCAAGAGGAGCACTCCTGCTGCCCCTGGCCCCACCATAAAAATCCCCAAAAAACTAAAAACACTTACCTTTTGGTGAATCTTCTAGCTCCGACTCCTCTTCTTGCTAGTTTGGCCTGGTGGGGAAGCCGCAGCGGCTTCCCGCGTAGACTTTGGTTAAAATAGCAGTTGGCCCCCACTGGTTTCTGGTTGATGTCCCTCTCGCCTGCTCAGAAGAGTGGGTTAAAATCGGAAGCTGTGGGAAGAGTGCGAGACCTTAGCGGGTAAGTGCCGGGGTGATTTTAACTGCCCACCCACACAGTTGCCACCAGATGGGCTAGGTTAAAATCGCCTCTTGGGTGTCTGAAATGGAAGAGTTCCATTCCCCAGCACTAATATCCCTCACCCTGATGAGTACAAACATTTAAAAAGTAAAAAAAAAAAATTCTCAGCCTGTCTGCTAAAAATTGGATAGGTAAAACTATGGATAGTTCGCAAGAAACCCACCCACATAAAGGGTAAAAGTCAGGGACCAGTGTCTAGTTCAGTTCATATTGCAGTTTAGCACAGCAGATGCTGCTATATGTTATTTTCTAACCTTGGGGATAGATAGTTGAGCCTTTAACTAACCGTAAACCTACTGTGTGTCATTGCTTCTGTTTATTTCTCCATTTAATGCTTAATACATCCATTTAGTAGTTTATAGCCTAAGACACAATCGAGTGACATGTTTATTCTACCGCCTGCCAAAGTTAAGGGACGATCATGTGAAGGCAATATAACTCGTGAGGTGAAATAGAGTGAAGAGGGCTCTTTGTTTGACCCCGGGCATTGTTACAGGTAACCTAAACATTGGCCACCTAAAGGCAAACTTGAGAGTGAGGGGTGGTCTGAGAATCTGAACTAGAAGAAGATATCTAGGGTAAAGACCCAAAAATGTAACAAGCAGATCACCTGTGACATTTCTGACAGAGAATTGGTGATATTCTATAAAGAAAAGAGCTTTATATCATTCAACACACTACGGCCGAGAACTTGGGCCACATAGCGCCCGTTTTTCAGGTACTACGTGGCCACCTAAGGCCCCAAATGGCGGGCAGGAAGTGCACGCACACTTCCGACTGTCTGTGGAGTTTCATGGCAGCAGTAGGAGGTAGCGCTCACGTCACACTGGCAGGGTTTAAAGCAACAAATAAATGATGTCGATGAGGGGTCCTGAGCTGTGTGCAGGCCCCGCTCACCATTTTGACAATTCAGTCGCCACGTGCTGACCTCACTCAGCTGAATGGGATGCCAACCGAATGAAGGCCCCCTCACCAGCGCTGTTTAAAGGGACCATGTAGTACTGACATTACGTATTTATAAAATACTAGTAGTGGCTTCCCTGTGGTGTCACACATGAAGAGTCAAGACCAAACTAGTCTTCAGGTGGAGGTTGGTTAGAGGGCGGCAGATAATTAGGCCAGGAAAGCAGATGTAATTCAATCCCCACTTTCCCTACATTACAATAGTGGTTACACTTCAAAAAAATCTATCATTGACTGTGAAGCGCTTTGGGGTGTCCTGAGATTATGGAAGGCGTTCTATGAATGGAAATTTGTTCGTTCTTTTCTTTCATTTTAAAGTCTGTCCTTATTTACATAATTCCATCATAAATTCCTAGATCCACATTTATAATGAAAATGTGAGCTTATCGTACCGCGGCATTCCATTGGCAGGAGGGTGCAATTGCAACGTGACAAGTTTACATAGACAGTTTCTATTATAAATGTGAATATAGAAGTTTATAATCGAAAAAGTTGACAGGAAATGTGTGCAGAAGTAAGATTTTTACTGTATTAATAGATAACACGTTGCCCATGGTATTGTTCACATTGTGTTGGGGTAGGAATAAATAAGTGATCAAGAACATCTCCAAGGAAATAAATAATGGATCAGAAATGAGTCCAGGGAGAGGGTAATAAATAAATAATAGAGCAGGTGTGTTTCCCGCAGCAAGTAAACAGGAGAAATGGCACTGGGGATGGCATAAAGAAATAAATGAGTGGGAATGGCTTTGGTAGAGGAACATTCCAGGTAGGGAAAATTAAATGAAACAAATAAACAGGTAAGGGTGAAAGAAAAACAAGAACGACATAGGGTGAATAAGGAAGCAATACAATGGCTGAA
Organism: Squalus acanthias; assembly: GCA_030390025.1. Classification (NCBI taxonomy): domain Eukaryota; kingdom Metazoa; phylum Chordata; class Chondrichthyes; order Squaliformes; family Squalidae; genus Squalus; species Squalus acanthias. Next base: position 22,730,689 of record CM059433.1, on the reverse strand, counting down.
TGAAGGTGAAAATTATTTCAGGGATGTACTGAGACTCCGTGAAGTAAGTGTTTTGATCGGTTCCTTAAAATTTCAGCCAGATTTGAACCAAATATAAGTTTCTGGGCTACATACAATTTGCCTCTGGACATCTTGTACCATACGCAGGTCTGATTCTTGCTGGTTCTGCCTAATCCATACATTGTCAGAGCCTGATTTTTTTAAGGGAAAGCCTCTAAATGTTTGTTCCCAAATTGATATTAAGGGATTGTCTTTAAATGCATATGCTATGTCATTATCGTATGGTGCTCGGAAAAAGAAATAACTATCCACATGAGGTCATTGCCCTAAGCATCCACCAAGCTAGAATTATAATCTTATCTTTTCATTCTATACAGTATATTAATCACACGGATCTATCAGAATTGTATATGGAATTCATTTAGCAGTAATAAAGAAACTTAAGTTATCTTGTTTAGATTGGTCCATTTTGTACAGTTTTCCTCTGAGATGCTTTAATAATGTAGTACGGTTCCACTCTTCTTTACTTCTATGTGGTCTTCTGGCTGCTTTTCATTAATATTTACACAATTTGTTGATATGAAATTCTGAATTCTATCTAACATTTACAATTACTATAATTGCTACATTGCTTCACCATGACAGCAAAAAAAAATATGTTCAGATCACGTTCAAGTATCTTCTGGAAGAATTTCTCAGTCACTCACAGGGGCTAGAAACAGCAATACATTGTGCAGTAAATCACAAATTAAGTAACTGATGTCTCCTGAAGTGGCATTTGACTCCATTTTCTCAAAAGTCACCTGTTCTGCACAGTCCAGATGGATTAAATTATCTGCGTGTTTGGGTTGGTGAGCCTGTGATAGAACTGTCACTAATCATATTCTGTCAACCCATCTCTGGAACCAAAAAACAACAGAATGAATTTTTAATTCTGTTCCTAGTCCCTGCTAAAATATTGCCTCACTATATTTTTATAACAGCGTGACAAATTCATGTTTAAGACAGTGCATCCCAACCAACTTTCATGTAAAATTAATTGCCTGTCAGACACAATCAAGTGTTTGCAGACAGAAACCTTAACGCACAACATTCCTCTCATCTACTTGATATGCTGGAATTATCTCTGTTGGCTTCATCTCTAATTTAAAAAAAAACAGAATTTAAATGATGTTTTCCAAGCCTTTATAATAATATACTTATTTGAAAAACTCCATTCAATCTTTTACTTCGAGTATTTTTTAGATATTATGACACTGTCATTTCTTTCCCCCTGAGACAAAGGGCAGAGGGAAGGAGAGGGGGCGGTCGATTAGGCAAGAGGGTGAGAATGGGTGAAGGTGGGAGTAGAACAGAGGAGGGGGAGAGTGAGGGGAGAGGAGGGAAGTGAAGAAGAGGGAGAGGAGCAGGGAGGGAGAGGAGCGGAATGGAAAGGGAAGATAGGGAGAAGGAGAGGAAGGGTCTGGGGAGAGAGAGAAGAAGGGAAAGAAAGGCGGAGAGGTAGGGGAGGGGGAGAGAGAGGAGGAGGGGAGAGGGAGGAGAAGGGGAGGACAGGAGGTTGAAGGGAGAGAGAGTAAAAGAAGTGAAGGGCAGAGGAAGAGGAGGTGGAAAGAAGGGGAGAGGAGATTCGGGGAGGATTGAGGCAGTGTGAGGGAAGAGGGAGAGGGGGCCATTACCTCTCTGGTTGCCATAATTCTGCTCAATGGGGGAGTGGTTTAGAGAATTTGAGAATGGTCCACATGCCTGATTCATGCTTAGCGGGGAGGGGGTTCCTACGTTATCAGGTTCAGCTTCATGTTCCCGATTTACACTCAGAGTTGGGGGAGAAGGCTACCTCCTTCCAGATTGTTGCTCCATGGGGTGGGGTGGAGGTCATTCAGTGCCTATTGCTTCCCATGTGGGGGCAGTCTCTTTCAGGTGCCTTTTGGTGCTCAGTGGTGGGTGGGGGAATGGTTGTAGCTACTAAAAGTGACAAATCCTCTTAGTGGACAGGAGGAAGGGTTTTATTCGCTGATTAGATGTCTTCCTACACGTCCCCATTTATTTAGCACAATGAGCGATTGTACCATAGCTGGCTGATTTTAGCATGTGGCTTTGAAAAGCTGATTGTCTCGGGAATGGCTCTTTAAAAGTAGCCAAGTTTAACAAATGGGAATTGGATGTTTCTTTGGAACTGCTTGAGCCTATGATGTTACCAGGCAATATTTTACTTCCAGGTTCTGTTCCTGGTTAGCTCAGTGGTGCTGTCACATAACATTAGGCTGGAGCCTGGTGTTCTCAATTAGTCACATAACGTGATGTTCACAGTGCCACATATAGTTAGAATGCCGTCAGAATTTTGGCATCATGTACTGTTTTTAATATATTAAGATCGCAAATGTTTATTAAATTCAAGTGTTGACACACATATAAAAAATCTATTTTAGTAAAAAGTATGCCGACACGATGAAGAGGTGTAGAGTTCCTTTAACCAATCATATCCCTGTATGACAAACAAATCCTAGAACCAGAATCGTATTTCACAAAACTTTCCTTTCCCAAATGTTTTCTGTTCAATCGCACTGGAGCAAAATAATTCCTCAAGATACTGCTGCCATGACTCCCCACCCAGGCTTATCCATGTTTGATAAGAATGTTGCTTTCAATGTTGTGAATTCCAAGGTGAGTGAATTATCATATGTATCTAGGAATATGATGGCAAACAGAACACCTGCACAAACCTAAAGCTCCATTTACAGCACACTGGTTTCCACAAGTCTCGGGCTTGATTTAAGGAGCCAAGGCCTTGCTTTGTCCAAGTTCCCACTTGTGCGTGGCCTCTCCATTGCAGGCCCAACCTGAACGTGCCAGACTTGAGCCCCACTTCCCTGCTCTAGTTCCAGACATACCAAAGGATCCACCTAACTTCGAGAAAGAAAATGCCACCCAGTTCCTTACCCTTTGCTCTGTCTGAATGCCTGCCGTCCAGCCTTTGAGCTCTCTGCTCTCAGACTCCCTCCTGCTCCAGTGTATCCGGGCACCTCGGAGTAGAGTTGCGCCAGTGCACATCTCTCAAAATTGGCCAAACCAGCGTAAAAGATCGAGGAATTTCAAGCACAAGATACTTCCAGCGCAAATTGAGTTTCTGTGATCTTTTGCATTGGTTTAAAAAACATTGTGCTAGAAGACTGCCTTGCCCACAAAAGTGGCCATGCCCCGATCGAATTAATGAGCATGGCGAGTTTCTGCTAGTTGTGCCATTCGAGGGGGCTCTTCAAATTAAGCTTTTGTTTTGGGTGCAAAGGTACTAATAGGCACCTTTTTAAAAGCTTTAAATAATAAAAAATATTTAATTTCCTGAGAAACTGACTACTGTACACCAGTGAAACTAGTAAATGGTTCAATATCGTTTTTTAAAAGTCATTTTCAGTTATTTAAAATCAGGTGACTCACATGCGGAGGACTGGACACACTGATTAAAATGCTTATTTTTGGTGATAAACCCATTTTACAGCTTTAATAATAAAACTGCACCAGGTTACCACTCTTAAATACATCAAGGGGGGAAAAGATAAACAATTATGTTCTAAAACGCTGCCCGATTGCGCTGGTTCTTGGAAAATTTTACGTTTGCGATTATGCAAATGAGTTTGAGTGGAAACTTGAACCGTAACCTCAATTTGGAAAACCTGAGCAAGTTTATGTGCAAATTGCACCCAAAGCAGAAATTCTACCCCAGCCGATTTTACCTGTGCCGAAACCTCGGCCTATTTTAAAACAAACGATGCAGAATTGGACGGGTGAAGGCCTTCACACCTCCTCACCGTCCGCCCAACACACAGTAATAAAGGCAGCAAGACAAAGACTTGCTTCCTAGAAAAAATGCTTGATTACCCACACCTCTCATCATTCCCTGAGCTCTTCTGATGTCACGCTGCTTCCTTTATGCACACAATTGAAGCAAAGAAGGAAAAGAGAGAGAGAGAAAGAAGAAATGTAGGCAGCATAAAGAGAGAATAAGATAAAAGATTAAAAAATCATGGGGAGTAGGAGGAGGAAAAAATAAACAACGAAAACCTAAGGAAGAGCAGAAAGGAAGACAGTAAAGAAAGGAAGGAGAAGGAGAGGAAGAGGGGAAAGAGAGAGAAAGAAAGCCAGGGAAAGGTTTTGGAAGAGCTAGGTATACTACTATGAATGTCAGAGGCAGCAGCCTCCCTCAACCCTTTGCCTGGGAGTTGCAATGTAGATCCCATCTCTATCCATCCCCACATGTGAGCACCAGGCCTTGATGTGAGGCAATAGGTGCAAAGGTTTAACAAATTTGCAATTGCTTTGTTGCTATTCTAGAGAATAGTGACTACACTTCAAAAGTACTTCATTAGCTGTAAAGCACTTCGGGACGTCTTGAGCCTGGCCTCCATGTTAGATTGTTAACGGTTCCCTCTCCTTAGGTACTGTCCCCCTCCCCTTCAAATCTGCCATCATCACACCCTCCTCAAAAACCCACCCTTGACCCCTCTGTCCTTGCAAACTACCGCCCCATCTCCAACCTCCCTTTCCTCTCCAAATCTTTGAACGTGTTGTCAACGCCCATATCCATGCCCATCTTTCCTGCAACTCCATGTTTGAATCCCTCCAATCAGGTTTCCACCCCTGCCACAGTACCGAAACGGCTCTTATCAAAGTCACAAATGACATCCTATGTGACTGTGACCGTGGTAAGCTATCCCTCCTTATCCTTCTCTACCTGCCTGCAGCCTCTGACACGGTTGACCACACCATCCTCCTCCAATGCCTCTCCTCCGTCTAGCTGGATGGGATTGCCTTCACCTGGTTCCATTCCTATCTATTCAAGCATAGCAAAGAATCACCTGCAATGGCTTCTCTTCCTAATCCCACAACATTACCTCTGGATCTATCCTTGGCGCCCTCCTATTTCTCATCTGCATCATCCGAAAATACAATTTCAGGTTCCACATATATGCTGACGGCACACAGCTCTACCTCACCATCACCTGTCAAACCGCTCCACTGCCTTTGAGTTGTCACGTTGCTTGTCCAACATCCAGTATTGGATGAGCAGAAATTTCTTCGGTGTCAAATTTTGATCGGTAATGCTAATGTGATGTGCCTTGGGATGTTTTACTAAGTTAAAGCCGCTATTTAAATGCAAGTTGTTGTTGATGTCGTGAAAGGCGCTAAATAAATGCAAGTCTTTTTTTTCCCTTTTTTAAATCGAGTTCATGCCTCCACTAAAACAGTAGAGAAAGGAATTGTAGACAACAAGTTAAGCATCAATACTTATTATCCAATAGTGTCATTCCCACAGTGTAATCGCAAGACCATTGAATATTATTCATTAAGAAGAGGAAATGCCAAACAAATCATGGAAAAAATAAATCTCAGTAGTTCATTCGGATCAGTTGGAGTCATAGGGCAATTAATTATCAATTAGAAGGCTAAATGAAATATCTGTGAAAATAGTATTCAGATTCCTAATCCTAGCTCAACCAATTATCTGGCATTTGGTTATGTTATCAGCTAATTGTGGTGTCTCCATGAACTATTGTCATAAAAACTGTAAAATGCAATGTTTATCTTAAAATTAAAACTCATGTCATAAAATATACCATGTAACTGGGTGACTTCTTACACAGAGTATACATGTGACACAGATTTTAGTGCACCCTGAGAGCACAAAGGTTCTCCTTCCCTAAACAGAAAGTTCTTGATTTCATAGAATCATAGAGATTTACGGCACAGAAGGAGGCTACTTGACCCATCATGTTTGTGCCGGCCGAAAAAGAGCTATCCAGCCTAATCTCACTTTCCAGCTCTTGGTCCGTAGCCTTGTAGGTTACGACACTTCAAGTGCATATCCAAATACTTTTTAAATGCAGTGAGCGTTTCTGCCTCTACCATTTCAGGCAGTGCGTTCCAGACCCCCACCGCCCTCTGGGTGAAAAAAGTTCTCCTCAACTCCCCTCTAATCCTTCTACCAATTGCTTTAAATCTATGCCCCCTGATTATTGACCTCTCTGCTAGGGGAAATAGGTCCTTCCTATCCACTCTATCGAGGCCCCTCATCATTTTAGACACCTCAATCTAGTCTCCCTTCAGCCTCCTCTGTTCCAAAGAAAACAACCCCAGCCCATCCAATCTTTCCTCATAGCTAAAATTCTCCAGTCCTGGCAACATCCCCGTAAATCTCCTCTGTACCCTCTCTAGTGGCTATAAACCTAAAACCAACCCAAAATAACAAGATCTGAGGCAGGAATTGTACAAAGATTAAAGCTTGGCACAAGAGTGTAGGAGTTCAACAGAATGGCAATAAGTGTTGCATTGTTGATAAGCGAAGAAATTGAACTATAAATACAGCATCCAGGTCATGGAGGTGCTCAGATCCAGGAAGTGTGAACTACGACCTGATCTCTCGATGCAGCTCTGAAGACTGGTGATGGCTCTGTACACCTTTTGATGGGTCGGCTTGGAAAATTTTGAAACGGCTTTTTGGGAATGGGCACTGAAAACTGGGAAATAGTGAACCAAGGGATTAAAAAGATGCTACTTCCTCACCTCATAAGCTTTGTTCTTGAATAGGGTTTGTTTTCCTTGAGCCAGAGTATCCTAGAGTGGCAGCAATATAATTTCACATTTTTGGGTGCTCAACTATCTATCAGGGCTTCTTTAAGAAAGGAAGAAAGGCTTGCATTTATATAGCGCCTTTCACAACCTCAGGACATCCCAAAGCGCTTTACGGCCAATGAAGTACTTTTGAAGTGTATTCACTGTTGTAATGTAGGAAACGCGGAAGCTGACTTGCGCACAGCAAGCTCCCACAACCAGCAATGTTATAATGACCAGATAATCTGTTTTTTTGTTATGTTGATTGAGAGATAAATATTGGCCAGGACACCAGGGATAACTCCTCTGCTCTTCGAAATAGTGCAATGGGATGTTTTACATTCACCTGAGAGAGCAGAGGGGGCCTTGGTTTAACGTCTCATCTGAAAGACCTCTGGCAGTGTGGCAGTCCCTCAGCACTGCACTGGAGTGTCAGCTTAGATTTTTGTGCTCAAGTCTCTAGAGTGGGACTTGAACCCACAACCTTCTGACTCAGAGACAAGAATGCGACCCACTGAGCCATAGCTGTATGTGTAGGCTATTCCTATTATCAAAATATAAACATTTTACCAACATTTTCTTCCCCTACAGTCTACTGATAATTCAAAAAATTAAATCTGTTTGAGTAGCGTGTTAGCAGATAATTTAAATGAATTAACTTTGAATTAAGAGGAGTACACTGTATATAGCAACTATATGTATCAGTAAAATTTTACCTCAGTTCTAGAACTTCTTATTCAGATAATTCAGGTAATTTTGAATAGTGTCTGAACAACAGCAGTAACCTTGTCTCAGCAAGGTGTAACGAGGGGCGAATATGGGCCAGATCTTAGTAAGTATTTCTTCACACAGAAAACAAAGCTAGAATGGATTGTCAAGAAGGGAGGATGAGGCCAGGACACTGGATTAATTAAAAAAAAGACAAGATACTATAATGGATATGGTGGTTTAGTGGTTATGGTACCAGAGGTTGTGAGTTCAAATCCCATAATGGCAAGTTATTGAAATGAATTCAATAAATCTGGTAATTTGTGGGATAGCACCAGAAAATGACCATGAAGATGCACAGCCACATTTTTTGGATTAGTAGTCCAGTAACATAACCATTATGCTACCGTTTGTGCCCTTCAAGTATGACTCTCAATTTTACAATTGATTTATTTTCCCACAACCTTTTTTTTTAATTAGACAAGTAATTAAACATAATCCACAGTGATTTAAGCTGCCCTTTGTGGCTTCTTAATTATCTATCAGCATGCTCTTCCATGCACTTTTTTCATCTTTTTAACAGCCTTCTGCTCCCCGTGCTCTATGACATTCCACTCATAGTTCTCCACCTTTTCTGAACCATTAGCATCAGCAACAGCTTTGGGCGAGAGAATCACACAGAGTTGGTCTCTCTACTGCATCAGAAATCTCCCGAGAACATTTTCCAACTACTTTATTGTTACTACCAATTCCTCTGCCCTCGTACTACAGTCAAACTTCACTATAACTAAGCCCCTCGAGGCAGGCAGAAAAGATTATTATATCGGGGTGTTCGTTTTAGTAGGGTTTGGCGATTTGCTGCATCAGAAAAATGAAGAAATGACTCATTTGAATTGAACATAATTTTATTCTGTTAAAAAAACCTATAGCGCATAGATTGCTTCATAGTAATTGTGCTTTTCTCAATGCTGTTTCTATTCTTCTTAACCATCCCATAAAGATCCTCAGTTCCAGGTAATGACTGTGATCTTCATGAGTCGCAGTACGGTTTTGCTTTCTCTGGATCGGCACTTCAGCTTCGACGATTTTTCTTTGTAGGCCCACTCGATTACAACAGTGCTCTTTGCTGAGCCAAGCTGCTCGCAGATTGTGATGTGTGTCTTTCCTTGATTGTCCAAATCATCGATGATTTGAAGTTTTGTTTTCAGAGACAATGGGCGCGATCTTGCCAGCCCTGGGGAGGCGGGTTTGGAGGCAGGGACTGCCGGGAAAATGGCAGAATCTGGGGGCGGGTGCCCATCCCGTCCCCAACTCGCCTCCGTGCCATCTTCCCAGGAGGTGGGTAGCTGACCCACGATGGGACCCGTCTCCTGGAGGCGGGAAGGGGATTACAGCCACTTAACTGCCTGTTAACAGGTAGTTAACAGGCAGGTAAGAGGATTATCCCCATTTTTCCAATAGAGGCGCGGGCTTCCCGATGTCGGGAAACCCCGCCAGGGTCACCGAGGCGAGCAGTGGGTCTGCGGGGGTCGGAGGGGTGCAAAGGTACGCTGTGAAGGTAAGTGATGGGTGCAAGTGTGGAGAGGTAAGTATGTGAGGTGAGTGGAAAGTGATCGAAAATGTTTACTTACCTTTGTTTCTTCCTGCAGGCTTCAACAGTTGGGGATGCGGAGAGTCTCGCATCTCACCGGCAGAGATGACAGAATGGCTGCTGCATTCTCCGCTGCAACAACTATCTAATTTCTGCAAAAGAAAGAGGTTTGATGAGTCTTGAATACAAGGACTCATCAAACAACAGAGAATGTCAGTGTTTGACAGCTTCACAGAGCTGTCAAACGATGACAATTCATCTGTCAAAAATTTTTGACAGATGAAACGTCATACGCTGACGTTCTCTGTAACCGGCTTTCCCTTAATTGGCCTGCTAAGCCCGCTGGGCGGGCTTAACAAAGTCAATCAAGGGAAAATAGAGTGCGTTGGCCACAAGTCGATGGAGGCGAGACATCGACCCGACAAGCAGCAGTCCCACCTCCAACGCGCCCCCATTGGCAAAATCGCCCCCAAAGATGATCTCTTACTCGCCAGCTTCACGCAAGTTGCCTGGCTGCAGTTGCCTTGTGCCAGTTTCCTTGTGCCTGTTGCCTCATTGCAGTTTGTGTGCAGGTGGCACGTCATCTTATCAGACAAGGAATGCATACGTCATGCGGGATTCTCACCACCAGAGACTAATTTTCAATTAGCCTCTGTTCGAATTCCATTGTTGTGTATGGGTTTGTCCAGGTAGATCCTATTTAAATGTCCATTGTAGAAGGGCTAATTTCCATTGAAAAGTCTTGACTTTGGGATCGTTAAAACTCAGGGTTTGTTATAAGCAGGCTTTGCAACAGTGAAGTTATATTGTATTTTAATACATTTTTAATCCATTTAAAAAGGACAAGAGAACCACTGTGTTGAAATAGCACAGTGCTGTAAAAATATTTCTGAATACTAATATATTGGTTACAAATAGGATATGGAACCAAGGTGGGTAGATGGAGTTAAGATACAGAGCAGCCATGATCTAATTGAATGGCGGAACAGGCTCGAGGGGCTGAATAGCCAACTCCTGTTCCTATGATCCTAAGTACTGCTGGAGTAATTTCAGCCCAAAACTCTTATTAGAATAGATAGTGTTCATTATTTCTAACTAAATATTGTTAAACACTGCATCTTCTCATTTATCCAGGAAGAAATCAGTTATCTGAATTGAAGCTATTGCTCCTATCTATTTCTTAAGGACCGCTGAGGACCGTTATTGTCCAACCTTTACCTGTACACCTCTCGCAGTTGAGGATACTTTAAATTATTAAGGAGTAGAGTCACATTTGACCAAATATTTGCAAAAGAACAAAGAAAAAGTTTCTTTCCAAAATAAATATTTTAGTTAGTACCTGCATTTATCTTTATTGCTTTTTATGTCTTCCAACTATTTTCACAGATATTTTCTTTCAATGTTTGGAAAGGAAAATACTTTTCAACAGGACTTGAAAGAGGCAGTCTCGGTTAAGATCTTTTTTTATTAACATTATTTGTTTTCTTGCCTAATCGTTTAGAATGTTTTACTTGAACAGTCACTGAGCATCGAGAGACCCAGCACTCTTGTGTTTGCTAACTTTTGTGAAAAAGTAATGAAGAGTGATGGGATGTTGGGAGAAAACACGAATGGATGATTTGGCTATATTGAGCACTGCTCTGAGAATTCCTGTCCCTCAGGAACAAAATTAGAGAGAATTTTGAAACAGTCAGGGAAGCTGGCAACACGACGAGGTTTGACTATTCCAATGCTCTCCTGGCCGGCCTCCCACCTTGCACCCTCCATAAACTTGAGCTCCTCCAACACTCTGCTGCCCGTATCCTAACTCGCACCAAGTCCCATTGTAAGACGTGCGGAAATCGCCCCTCGCCCCGTCAAACGGTTTCCAAAGTTCAGACCCGTCGAACAGACAACACAAAACCCAATGAATCTGTGAAAAACTTCTTTTACTTAAACATCAGCAAGAGATTACAAGTAATCCGATAGTCTTGTAACGTATAATAATTCCCAATTATACCTCAGCATACACAGAGCTATCCCTTTACTTTAAGCTCAAGCAAAACAAAACCACACACGTACTAACACCAGCGAGTGGTCAATTCGACTGTGACTAGACGTATGATTTCTGGCAACTGACCAGCTCACCTCTCCCGACTGCAGCAGTGAGTGTCTTGAAACAGCACCTGTTACACCCCAAAATTTGGCAGCCCTCCCACTGCGTACGTGTCCCTAACTATACGGCATAATGGTCATGAATTGTTTCTCAGACCCTCTTATCACTAGTCCGTTAGGCATCCATGGGCCTTCAAGATTACATTCCAAAGTCTGAAGATGTTTCCACAGTTCAATAGTCTGTTCCCACAGGACTCTCAAAGCATGCTTTCCTTATCTTGGTAAAAGGCAGCTGGCAGCCTTTCACAGCTTACAGCCATAACAGTTCGTTTGACAAAGTTCTGTTCTTGCCCAAGGTCGTCTTTATCTGTGAACAGTTTTTTGCACAAAAGTTCTCACAGGAGCCTCTCAACTTCCCGAAGCATGCTGGTATACCAAAATGTGGTCAAGTTTGTTTTCAGTTTTGGTCAAGTTACAGCAATATTTACAGCAAATGGCCTATTCTTACACCATTCACCCATCACCTCTCTACATGCTGACCTACTTTGGCTCCTGGTCCAGCAATACCTCAATTTTAAAATTCTCATCTTTGTTTTGAAATCCCTCCGTGGCCTCTCCCCTCCCTATCTCTGTAACCTTTTCCAGCCCCTCAACCCTCCAAGATCTCTGCGCTCCTCCAATTCTAGCCTCTCGTGCATCCCCGATTTTCATCATTTCACCACTGGCGGCCGTGCCTTCAGCTGCAGAGGCCCTAAACTCTGGAATTCCCTCCTTACACCTCTCGCTACTCCTTTAAGACGCTCCTTAACATCTATCTCTTTGACCAAGCTTTTGGTCACATGACCTAATATCTCCTTATGTGGCTCGGTGCCAAATTTATTAATATGATTAATAACGCTCCTGTGCAGCGCCTTGGGATTTTTACTATGTTAAAGGTGCTATATAAATGCAAGTTGGAGTTGTTGTGGCTGAAATTGGCCTTGGGCAGTGGGGCTAAGTTGACGATAATGAGTCAGCAGCCCGTTTTACAAATGACCTGATTTTCTTTTCCTTTGAAGTCAATTGAAATGAAAATCAGGTGGGGAGTAAAATGGGCTGCCGATTCACTGTCGCTCATTTTGCACTACTGCCTAAAGACCAATTTCAACCCCCTTTCTTCCTAAGCTTTGAAGCAATCAGTTCAATAAATATTGAGTTGTTAAAGTGAAGCTAGGCCATATTAAGAGCTGAGTTTGTGTAATTTATTATTTTTGATGATACAAGGAGGAATTAGAATTAATTTCATTGAAAACTGTGTTCTGTTCATCATATATAACATTTTAAATAATCTAGTTTCTTGGTTTACAATTGGTCTCGTCGCACTCCAATGTTGGTCAATCCACCTTTCAGGAGATAGGAGAAATGCCTGTGGGGACAAGTGTTAGATTACAGTATCCAGTAAACATGAGAGATCCCATTATTACGTTCCCCCGGGCATGATATCGTATGACTAGATATTGGTCGGTAAAGGCAAACTCCTGATCATAGGGGATATGGGATCCGCTTATGGGAGTGCATGATGATGCTGAACCCAAAAGAATTTTGGGTACAGATCTGAAATTTATAACAGTATTTAAACCACCTCTCTCATTCCTTGTTTGAATTCCTTCAGTCTGGTTTCAACAATGCCCACAACACCAAGCCTTTGCTGGTTAAAGTCATCAGTCACATCCTGTGAGACTGTGACTGTGGTGCACTATCCCTCCTTTTGCTCCTTTATGATCTACCTCCATGGCAGCATGCTTGCTTGGTTCAACTCCCACATATTTCCATAAATCTGCAACAATTTCATCTTCTGCCCTTACATGATCACCTTGGGCATGCCCCCAAGGTTCCATCCATCGCCTCCTTCTTTTCCTTGGAGACCCTTTGAGAGCATCATTCATCTCCTTTAGGGAAGGAAATCTGCCATCCTTACCTGGTCTGGCCTTTATGCGACTCCAGACCCACAGCAATGTGGTTGACTCTTAACTGCCCTCTGAAATGGCCTAGCAAGCCACTCAGTTGTATAAGGTGGCTTCCCACCTTCTTGAGGGCAATTAGGGATGAACAATAAATGCTAGCCTTGCCAGAGATGCCCACATCCCGTGAATGAATTTTTAAAAAAAGTCAAAGGGTTAGCTTTTCTAAGGTTGTAGATGATACCCAGGTCTTCTTCCCTCACCACCAACATTGATCCCATGGCCAGCTTGACTGCCTATCTGACATCAAACCCTGGATGTGCAAGAAATTTCTTCAAATTAATATATGCAAGACCAAAGGCATTCAGTTTGGCTCCTGCTAAAATCTGTACACTAAACCTTCAACTCCTGATCCCTCTCCACCTGCTTGCCAAGGTTTTAGATAGATTTCTTTCAGAAAATAACATTGTAAGATATAGTATATTGCTTAAGGCTGTCACATTTTTGGGTCTTTTAAACCTTCTTTTTGACTCTTACATTACTCTCATAGCTGAGTCTCAACTTCAAGAGTGTCTATCACCAGGAATTTTCTCCAGAGTTCTCCTGGTCGACCATCAAAACTTCGGCAGAAGATCGCTAGAAAGCCTGGATAGGCACGTAAATGGGTTTTCTGCCAAAGTTATGGGAGAACCCTTAAGGTCATTCCCGGCATACGTGTATAGGTAAGATGATAGTAACACACCTGATTGATAATTGCTTTTAATGCTGGACTATCTTGTCTCCATAAGATCTCACTTCCGCCTTTGAAAGCATCACATCAGACTTTGTTTAAAGTATTAAGTGATCTGTTTGGGGGTGGGCAGGGGGTGGGTGCGGGAGATCGGAGGTCCGGGTCAGGGCCTGAAGGTCTGAAGGTCGGGGATCTTGGGCCTGGGAGTGGCACTGATCAAGAGGGTGGTTTACAGGTAAGTAACTTACCTTTTTTCTGTAGGCGATCTGTAGAGTTGGTTTTCCTGAGGCGATGGTGCTGGCTTCCTGAGGGCAAATCAATGCTACAGTGGGGGCCTGAAGCAGACGCTAGGCCCCTTATTTCCATATGCAGAGGGCCTAATACCCGCTTTAAGTGTGGGTAGCGGACGCTTCTTATTCGTCCTTACCCAATGTCCGGTCGGACATATGCGTTCATCTTCACTGTCATTTTCTACTTCTTTGTCATTCATGCTCACATCTAGTTTTCCAATATGCAGCAAAGAAAGAGAAGGGTAATTTTGTTAGAGGTGAGGCTAGAGGCAGTTAAGAGGTTTGAGGAAGTTAAGTCAAAAAGGGTTGACGTAAGAAAACTACTAGGTACGTGGTCTAAGCGTTAAACAAAGCTTTAATCAACTGTTTTACAACATGGAGATCTAGTTGTCCTTCACTGGTTCCTGTTAAAGAATGTCCTGAGCAAGCTGGGCCCATGGCCGAGTATTTATACTCTCCCTGGACAGCGCCAGCAGCAGGCCGCCCAGTATTATGTCATAAGTCATTTCCCATGAATGACAAGATTCATGTCAAGGGTCATGGCTGAATGCGGTACTGGAAAGACCATTACATTCTCTAAAAGCCGAGTTGTGGCAAAATAATGCGATGGTGCAGTCACGGGTCCTGAAAAGTTGCACTTGTCATGGGGAAGGTTTGAATGCTGGAAGAGGTACTATTCCTATGGCTTACACAGCTGTGGTTAAGGCGAATGTCCATTAGCAGCTGTGTTCCACATGAGAAAGTATGGGCCTAGAAATCAATGGCTTGAAAATCTACAGCCCTTCTGACGTACTCCTGCCATAACTTTGGTGCGAGTATTCATGAAGAAATGGATTCTAGGTTGGGACCTGGACACGCCTGGTCCCAGGCAAGCATTAAATTACTGGGATATCTGACTCGTGGATTATTTGGGCTATAGATCTAAACAAATGAATTTATAGCTAGTTCAGGGTGGCTGGATCAATGAAAATGTGTTGTGGTGTAGAGTCAACTATGCTGAGGTACAAGGGAAGCAAGGCCATGGTGTGGAGTTGAGCATACTGAGATTTCAAGGGGAGGAAGGAGCCTTTGGCAGTCCCATTGTGTAGTAATGCCAGTGGGACTCCCAAGCCAACACAACAGTACTGTAGTAGTGATGAGGAAATCTGTCAAATGTCCAACTTTCAAAAGTAGGAACTTCAATCTCCTTATTTACTACAAAGGCCTTTCATTCTCAGTTCATACAGTGTGCAGCACAGCACTTCCAAGAGCAGAAGCTTCCTACGAAGGTTATAATAGATAATAGAAAAGGATATTACATCACTTTATCTGTAGGAGCATTTTGACTTTTCTTATTACTAAATTAGCAGACTATATTGTCAGTTTCTAAATGTTGTTAAATATTTGTTCTGAACAATTGTTTAACAATCCTCAGTTTCACTTGGATTCAACATTTTATGACCAAAGACTTATACCAATCGACTGCAACAGGACATAGAAAGGCTAGCAGAGTGGGCAGACAAGTGGCAGATGGAATTTAATACAGAGAAGTGTGAGGTGATGCATTTTGGCAGAAGGAACAGGGAGAGGCAATATACACTTAATGGCACAGTTGTAAAGAGTGTGCAGGGACAGAGGGACCTGGGAGTTAATGTGCATAGGTCCCTGAAGGTGGTGGGACATATTGAGAGAGTGGTTAGCAAAGCATATTGGATCTTGGGCTTCATAAATAGAGGTATTGAGTACAAAAGTAGAGAAGATATGCTGAACCTTTATAAAGCACTGGTTAGGCCACAACTGGAGTATTGCATTCAGTTCTGGTCACCACACTTTAGGAAGGATGTGAAGGCACTTGAGAGGGTGCAGAGGAGATTTACCAGAATGGTTCCGGGGGGGATCTTAGCTACAAGGACAGGTTGGAGAAGCTGGATTTGTTGTCATTGAGGGTTGATTTGATAGAGGTGTGCAAGATTATGACGGGTTTGGATAGGCTAGACGGGGAAAGGCTGTTCCCACTAGTTGATGGTACAAGGACTAGGGGACACAGATTTAAGGTTGAGGGCAAGAGATACGGGGGAATGTGAGGAAACACTTTTTTACGCAGCGAGTGGTGAGGACCTGGAACTTGCTGTCAACGGAAGTGGTGGAAGTGGAGAAACTCAATGTTTTCAAGTGGAGACTGGATAGGCACTTGAGGGAAATAAACTTGCAGGGCTACGGGGATAGAGTGGGGGAATGGGACTGACTGGATTGCTCTGCAGAGAGCTGACACGGACTCGATGGGCCAAATGGCCTCCTTCTGTGCCGTTATGACTCTGACTCTATGGCTGCTCCAACATAAGAACATAAGAAATAGGAGCAGGAATAGGCCACTTGGCCCCTCGAGCCTGCTCCGCCATTCAATAAGATCATGGCTGATCTTGGGCTCAAAGCCACTTCCCCGCCCGATCCCCATAACCCTTCACTCCCTTATCTTGCAAAAATCTGTCTATCTCCACCTTAAATGTATTTAATGACCCAGCCTCCACAGCTCTCTGGGGCAGAGAATTCCACAGATTTACGACCCTCTGAGAGAAGAAATTCCTCCTCATCTCAGTTCTAAAAGGGCGACCTTTATTCTAAAACTGTGCCCCCGAGTTCTAGATTTTCCACGAGGGGAAACATCCTCTCTGCATCTACCTTGTCG
Organism: Squalus acanthias; assembly: GCA_030390025.1. Lineage (NCBI taxonomy): Eukaryota > Metazoa > Chordata > Chondrichthyes > Squaliformes > Squalidae > Squalus > Squalus acanthias. The sequence goes on along the minus strand of CM059433.1, from coordinate 22,714,068 downwards.
AGCCCACCCAGTATCTTATATGTTTCAACAAGATCACCTCTCATTCTTCTAAATTCCAATGAGTATAGGCCCAGCCTGCTCAACCTTTCCTCATAAGTCAACCCCCTCATCTCTGGAATTAACCTAGTGAATCGTCTCTGAACTGCCTCCAATGCAAGTATATCCTTCCTTAAATAAGGAGACCAAAATTGTACGCAGTACTCCAGGTGTGGTCTCACCAATGCCCTGTACAGTTGTAGCAGGACTTCCCTGCTTTTATACTCCAACCCCCTTGAAATAAAGGCCAACATTCCATTTGCCTTTTTGATTACTTGCTGTACCTGCATGCTAACTTTTTGTGTTTCATGCACAAGGACCCCCAGGTCCCTCTGAACTGTAGCATTTTGTAATCTCTCTCCATTTAAATAATAATTTGCTTTTTTATTTTTCCTGCCAAAGTGTATAACCTCGCACTTTCCCACATTATACTCCATTCTTATGTTCTTATGACTGCTCCAACTCACAGGCCCTGAAATTCCACAGGCGTTCTACTAGTCTCCCATTGTAACTCCAGTGGGAGACCGGTGGAACCCCCAGGGAAATGGTGTAAATGACCATTAATGCCTTTTCCCTGGGGTGTTCTGGTAGAACTCACACAGAGTTTCAGGGCCACTGTGGGTTAACAGATATGGAGCAAGCTCTAAAAGCAGCTTAGGGAGCAAGCCACGTGAATTTAGTACAGGGATTGTAGTTAGCTGGGAGGGTAGGTTTGTCAGAGCCTGGGGTGACATTGAGATTAATTTCAGGTTGAATGGATGGCTGCCTTTAGCTGCAAACCAATGTGGAGCAGAGATCTTGACATGTTAGGCATGACAATCATGATGGGCGCGTCAAACATAGAGTACCATTTCCAAAAAACTAAATCTTATAAGGCCTTATAGTTCTTGGTGCAGGATTGAATTGGCTATGAGAGAAGGTTTGTGAAAGACTGGAAATGTGAGCTAGATAATCATCTTCAGCACTCTGGTGAAAAGCCTGGAATATCTACTCATTCATAGGTTATCTGTGGCCCCCACATCTCAAATTGCATGTCAGCATGTAAATGTGACTGCTTCCTTCAGTGGTACTATTACCACAGGAAATTCACAAAAGGCACAAACATAAACAGCTGGACATTCAATGAGAATGAGTTCAGGGTTAACTACAATGTACAAAAAGAGATACTCTTTCAACAGAATTTCTGTAAATAAACATTGGTACAAATAATTATGCACGGTTGAATTTACTGATAATGTATTGATTGAGTGAAAGATTGCTAGATTGATATGAAATATTTACTGAATTGTCTTTCTTTTTATTTAGTTTTACATTGCATTTGTTGGTATACATAACTATATTCCTCTGTGGATCTTGTAGTAACCACCATACATATTACAAGTAAGTTTTCAACATCATGAAATATGCAATGACAATGGCCCAGAAATTAAACATGGATGGTTCCCGCGGGGGTAAGGATTCCCCGCGATATCGCACTCCGCGCCTACCTTTTTGCTCCGGGCCCACACGAACTTTAGTTTCAAAGGCTCTCTCTGTTGGAACCGTGCAGTGCTTGCGTGACCCAGAGGCGCAATTAGTTTGTGCGAGCTCTGGGATCACGTGATTCAGTTAGAGCCAATGGCAGCACACCATCTTTCATTCATAGTTTTGACGGCAAGAGCTGTCAAAGCTATGAATACTACAAACCCCCAAAAGAACAGCTAAACCTCAATTAAATTTAAAAAAGCCATCACGTTAATAAAATAAGTATAGTTAAATAAATTAACCACTTTAAACAAAAAATTAAATTTTTGAAAAAATTTAAAATCTTTTTAAAAGTTAAAAAATAAACTTACCTTTCTTTAAAGTCTCTAAAAAAGATAAACCTGTTGAAAAAAATTTAAAATAACACTTAATTAACTACTTACCTTGTTAAAAGGGGGTCCTACGCCTGCTTTCTTTGTGTGTAAAATCTTCACCACTTACCTGCGCGTTCAAAGCTGAAAAAAAAACTAAGTGCGCTGCGTGCGCACAGCCTGTAGCGCGCACGCGGTTCACTTAGGAACCGCCCCCTTTTCAATTCACGAAGTGCCGGTTTCCCGCGCATGCGCAGTGCATGCAGGAAACCGGCAATTCGGGATCTAATACGCGAGAGTACACAGTGCGTACTCTCGCGTATTAGGTTTAATTTTTGGGCCATTATAGGGCCAACTTAATGAATGCGCAGAATGTGAAATCGTTGGGTTCATGTCTGCAATATCCTGATATCCACTCCCAGTATGATGAGCATGGATCTGGAAAATTGACCCTTGAACATCAGTTTTACAGAGGTGTCATTAGGGCAACAAAAGATTCCATAAATTGTGACATCCAAGACAGGCATCAGAATACACAAGAGGAGCTAAAGTGAGATCTTTTTCAAACAAAAAAAATATTTATCATCAGTGCTGGTTAATATTTCCACACAGGGGATTAGAACTGCCACAAACATTTCAGGTCGAAAAGTGGCAGAGATTTGACAAAAAAATTCTCCTCTCTCCATCTCTATCTATTGAAGTATAAAGAATCTGTTTGACCTCAAACTCCAAAGACTGACAATATTTCAGTCTCACAGTCTCTGAGGGAGATACAGAAAAATGAGACATCATAATATCTTTTCAGAAATGACACACATAAATCCTTGAAATTTTATTGAAGGAATTCATTTAAGGGAGTTTAGATGTAGATCTCAGCTGTTGATTGCACTCTGGAGAACTTTTAAGCATTTTTACCTGGTCTGCAACCTATTGACTACAAGAAGTTATCATTACCTACTTGAATTGATTGAGAAATCTCCTACCCTTAGTGCCCTATCAATCAATTATAAATACACTCTTTCAACTGGAAATATCTGGAGCTCTTTGGTGCTGTGGTGATCTGGCCATTGATTACAACTAGGCACTATTCAGTAAAAAGAGCTTACAGAAAATACTGCTGACTAGGGAATGTGTAATGACTCCAGGTAAATTAATAAGCAGGATAAAAGTAACTAGCAGATAACTTGGATCAACCTTTTCTCACTTGTTTACAAACACAAAGGGTCGGATTTTCCGGCCCCATGGGTGCGTACGAGGTGTGTACGCACCCGTAGGGGCCTCGCAAGTGCCGGTTTCAGGCATGCGAAGCGCATGCGCTAAAACCCGGCACTTCCGATCGGTCAGGAATCCTCCTGACAGATCGCACGCCTGCCCAGGGAGAAGGGCCTCTGTGGGTGGAGAGTTCCACTTTCTGCACAACTTCCGCCCGCTGAAAGCCTTTCAAAATCTTACGCCTGGTAAAAGCAGGCGTAAGGCCTGCTTTTACCAGCATAAGAGTTAAAAAAAATTAAAAATATTTTTTTTCCACTCAATTATAAGGTAAGTTTATTTTCAGCCCTGTAAAAAACTTTAATTATTTTTTCAAAAAATTTAATTTTTGTTTAAAATATTTAATTTAATATAATTTTAACTAATTTTAAATACGTGATTTAAAAAAAATTATTTAATGTTTAACTGTGTTTTTTAAGTGATCCCCATTCATACTTTTGACAGATCTGTGCGTAGAGACCTGTCAAAAGTGTGAAGGGGGATTCCCTTCTTTGATTGGTTCCCCTTGGCCCACGTGGTCCCAGGGACGCTTGCGAACCGCCTGCGCCCCTGGGATGCCTGGGCCTCTGCCTGTGTGGACCAGGAGAGGCCCAGGAGCGGAAGTGTTGGGACCTACGGAGCCAGCAGGTAAGTGCGTAGATTTTTCCCGATCAGAGGCATCCGTACGCAGGAAGCCTCCAATCGGAAAATCCGGCCCAATAATTTAAATCACTCCAAGTCCATAATTATATTACTTGCGTGTGATGAAAATGATGGACAGCTCTTCTCACTGTTGGCTCTTATATGGTCACAATCCTGAAGACCATGTAAGAGCCTATACGCATGCCAACTTAGAAACCTAGCAAAAGCTGACCAACGAACTTCAAAAAAGCTGACAGCTCAAAAACAAGTCTTCGGACACATGAAGACACAGTACAGAAAAGCGAGTTTGCAGCAGTGTTGGATTTAGAAGCTACTGAGAGGGGATGTGAGTGCTGAAGGCATCAGACGGATCATCTAGGAGGGATCTGAGAGCATGTTCTCTTCCTCCCACCCAAAAAAGTAGATGTTTGCTTAATAGCTGATCTGGTGCATTTTGGAGCCTACAATGATTATTAGAGTAAATCTCAGTCTAACTTTGTAACTTAAGTAAAATTCATCAGCACGCCAACTCCACTCCCCATTTTATATTCCAGACCCTGTTGATTCCACAAGTACAGTGGCAGGAATAAAGCCAGTTAATGCCTTCAGAGCAAGGAACATCCGTCTGATCTCAAAAACGTGGCTGCAACCAGTCTTGGAGAAAATAAACCTTCACGTAAGACACCAGCCAGGCACGCCTAGAAAGTTTCTTTGGTGAAACGGAATAGTTTTTCAAAGCTGGATTTTAGCAGCTTGGTTGTTCTATTTAACTTCTTTGGAGACAAATATTAAATAAACACACCTGTAACCGTGAATCTCAGAAACCAACAGCTCATTTTATTTTATTTACCTCAGATTCACGTGCAACCAGCAATGGGAGAAAGTAATATCTGATTGATTAGTTCTAACAGCTTCCAGTACATCTTCCAATCAATCCAATTGGTTGTGATAGCCTTCAGTTCTGCCCTCCAACCGATCTGACTGGCTCTAACAGGCACCTGTCTTTCTTTCCAAATGACCTGAAATCGTCCAATCCCATTGGAAAAAGGTGAAATTTTGGACCTTCCTGTGGGCTGCATTGCATGAGCTCTGTATCTGAGTCAACCAAGTCCAATGCTGTCATGGTTGACCATCCAAATTACTTTCTGGTACCTTAATGTCCCTTGTGTAGCGATGTTTGATGGCTGGGTGTGGTGTCAGCTTGACAGCCACCCATCTGTTCCGTGACTACTACAGGCATGCCCCTGCCACTGGGCACCCCCTCAACATGATCACTCATCTGTTTGAGCACAAAAGGTTGGCCAGCTATGAGGTCTGTGAATCCATGCTTCAAGGTTGTCTCCATGGGATGATAAAGCTGGCCAAGAAGCTTTTAGCTTTGAGTCTAAGGGCTCTAAAGTAGCAATGTGAGCATTCATGAGAGGTGCTTCCACTGTACCCGTGGCCTGTGCTACTGAGGGGGTCACTGCCAATACCTCAGGAGTTGCCCCGTGCTCCATGGCAGACTTCAATGAAGGCAACTGTTCACCCACGACGGCGCAAATCCAGACAGCAGACACCTCCCCAGATCCCACAATGTATTTTGCACAGAAACAAATGACTCCTGTAGGTAATCCTGTTCAGACAGCAATATACATTTGTAATAAGACCTGTGAAGTCTGAATCCACAGGTGCTGCAACAGCGGCAGGAACTTGTGCTGCACCTCTGGCCAACAGGTGCCTAGCCTGCAGCCGCCTCCAGCACTCCTCCTCACCGATGCACTGTGTTCCACCCTGTGCTATCTCTTCAACTTCACAACCTACATCACCTGGGCTGTAGCTGAGCTGGTGCATGGCAGAGATGGTGACACTGACAAAAGGTGCTGTGAGGTGCTCGTTTACTGGGGGACTCCAGTAGCAATGGCCCCAATATTTACTCAGGTTGTGAAGGGAGCAGGGAGGGGAGGATTTCCGTACAGGAAACCCTGAAGTACGGGTTTTCCAGACGTCCTGCTGGAATTAACATCTTTTAAATTTTTTCAGCAGGTTTCCCGCCCTACACCCAGCCTGATTGACAGGCTGCCTGCCTGTCGAGCAGGAATGCCTGCAGCACAAGGCCGCAACTGGGGAACGGATAGGAGGGAGGGAGGGAGAGATTGCGGGGAGGGAGAGAGATGGTGGGGAGGGGGAGGGAGAGATCGCGGGGAGGGAGAGAGATGGTGGGGAGGGGGAGGGAGAGATCGCGGGGAGGGAGAGAGATGGTGGGGTGGGGGAAATCGGGGGGAGGGAGAGATCGGGGGGGAGGGGGAAGGGAGAGATCGGGGAAGGGAGAGATCAGGAAGGGAGAGATCGGGGTGGAGGGGGAGGGAGATATCGGGGGGGAGAGATCGGGGGAGGGAGAGATCGGGGGGGAGGGGGAGGGAGAGATCGGGGATGGGAGCGATCGGGGTGGAGGGGGAGGGAGATATCGGGGGGAGAGATCGGGGGAGGGAGAGATCGGGGGGGAGGGGGAGGGAGAGATCGCGGGGAGGGAGAGAGATGGTGGGGAGGGGGAAATCGGGGGGAGAGATCGGGGGGGAGGGGGAGGGAGAGATAGGGTGTTGAGAGATCGGGGGGAGGGGGAAGGGAGAGATCGGGGAGGAGAGATCGGGGGGGAAGGGGAAGGGAGAGATCCGGGGGGAGAGATCGGGGGGGAGGGGAAAGGGAGAGATTGGGGAAGGGAGAGATCGGGGTGGAGGGGGACGGAGAGATCGGGGGGGGAGAGATCGGGGTGGAGGGGGAGGGAGAGATCGGGGGGGAGAGATCGGGGGGAGGGAGAGATCGGGGGGAGGGGGAGGGAGAGATCGGGGGTGGAGGGAGAGATCGGGGGAGGAAGAGATCGGGGGGAGGGAGAGATTGGGGGGAGGGAGAGATCGGGGCGGGGAGATCAGGGGGAGGGAGAGATCGGGGGGGAGATCGGGGGGAGGGAGAGATCGGGGGGGAGGGGGAGGGAGAGATCGGGAGAGGGGGAAGGAGAGATCGGGGGGAGGGAGAGATCAGGGGGGAGGGGACGGGAGAGATCGAGGGGAGATCGGGGGAGGGTAGAGATCGGGGGGAGGGAGAGATCGGGGGAGTGGAGATCGGGGGGGGGAGATCGGAGGGGGGAGAGAGATCGGGGGGAGGAGAGATGGAGGGAGGGGAGATCGGTGGGGGAGAGATCGGGGGAGAGATCGGGGGGAGAGAGATCGGGGAGGGAGAGATCGGGGGGATCAGGGGGAGGGAGAGATCGGGGGAGGGAGAGATCGGGGTGAGAGAGATGGGGGAGGGGAGATCGGGGGAGAGAGAGATCGGGGGGAGGGAGAGATCGGGGGGAGAGAGCTCGGGGGGAGGAGAGATCGGGGAGGGGAGATCGGGGGGAGGAGAGATCGGGGGAGGGGAGATCGGGGGGAGGGAGATCGGGGGGAGGGAGAGATCGGTGGGAGAGAGATCGGGGGGAGGGAGATCGGGTGGAGGGAGAGATTGGAGGGAGGGAGATCAGGGGGAGGGAGAGATCGGGGGGGAGATCGGGGGGAGGGAGAGATCGGGGGGGAGATCGGGGGGAGGGAGAGATCGGGGGGAGGTATCGGGAGGGATCGGGGGAGGGGGATGGAGAGATCGGGGAGGGGGAAGGAGAGATCGGGGGGAGGGAGAGATCGGGGGGGAGGGGACGGGAGAGATCAGGGGGGAGATCGGGGGAGGGGGAGATCAGGGGAGGGAGAGATCGGGGGGAGGGAGAGATCGGGGGGAGTGGAGATCTTGGGGGGAGATCGGTGGGGGGAGAGAGATCAGGGGGAGGAGAGATGGGGGAGGGGAGATCGGGGGGGAGAGATCAGGGGAGAGAGATCGGGGGAGGGAGAGATCGGGGGGAGAGATCAGGGGGAGGGAGATCGGGGGGAGGGAGAGATCGGGGGGAGAGAGATCAGGGGGAGGGAGAGATCGGGGGAGGGAGAGATTGGGGTGAGAGAGATGGGGGGAGGGGAGATCGGGGGAGAGAGATCGGGGGAGGGAGAGATCGGGGGGAGAGATCGGAGGGGGGAGAGAGATTGGGGGAGGAGAGATGGAGGGAGGGGAGATCGGTGGGGGATAGATCGGGGGAGAGATCGGGGGGAGAGAGATCGGGGGAGGGAGAGATCGGGGGATCAGGGGGAGGGAGAGATCGGGGGAGGGAGAGATCGGGGTGAGAGAGATGGGGGAGGGGAGATCGGGGGAGAGAGAGATCGGGGGAGGAGAGATCAGGGAGGGGAGATCGGGGGGAGGAGAGATCGGGGAGGGGAGATCGGGGGAGGAGAGATCGGGGGGAGGGAGAGATCGGGGGGAGAGAGATCGGGGGAGGAGAGATCGGAGGGAGGGAGATCGGGGGGAGGGAGATCGGGTGGAGGGAGAGATTGGAGGGAGGGAGATCAGGGGGAGGGAGAGATCGGGGGGGGAGATCGGGGGAGGGAGAGATCGGGGGGGAGATCGGGGGGAGGGAGAGATCGGGGGGAGAGAGATCGGGGGAGGAGAGATCAGGGAGGGGAGATCGGGGGGAGGAGAGATCGGGGAGGGGAGATCGGGGGAGGGAGATCGGGGGGAGGGAGATCGGGGGGAGGGAGAGATCGGAGGGAGGGAGATCGGGGGGAGGGAGATCGGGTGGAGGGAGAGATTGGAGGGAGGGAGATCAGGGGGAGGGAGAGATCGGGGGGGAGATCGGGGGAGGGAGAGATCGGGGGGGAGATCGGGGGAGGGAGAGATCGGGGGGGAGATCGGGGGGAGGGAGAGATCGGGGGGAGGGGGAGGGAGGGATCGGGGGAGGGGGATGGAGAGATCGGGGGAGGGGGAAGGAGAGATCGGGGGGAGGGAGAGATCGGGGGGGAGGGGACGGGAGAGATCAGGGGGGAGATCGGGGGAGGGGGAGATCGGGGGAGGGAGAGATCGGGGGGAGGGAGAGATCGGGGGGAGTGGAGATCTGGGGGGGAGATCGGTGGGGGGAGAGAGATCAGGGGGAGGAGAGATGGGGGAGGGGAGATCGGGGGGGCGAGATCGGGGGAGAGATCGGGGGGGAGAGATCAGGGGAGAGAGATCGGGGAGGGAGAGATCGAGGGGAGAGATCAGGGGGAGGGAGATCGGGGGGAGGGAGAGATCGGGGGGAGAGAGATCGGGGGGAGGGAGAGATCGGGGGGGAGGGGACGGGAGAGATCAGGGGGGAGATCGGGGGAGGGGGAGATCGGGGGAGGGAGAGATCGGGGGGAGGGAGAGATCGGGGGGAGTGGAGATCTGGGGGGGAGATCGGTGGGGGGAGAGAGATCAGGGGGAGGAGAGATGGGGGAGGGGAGATCGGGGGGGCGAGATCGGGGGAGAGATCGGGGGGGAGAGATCAGGGGAGAGAGATCGGGGAGGGAGAGATCGAGGGGAGAGATCAGGGGGAGGGAGATCGGGGGGAGGGAGAGATCGGGGGGAGAGAGATCAGGGGGAGGGAGAGATCGGGGGAGGGAGAGATTGGGGTGGGTCCGATGGCGGGGCGGGGGCGGGTCCGATGGCGGGGCGGGGGGTGGGTCCGATGGCAATGCGAGGGTGGGTCCGATGGCGGGGGTGGGTCCGATGGCGGGGGTGGGTCCGATGGCGGGGCGGGGGTGGGGCCGATGGCGGGGCGGGGGTGGGTCCGATGGCAATGCGAGGGTGGGTCCGATGCGGGGGTGGGTCCAATGGCGGGGCGAGGGTGGGTCCGATGGCGGGGGTGGGTCCGATGGCGGGGCGGGGGTGGGTCCGATGGCGGGGGTGTGTCCAATGGCGGGGGTGGGTCCAATGGCGGGGCGAGGGTGGGTCCGATGGCGGGGGTGGGTCCGATGGCGGGGCGGGGGTGGGTCCGATGGCGGGGGTGTGTCCGATGGCGGGGGTGGGTCCGATGGCGGGGCGGGGGTGGGTCCGATGGCGGGGCGGGGGTGGGTCCGATGGCGGGGCGAGGGTGGGTCCGATGGCGGGGGTGGGTCCGATGGCGGGGCGGGGGTGGGTCCGATGGCGGGGCGGGGGTAGATCCGATGGCGGGGCGGGGGTGGGTCCGATGGCGGGGCGGGGGTGGGTCCGATGGCGGGGCGAGGGTGGGTCCGATGGCGGGGCAGGGGTGGGTCCGATGGCGGGGCGGGGGTGGGTCCGATGGCGGGGCGGGGGTAGATCCGATGGCGGGGCGGGGGTGGGTCCGATGGCGGGGCGGGGGTGGGTCCGATGGCGGGGGTGGGTCCGATGGCGGGGCGAGGGTTGGTCCGATGGTGGGGGTGGGTCCGATGGCGGGGCGAGGGTGGGTCCGATGGTGGGGGTGGGTTCGATGGCGGGGCGGGGGCGGGTCCGATGGCGGGGCGGGGGCGGGTCCGATGGCGGGGCGGGGGTGGGTCCGATGGCGGGGCGGGGGTGGGTCCGATGGCGGGGCGGGGGTGGGTCCGATGGCGGGGCGGAGGTGGGTCCGATGGCGGGGCGGGGGTGGGTCCGATGGCGGGGCGGGGGTGGGTCCGATGGCGGGGCGAGGGTGGGTCCGATGGCGGGGGTGGGTCCGATGGCGGGGCGAGGGTTGGTCCGATGGTGGGGGTGGGTCCGATGGCGGGGCGAGGGTGGGTCCGATGGTGGGGTTGGGTCCGATGGCGGGGCGAGGGTGGGTCCGATGGTGGGGGTGGGTTCGATGGCGGGGCGGGGGTGGGTCCGATGGTGGGGGTGGGTTCGATGGCGGGGCGGGGGTGGGTCCGATGGCGGGGCGGGGGTGGGTCCGATGGCGGGGCGGGGGTGGGTCCGATGGCGGTGCGGGGGTGGGTCCGATGGTGGGGGTGGGTTCGATGGCGGGGCGGGGGTGGGTCCGATGGCGGGGCGGGGGTGGGTCCGATGGCGGGGCGGGGGTGGGTCCGATGGCGGGGCGGGGGTGGGTCCGATGGCGGGGCGGGGGTGGGTCCGATGGCGGAGCGGGGGTGGGTGCTTGTAATTCGGGGCAGAATGCAGATCCACTGGGTTTCTGCCTCGCTGAAGATCCCATCAGTTGGACATCTGGGGGGATGGCGAGTGGGTGCTTCCTCTGCTTGACCTCATTACGCCACTTCAGCACTCTGGCCTCTGAGTCAGAATGTTGTGGGTTCAAGTCCCACTCCAGTGACATGAGCACAAAAATCTAGGCTGACACTCCAGTGCAGTACTGAGGGAGTGCCGCACTGTCGGAGGTGCCCTCTTTGAATGAGATATTAAATCAAGTCTTTCCTTTTTCTTTTTTGTGCAGATAGCTTGCCATAAGCACTTCCTACTGAATCGATACCATATATCCGAAATATCCTCATTCAGACAAAGCATTCCTTAGTCTGGTTCTGGTATGGCAGTACTCCATCTTGATAATTTTCTCTTACTGCTAGGTAACTTAATCTACCAGCATTAAAGGATTTAACTGGTAGCAGAAAGGACATTCTGGCACATGTACTTAGAGCAGCGATTGTCTTTTAGAACAGTGATGCTGGCTTACTTTAGCAGACTTCTCAAGATGTGACATCTTTTTCTTAATGTCTTGCCAGCTGCTGCAGGTCCTGGACACTATGGGCGCGATCTTGCCAGCCCTGGGGAGGCGGGTATGGAGGCAGAACTGCCGGGAAAATGGCAGAATTTAGGGGCGGGTGCCCAACCCGCCTCCGTGCCATCTTGCCAGGAGGCGGGTAGCCGACCCGCGTCGGGTCCCGTCTCCTTGGAGGCGGGAAGGGGATTACAGCCACTTAACTGCCTGTTAACAGGTAGTACAGGCAGAAAAGAGGATTATCCCCATTTTGCCCACTCGTGCGGGCTTCCCGAAGGCTGTAAACCCCGCCAGGGTCATCGAGGCGAGTAGTGGGTCTGCGGGGGTCTGCGGGGTGCAAAAGTGCGCTGTGAAGGTAAATGATGGGTGCAAGTGTGGCGAGGTAAGTATGTGAGGTAAATGGAAAGTGTTAGAAAAAGTTTACTTACCTTTGTTTCTTCCTGCAGGCTTCAAGAGTTGGGTATGCAGAGAGTCTCGCACCTCCACGGGCAGAGATGACAGATGGCCGCTGCATTCTCCAATGTAACAACCATCTCATTTCTGCTAAAGAAAGAGGTTTGATGAGGTCTTCAATTCAAGAACTCATCAACCTACAGAGAATGTCAGTGTTTGACAGCTTCACAGAGCTGTCAAACGATGACAATTCATCTGTCAAAAATTTTTGACAGATGAAATGTCATACGTTGACGTTCTCTGGAACCAGCTTTCCCTTAATTGGCCTGCTAAGCCCACTGGGCGGGCTTAACAAGGTCAATCAAGGGAAAATAGCGTGGGTTGGCCACAAATTGATGGAGGCGGGACATCGAACCGACAAGCAGCAGTCCCGCCTCCAACGCGCCCCCATTGGCAAAATCGCCCCCATTGTCTTCCCTTCCTGCCACCAGGCACTTTTGGAGGCAAAGGAGGAGAGGTGGCCAGTGATCGGCGCCATAAAATGTGTCACTTCTGACTTTTTCCAACACCTGATCGCCATTCTCTGATGTTCCATTCTACAGCAATATTTCCCTGTTGACAGCTGCCCTGGACTCCCCAGAAGTATTTCAGCTGTTTAAATGACTGGCCTATTTGCAGTTCGCAGCTAATTGTCGCTGTTAATGATTCTGCAGCTTAATTGAATAGCCTGCTGTGCAGCTATTAAAACTCAAATTATGCGCCTGCTCTAGAAAACAGCACAATGGGGGGATACAAGTGTGCAAAAAGCTAAAGTAACACTGTTAACCCCGCGATAGTGTACCAGCAATGATTTCCAGTACTGTCTACATTTAGTAATCATAAATGAGAAGTCGCACAACACCAGGTTATAGTCCAACAGTTTTATTTAAAATTACGAGCTTTCGGAGCTGTTGCCCCTTCGTCAGGTAAAGGTACAATGAGGGAATGTATTACACAGTATATAAACACAGAAAGCAATTTGTCTGCAGAGATACAATCTTTTAGGGAGGCATTACATCAAAGACACATCAGAGTACAGCTAAGACAATGAGATGGGTCACAGGGGGTCCAACGTGTCAAATCCTGCCATCTGCAGTTGAGTTTTTAACTTTTTTGGGGGGGGTTTTGGGGTTTTTTTTTTGTGGTTTTTTTTTAAACTGGAAAGACAGACAACGATGTCGAGTCACATTCTGTAGCGTGACATGAACCCGAGATCCCTATTGAGGCCGTCCTCATGGGTGCGGAACTTGGCTATCAGTTTCTGCTCGATGATTTTGCGTTGTCGTGTGTCTCGAAGGCCGCCTTGGAGAACGCTAACCCGCAGATCCGAGTAATCATGGAAGAAGACAACATCCACTGGGCGAACGCTTCTCAGATTCAGAGGTAATGCCCGACTTCAGTTTCTGCAACACTATCCAGACTTTCTAAACAGAACAGGTCAGGAACTTGCAGTTTCTTCCAGTGCCAACTCTTTGATTGGTACGAACCCCCATCCAGTTCCTCTATTGGCCTTTCACTTCAATGCATTCTTCCCTTTGTTGCTCTTCTTTGTGCCGCTGAATCTTTTTTCTTACCTTGTGCCAATACTGCTTCCTTGTGGTTGTTGGCTGAGCAGTATTTTTGCACGTTGCCTTCTTGATGTTTGGATGCTTATAGTGTGGATCCTGCTGGCTGTGACTTCCTGCACCACCAGTTACAACCTGGACTTCCTGGATGCTTTAGAACATCATCAGTTTACAAACAGCTCCAGTTGCAGAGTTACTGTTCAGTTACTTATATGGGTCATAGGTTTCATTTCTTGCTTGTTGAAGTTTTTAAAAGTGATTGTTGCTTGGTAGCTTAACATGTTTTTAGCAGTAGATTGAAATCCTGATCAATCTACCATCAAATGCAATTGATTTAGCAGTAACTCATTATTCAATCTCCACCACATCACCTTCTACACAGTATCTTAGAATTGTATCATATCTAGTTTGAAAACTAGTCGGGATTATATATTGCAAAACATCCCTGCTTGATTCCTGGAGGTTTAATAGAATGAACCTAAATTTCTTTACAGTCCTTCATAAAATTCCTAACATATGTATTAAATCTTTGGGATACATCTTTCAGTGGCTGCAGGGAAATCATGATGAATACCCAATTGAATCCAAGAATTTCATTAATTTTAATAGCATCTATTATAATCCGTAAATGAATGTTGTAAAAGCCTGTACCTTTCCAGGTTCAATTTAATTCTGTTCTCTATTACTTAGTCACTAAGGTTTTAGTAATGCTATCCACGATTGGGTTGCAGTTATTTCAACATACTGGATCCAAAGCTTTTAGCTACGCGGAGGGACTAGAGAAGCTGGGGTTGTTCTCCTTAGAACTGGTTAAGATTAAGGGGAGATTTAATAGAGGTGTCCAAAATCATGAAGGGTTTTGATAGAGTAAATAAGGAGAAACTGTTTCCACTGGCAGGAGGGTCAGTAACCAAAGGACACAAATATAAAATAATTAGCAAAAGAACAAGAGGTGAGATGAGATTTTTTTTAACGCAGTGAGTTGTTATGATCTAGAATGCACTGCCTGAAAGGGTGGTGCAAGCAGATTCAATAATAACTTTCAAAAGGGAATTGGATAAATATTTGAAGGGGGAACATTTGCAGGGCTATGGTGAAAAAGCAGGGAAGTGGGATTAACGGGATAGCTCTTTCAAAGAGCCGCCACAGGTACAATGGGCCGAATGGCCTCCTTCTGTGCGGTATCATTCTATGACAAAAAATCTGGGGGCTGCAACGTCAGTGATTATGCTGGGATCATGCCTGCTGAAGCCGTCCAGTGCTCACTCAGCCAGAGTATGTGGGATCAATGGGCGGACACCTCATTTGTATGGGGCAGGTGAGTGAAAGCATCTTGGGTACCCACCAAACCCACGATGCCAGAAACTCCGATGCCTGTCCGTTATATGGAGCATATATGCCTGGACCCTTCCTTTGGAAAAACCCTCGCATCCTATTAACAAGGGGGCCTAGATCCCTTGGTGGAGGGGGGCACTTGCTCCTTTCTAGAGACAGGTATGCCTCAACTGATTACTGGCCTCCAGACTTACACCAGTTCCCATTTGGGCAGAAGTGGGAACCTCCAGTTTAGGGCATCCCCACCTCCTCTGTATCAAGGGCAGGCAGAGGCTCCATCCTTTACCAGGCCCAGTGAGAAGCCCCAGATTACATTGGGACTCTGCATATCCCCGGTCCCAGCCTATTTTCAGTTGTTCTGCCTGAGTGCTGCTGCAGTTCCGCAGGAATCTACCAGAATGACGAAGGAAGTTTGGCCCCATTGTTTTCCATTTGTAACATCTCATCGTTTCGAAAAGTTAAGAATACAATAAGCATTGCACAATATTACCCGAAATTGCAGTTCATACTAAACAGTTGGTCATATTTTCCTCTTTCATATCTTTCATTATTAAAGTATATATTTGCCGACATCTTTAAAATTCATTGTGTACATGCATGGTCAGCACAGATTTGTTGATACTGGTTGCAAACACAGTGAATCCACTCAGTGCGCCCAGCAGTGTTTACTCAGGACTCAGCTATGATAACAACTCTTTTCACACATCAGAAACAACTAACAAGCTGCTTAATTAATTTAGATTTAGCAGAAATCTTTAATGTAGCTACAGCCTAAGGAAAGCAGGACTTTCACACAATGGCTGTGCAATGCAGACAGAAAGCAACCACACGGATGCAGGTCTTAAAAAGGTATTGGATGCTATCTATTGGGGCTAGAGGAAGTAGAACAAGCAAACAAAGAAAGCTTGCTGTGTGGAAAGTGATCATAGAAAATATAGTGGTCATGATGCGGAGATGCCGGTGTTGGACTGGGGTGGACAAAAATGAGAAGTCGCACAACACCAGGTTATAGTCCAACAGTTTTATTTGAAATCACAAGCTTTCGGAGCTATCGCCCCTTCCTCAGGTGAAGTAAAAATACAG
Source organism: Squalus acanthias (assembly GCA_030390025.1). NCBI lineage: Eukaryota > Metazoa > Chordata > Chondrichthyes > Squaliformes > Squalidae > Squalus > Squalus acanthias. The sequence goes on along the minus strand of CM059433.1, from coordinate 22,698,385 downwards.
AATCGACAAAGCATATATAGATAGAGAACAATGCATGTGTAACTTACAATGGCAGACGACTACATTTAAATCATCCTGACTGTTTATCTGCCGAGGTGTGACAAAAGGCAATCAAGTCAGCCAGGAAGGTACCACATCAAAGACATAGCAAGATACAACTGAGACAATGAGGTGGAGCCACAGGGGGTCCAATGTGTCAAAAGCCGCAGTTGGTATGGGAAACGATAAACTTTAATTTTTTTTTACTTTTTTACTGGGAATCACATCTGTGAACAAGCCAATGACGACTCGAGTCTGGATCACGTCATGTATCGTGACATAAACCCAAGATCCCGGTTGAGGCCGTCCTCATGAGTGCGGAACTTGGCTATCAGTTTCTGCTCGATGATTTTGCGTTGTCGTGTGTTTCTAAGGCCGCCTTGGAGAACGCTTACCCGCAGATCCGAGGCTGAACGTCCTTGACTGCTGAAGTGTTCCCCGACTGGGAGGGAACACTCCTGCCTGGTGATTGTTGCGCGGTGTCCGTTCATACGTTGTCTCAGTGTCTGCATGGTCTATGCCGGCGTTTATGCGCCACTCGAGCCTCCTCCTGTCTTTCCTCATCTAAATCTATCAGTATAACCCTCTATTCCCTTCTCCCACATATGCTTATCTAGCCTCCCCTTAAATGCATCCATACTATTTGCCTCAACCACTCCCTCTGGTAGCGAGTTCCACATTCTCACCACTCTCTGGGTAAAGAGGTTCCTTCTGAATTCCCTATTTGGTTTTTTGGTGACTATCTTATATTGATGGCCTCTAGTTTTGCTCTTCCCCATAAGTGGAAGATCTCTCTCTGTATTTACTCTATCAAAATCTTTCATAATTTTAAACACCTCTATTAGGTCACCCCTCAGCCTTCTCTTTTTAAGAGAAAAAAGACCCAGCCTGTTCATCCTTTCCTGATAGGTATACCCTCGCATTTCTGGTATCATCTGGTATCATCCATGTAAATCTTCTCGGCCCCCTCTCCAGTGCCTCTATATCCTTTTTATAATATGGCGACCAGAATTGTACGCAGTACTCCAAGTGTGGTCTAACCAAGGTTCGATATACGTTTAGCATAATTTCTCTACTTCTCAATTCTATCCCACTAGAAATAAACCCTAGTGCTTGGTTTGCTTTTTTTATGGCCTTGCTAACCTGTGTCGCTACTTTTAGCGATTTGTGTATTTGTACTCCGAGATCCCTTTGCCCCTCTACCCCACCCAGACTCGCACCCTCCCTATTCTTCCTACCAAAATGTAATACCTCACACTTATCTGTGTTGAAATTCATTTGCCAATTATATGCCCATTCTACAAGTTTATCATGTGCTGATTTCATTGTTATTCATGCTGTTTCCATTTTTTAAACAAAAGGATGAACTTAAGTATTATATAAACAGCTTTTCTGTGAATCAAAAAACAAAACCTAGGCCAAGATAACCACTGAATATTTAAATTAGGTAGGTAGAACCCTTTTTCTTTAACAAAGATTAGTGGGTAGATTTACATCTTCAACACCAAATTTCAATGGAATGCAAATCAGGTGGGTTCTATAAATGGCAAGGCAATTCGCTCCGCTAGATCATCACCCAGGCAGTGAAGACGAAAATCTACCCCTCGGGGCTTTGCCTACAATGCAACAGGCGAAACAAAATTAAAATCACTATGTTGCTCCTGGACTTTAGTACTTTAAAATAAAGTTTATTTATTGATATATTGTGGTCCTCTTCAAGTCCCCCAAATGCAAAATGAACAGATTTCAAGGCTCGATTTTTATAATAGGATTAATATATTCATTTTTTTTTGTGGTACAGAAAAGAACATACACAGCTGTGCCATTTCCAGCACATACCAATTAGCACTTTTAGATAAATGGTAGATGTTCATCATTAAAGTTTCATCAGTCAGCATTAAGGATAATTTTTTCCTATCAATTTAAAATAAACACACAGACTTTCATTCTCATTTATTTCATTTTTGAGATATATGGGGAATAGAAACATCTTTGCACTCCAGGTTAATATAAAGGCTACATGTAGCTTGGGTTTAATGGAAGATAAGATGCAGGCTAAAGATCCCTTTACACCACTCCAACAATGTGCTTAACGACAATGGCATCCTGTACTGCACCTGTGTGATTCGGATCCTGTGGTCTCTCTGATGGAGACTTATCAATTCATGGTCACATAGGGACCATCAAGTAGGAGCCTGGACTTGTGGGATTCCCCTGATGTAGAAAAATCGCAACTTTCTCTCATTCTGCTGCCAGTATTCCATGGGGAAACTGATAAGTATGTATGCCTTAGGGAGCAATGTATCAGTGACCTGCATAATACATCTGTGCAGTGTTGTACAATGTTGCAAACGTCCCCTGTGGTAACTTCGAAGGAATTGGAGGCATATAACTGTGGTGCTGTGGTTACCTTAACTGTCATTGGCAATGATAATACAGGTAGTCGATGCTGTCTGTGGGGCAGATTGCATCACTTGGCACAACTCAGTCCTGCTTCCTTCAAGTGCAACCTGAAAAGGCATTTGTCCTGATTGATGTGCCTGGGTCTGCACACATGTCTCCATGTGTAAGGGCAGTCAACCTGTGGGCAGTCAACTTCTGGTACAAACAAACCTGCCTTGCATCATTCCTTTCATCTTCTTCTTCTTCCTCCAAGAAACTCAAATGCAGAAGAAAATTAAAAGCAATTCAGATGTTCAAATTTTAAATTGTAGCAATCAAAAATACAGCCAAAGATACTCACTTCCTGAAAGGCTGTGAGTGAGCTGAGTAGAAAGTGCATTCCCAGCGAGACGATCAAGAAATCTTTTGAGCACTCATTTCCATTTCATTATATTTTCTATTTTGCCCTGCGCAGCATAATTTGCGTGGGGAGTTGGCAAAATGGGACTGTGTTTGAATTCCCAGCCCTGTATACCTTAATCTCACTAGTCAAAATGATCCTGACAGTTCTTTCTACAATGAGATCAATGACAATGTAAATGTCACGTTTCAAGTGGATTGGGGAGCTACCTGCAATGTGCTGCCTCTCAAAGAGTTCTTAGATGATGTAGCAAATTGCAGATGAGTTCTATCTCCAAGCAAATGTGCTGAACTGTACCAGGGATAAAAATTTAAGTTCCAATTGGTAAACAAAAATATCACATTACCAGTGAGCACAGAAACATGTCAGAATTGAACTGAACTTTCTTACGGTGCTAATGCCCGATACACCATATGTTGTGGGAACTTTGTTAACAAATCAACCGCAGAACCATTGACTTAGAAGACGAATATAAGTGCGTATGTTAATTGTGTTTAAAGGCCTGGCTTGTCAGCAAGGAGCGCACCATATGAAAGTAGGCCAAGGAGTGAAAGTGGTGACGCACTGTCCATGCAAATTTCTTGTTGCATTGAAGAAGCTACCAAGGAAGGAAAAGAATTGCCGATGACAAAAGAGATGCTTGTTGCTGAGAATGAATGCAGCAACTTGATATATAGACAGTGACCGTTGTGGAACCCCAAACATGCTGAGAATCTGCACTGGTCCTAAGTTCGTGAAGTGAACAATGAAGTGGTGTGACTGCCCATCACTGACAGTTGAGGAGACTGGCACCAAATTTTCTCTCTCTTAGATGCTAAAGGTGAGGGAGGTCAAATTATGTGGATCTTCTAGTAGAGTCCCATCGTAATCCCAGCAGGAATGTGTTGGAATGGCCACATTGGGGATTCCATGGGGCCTTGAAATGGTAGAGCTTGTACCCACTCAATGACAGTAGTATCCCACCTTTATGGCCAGAACTGCACATAGTATTGAAGATGGGATCCTATCAATACTTTATATAACAATATAACCATATGTAATTTGTATTCTATCCCTTTGTTAATGCAACTCAGTATTTTATTTGACTTTTTATCGCAGCCAGGCACGGAACATCTAGAACTCTAGAAAACCCTTGGACCAGTTTCTAATTTAAAATACAGTACCTCTGTTTGATTTAACATATATTCCCTCCTTTTGGTTGATTGCTTCCATAATCATTGTTTTACATTATTCACATTGAACCCCATCTGCTAGCTATTAACTTAGTTACCAGAAAGATCCAAATCTTCCTGAATCTGTTGCATTGCTTCTCAACTTCTTCACTGGTCTGGGACTTTGACTTTGCTTTCAATACTCCTCATCTAAGCGTCATGCGCCTAGCGAATGTCCGTCACCTCTGTACATCGCAATACAGATGTCACTCTTGGTCAGAATTTTTAAAAAGGCAATCAATTTCATGGCAGAAATTTACAAGTAGCTGCATTCCTCCATAATTCATCTCAGGAGCAGCTTGAATTATCTGCTACAATGACCTGGTACAATTACCTGGATTTGTCTATTTAGACCATTTATCCACAAGAAGTACTTGACCAATGACTTAAAAGGACAGGCTACATCTTAGCTAACCGTTTATAGCTGTGCTGTAGGCTTACATATTAGGGATGGGCGTCTGCATCAGTAGTGGCGAGACATGGGTGCCCACCCCATGGACCGGTCAGTATTTTCAGAGTGGCACCTTGCTGCAGGGTAGGGCTGGAGAGGTAGTCCGGTGGGGCCAAAAATTGCAATGTATGTTTTGTTGCTTCCTCACTGGTGGGCTCATATTTAAATGGCAATCAATCTCTCTGGGAATTAATTGCCATTTAAGTAGTGCATAGTGGAGCTCACATGCGCTACTATATGGCACATCCTTGTAAGCATATATACAACTGGCCATTACAGAGACATATCTGGGGAGATTTCTGGGGAGCCTCAGAGACCTGATCCCCAAAAGTGATATCAGGATGGGGGTTAAGCAAATAAAGCACACACCCTCTCTCTGTCGCAGGTTAATGTGACAGTGAGTGAGGGGCACAAACGCAACAGAGACAGGTTGCGTCCCACTTTCTAGCCCCTGTACGTGGTATGGGCATTTTTGCCCCAACAAAAGGAGCAGAAGTTCTAGGCTCTTGTCTATTTTAAGAGCATACAGTCTTTTTATAACCATTTTTGTCATTATTTTCATACTGTACAGTTCCTCCACTGCCCTTCCTCGGAATCTGGTTTCTGACTTAGACAATTTCACTCAATGAAGACACATGAAAGAAGTAATAAATAACTCTGCTATTTCTTGGCCCTCAAATTCCAGCTTCTATCATTTTTAAATGAATGCGCCAAGTGCTCTTAAAACAGACAGACACTTCGAACTTCCACTGCGTCAGGTGCCCCAGGAGTGGAGGGGGCGGAAATTGGGACAGAACCCATTTTCACTGGGTTTCTGTCCCTTAATTGCTGCCATGATTACTGCGACCTGGGGAGTGTGAGCAATTCATTCACCGTGTGTATACTACGTGTGTATATTTGAAAAACCCTTTTCCTGTTGGCTTTTCTCAGTTCTTAAATTATTTTTATCAAAAGCAAACTAGGGAACAGGCTATTTTTAGATCTAGTATTGTGCAACGAGAAAGGGTTAATGAATAACCTTGTAGTAAAGGGGCTGTTAGGGAAGAGTGAACATAATATGATAGAATTTTATATTGAGTTTGAAAGTGACACAGTTAAATCAGAAACTAGGGTCTTAAATCTAAACAAAGCAAACTACGTAGATATGAGGGGCGAGTTGGCTAAGGTAGATTGGGAAATTACATTAAAAGGTATGACAGTGGACGAGCAATGGCTAGCATTTAAAGAATTAATACATAATTTACAACAAATATACATTCCTTTAAGACACAAAAAGCCCACAGGAAAAGTGGTCCAACCGTGGCGAACAAGAGAAGTTAAAGATAGTATTAGATCAAAGGAAGAGGCTTATAATGCTGCCAAAAAGAGTAGTAAGCCTGAGAATTGGGAGGATTTTAGAATTCAGCAAAGGAGGACCAATAAATTGATAAAGAAAGGGAAAATATAATATGAGAGTAAACTAGCGAGAGACATAAAAACAGATTATAAAAGCTTCTATAGGTATGTAAAAAGGAAAAGATTAGCAAAAATAAATGTGGGTCCCTTACAGGCTGAGACAGGAGAAATTATAATGGGGAATAAGGAAATGGCTGAGGAATTAAACAAATACTTGTGTCTTGTCTTCACGGAAGAAGACGCAACAAAAACTTCCTGGAAATAGTAGAGAACCAAGGGTTGAGTGAGAATGAGGAACTGAAAGATATTAGTATTAGTAAAAAAGTAGTACTGGAGAAATTAATGTGACTGAAAGCCAATAAATCCCCTGGACCTGATGGCCTACATCCTAGAGTTTTGAAAGAGGTGGCTATAGAGATAGTGGATGCATTGGTTGTCATATTCCAAAATTCCATAGATTCTAGAACGGTTCCCGTGGATTGGAAGGTAGCAAATGTAACCCCACTATTTAAGAAAGGAGGGAGAGAGAAAACGGGGAACTACGGACCCATTAGCCTGACATCAGTAGCAGGAAAAATACTTGAATCTATTATTAAGCACGTGGTAACAGGGCACTTAGAAAATAATAATAGGATTTGGCAGAGTCAACATGGATTTATGAAAGGGAAATCGTATTTGATAAATCTGTTAAGAGTTTTTTGAGGTGGAAACTAGCAGAATAGATAAGGGGGAACTAGTGGATGTGGTGTATTTGTATTTTCAGAAAGCATTCGATAAGGTGCCATACAAGAAAAATTAGAATTCATGGAGTTGGGGGTAATATACAAGCATGGATTGAGGATTGCTTAACGGATGGAAAACAGAGAGTAGGAGTAGGAATAAACGGGTCATTTTCAGGTTGGCAGGCTGTAACTAGTGGGGTACCGCAAGGATTAGTGCTTGGGCCTCAGCTATTCACAATCTACATCAATGATTTGGATGAGGGGACCAAATGTAATATATCCAGGTTTGCTGATGATACAAAGCTGGGTGGGAATGTAAGTTGTGAGGAGGATGCAAGGAGGCTTCAAGGGGATATAGATAGGCTAAGTGAGTGGGCAAGAACATGGCAAATGGAATATAATGTTGAAAGGATTTTTACTTGTCCTTGCCCCTTTGGGGCTATCGTGGATCAGGCGTATTTCTCAGATGTTCACCTTCAACTAAAGTTGAGGTAGCCGAATCCTAAAGACGCTTAACTGGGTCTAAAGGTCCGGGCTATCTCTCCCTAAAGGAAAGGAACAACCCGAGAATGTTACCGTCCTCCAGATAGCACTTTTAATAAGTTTAGCCAGACAGTAAAGTCCTAGATATTATGAGGGTCCGGAGATTTCCTTCAGAAATTGTAACTCTTCACCAAAGAGTGTACAAAGATTGGGTTCGCGAGTTATTGATACAGAAGACTTATATGAGACAATTCTAAAAATATATAGAGATTTATTAAAAAAAACGACATGCAATTTACAGTTGGTGAATCAGTCAATTGCAACGTTAACAGTTTTAAAAAGAGAAAAAATACAATCTTATTCTTAACAGAGAATCTTACTTATAAATCTTAACTTTACTACAGTATTACCATTTTAAAACTTGTCTATTACAGGATATCCATCAATTATCAAGGTAGCAGTTACCTTCAATCCCTGAAGTACAAAAGAGTGAAGGACTACAGAGCTGCCCCTGTAGTCGAGAATCGCTTTGCCTGATTAAAGCGAGTCTCATTATCTCATTCAAGACTCCAATTTTATATCCCTTTTTCATATGGTTTCTGTTAATCCAAGTTAATTATCACTAATCATCTTTTAGCTGACCTACTGAAATTCTTACTGCCGCATCATCAATAGCTATTGGGAGTTTACCATATGTGGGCAAAGGGCAGGTGTACCTTACATCATGTCATTTTCAAGAGGTTTTAATCAAGATCATTCCTCCAGGGCTGACCATTGTCTTGTTTTAATAAGGTTACCCATTCGGGGCCACCCATTCTTCTGTTTCAATAAGGTTACTTATTCAGGGTCAACAACTTGTCCTATTTCAATAGCCAGAATTCTTTCATAGCTATTTCATAGTTAGGTTTCTAAATTTCCAAACCCAGTTTGTAATGTTTTAAAGAATTTATAAGGTAGAGTTCCTTATAAGGTACTCTTCAGGGTTAACCACTGTCTTATATCAACGAGGCCAGAACTCTTTCAGAAGGTAGGATTTCCAAATCCAGCTTGTCATGTTTCTTTTTTAAAAAGTTATATAGTGTATTTTTCTAAAAAGGCTATAGTGTATTTATCTAAAAAGGTTATATAGTAGGATTCCTTCACAATGTGGAGAAATATGATGTGGAGTATAAGAGTAAAGATGTCTTACTGCAATTATATAGGGCTCTGGTGAGTCCACACCTGGAGTATTGTGTACAGTTTTGGTCTTCTTACCTAAGGAAGGATATACTTGCCATAGAGGGAGTGCAACAAAGGTTCATCAGACTGGTTCCTGGGATGGGGGGATTGTCCTATGAGGAGAGATTGAGTAAACTAGGCCTATGTTTTCTAGAGTTTAGAAGAATGAGAGGTGATCTCTTTGAAACATACAAAATTCTTACAGGGCTTGACAGGGTAGATGCAGGGAGGATGTTTCCCCTGGCTGGGGAGTCTAGAACCAGGGGTCACAGTCTCAGAATAAGGGGTTGGCCATTTAGGACTGAGATGAGGAGAAATTTCTTCACTCAGAGGGTGGTGCATCTTTGGAATTCTCTACCCCAGAGGCTGTGGAGGCTTAGTCGTTGAGTTTATTCAAGACAGAGATTGATAGATTTTTGAATATTAAGGGAATCAAGGGATATGGGGATAGTGCAGGAAAGTGGAGATGAGGAGAAGATCAGCCATGATCTTATTGAATGGCAGAGCAGGCTCGAAGGGCCAAATGGCCGACTCCTGCTCCTATTTCTTATGTTCTTATGTTCTTATGTTGCTTTGGTTATATTCGGAATACTAAGTTGTTTTAATAACTCTTAATATTAAAGGAAGAGCTCACTGAAAGAAACAAAAAATAAAGAAGGGTTGAATTTGTCAATGAAAGGAATATACACAGACCAAATGCACATCTCTGCATTATGACAGGCAGTTGTCCAGGCTAAGTGGTAGTGCCAAAGTCATTAACAAGGCGAGCATATCAGTTCTTTTAACAGTCTTGTCGGCAACTAGATGCCCCAGAAAACCATGTATTCCAACAATCAACATGCAGATGGTTGAGAGATTATGAATGATTCATACCAAGAGTTGGAAATAAATTTACTACAAATGTATCCATTCTAACATTTATGGTCTCCATAAACCATCCACACATTTTCTGACTGCAATAACCTACTTTCTGAATACAAATTCACTGGGGGGGGCTGGTGGTGGGTGCAGAGGTGCCCTTGATGGCTGTCAGGATACTGGGAAGTCTAGCATAGGTAAACACAAATCCTTTTCTCTCCTCAGATGTTACCGTTGCTGAAAGGCGAATCAAATAGATCAGCTGACCCACTTGGCAATTGCAAAAGCAACTGAGAAAATGGATCGACATTGATGGATGTCTAATGACTGGGATGTATCAGCAGAGGTCTGTGATCTACCAGCAACATCTGATTACTGAATATAAATCTACAGTACCTGTCTAACCAATCAATCATAAAATTCATGATCTTTTGAGAATGTGTTCTTCTAATTTTTAATGTGATTCAATAACAAGAAGCCGTTTTCTACTTCTGAAATTACTATCTGAGAAAAGTGCAGAAGTTTCGACATGTATAACAGTGCACTAGATTAAAACACCTCCGGGTCTCTCCTTAAGGCAGCCCAAATGAATAGGGTGGATGTTTGGAGGTTTCAACCTGGTTTCTAATGGACAAGAGTCCACAATATTTTATAAAAAAAACATATTTTGGCACAAATTGTTACAAAATTGACAACATTAGGGCATCATAATGGACAATGCAGAAAATAGAAAGATTTCCACGAATGCAGTAGGGACTATTCCTTTGAGGCAGGATTTAAACTATAACTGTAGCAATGGTACAAAAAAGAATTGCTTTGCAGCTACACACAAGAGTTGTAGTGTAAATCTAAAGTACATTGAGAATTTTTCCTCCAGAGAGTCTCATTCTGCTTCACCCAGAGTCAGGTTGGCCCTAACTCCAGATTTCCACTATGACCCAAAGATCCACGCAGTGAGTTGCGCTGCTGTTTTTTTTTATTCGTTCATGGGATGTGGGCGTCGCTGGCAAGGCCAGCATTTATTGCCCATCCCTATTTGCCCTTGAGAAGGTGGTGGTGAGCCGCCTACTTGAACTGAAGAAGCTCGACACCATCCAGGACAAAGCAGCCTGCTTGATTGGCACCCCATCCACCACCTTAAACATTCACTCCCTCCACCACTGGCGTACCGTGGCTGCAGCGGTTCAAGAAGACGGCTCACCACCACCTTCTCAAGGGCAATTAGGGATGGGCAATAAATGCTGGCTGTGCCAGCGATGCCCACATCTCATAAACAAATAAAAAAAAAACACCGCAGTCCATGTGGTGAAGGTACTCCCACAGTGCTGTTAGGGAGGGAGTTCCAGGATTTTGACCCAGCGACGATGAAGGTTCGGCGATATACTTCCAAATCAGGATGGTGTTTGACTTGGAGGGGAACTTGGAGGTGGTGGTCTTCCCATGCGCCTGCTGCCCTTGTCCTTCTAGGTGGTAGAGATTACGGGTTTGGGAGGTACTGCCGAAGAAGCCTTGGCGAGTTGCTGCAGTGCATCTTGTAGATGGTACACACTGCAGCCAAGGTACGCCGGTGGTGGAGGGAGTGAACGTTTAAGGTGGTGGATGGGGTGCCAATCAAGCAGGCTGCTTTGTCCTGGATGGTGTCGAGCTTCTTGAGTGTTGTTGGAGCTGCACTCATCCAGGCAAGTGGAGAGTATTCCATCACACTCCTTACTTGTGCCTTGTAGGTGGTGGAAAGGCTTTGGGGAGACAGGAGGTGAGACACTCACCGCAGAATACCCAGCCTCTGACCTGCTCTTTTTGCCACAGTCTTTATGTGGCTGGTCCAGTTAAGTTTCTGGTCAATGGTGACCCCCAGGATATTGATGGTGGGGATTTGGCGATGGTAATGCTGTTGAATGTCTGTGGTCAGTAACAAGTTGAATGATTGGCAGCCCTTCCTGTTGACAAACTGCTGCTTCATGATGGGGAGCTCACAGGGCCACGTGCGTGCAGCCTGCAACTGCAGGAATCCAGCACTGCGGGCGGATCCCAGTCCTCTTACTTCCTGCTTGTCAGCCTCTATGGGGAAGGTAATGCCTCCTTCGCCCTCTTCTTGCAGCCTGTTCAGGTCTTTGCTGCCTTCAATGCTGCTGCTCCTCCTCCTGATTTGGGAAGCCCAGCAGCATTCCCATGTTCAGCAATTCAGAATAAGCAGATCCTGTGAAACAGTTCCTGCCCTCCACAAACCCAATCTGCAAAAGTATTAAACAGAGAAAGTTTCCTGAGGCATTTATACACAGCTAATGTGCTGAAAACATCGAGGAAAATTTCCCCGTGGGGGGTGAATTTCCTCAGATCTTCTCCCAGTGCCTTAAGTTCAGTGGAAATGGCATTTCCACGTGTAAATGGCTGTTTCCCAAAATTATAGACAAGGAGCAGGAGAAGGAGGAGAATTATAGACAAGAGAAGGATATTCCTGTCATTGGTATTAGCACTGAGCACCACAAATTTACCCAAACATACTCTTTCTATGGCACTTAATTGTCAAATAATTATTACCATGAACAAAAAGAACAAAAAGCAAAAACACAGTTACCCACTGAACCTGCCCACAATTACCCAAGAAGTATCTCTGCTGAATATGCTTCTTGTATGATAGCGCATACTAATAGCAAAGGGATGAACTCATAATGAGCTGTGGCATCATTTGTGGTCATAGAAATATACATGTATGTAACACTAAACTTATAACAGCACAGAGAATTATTATCATAGAAATTTGGGGATGACATGCAGGAAAAAGTTTCAGAATTTCTTCACACAGCTAAATAATCAAAACCAAAAGATTCAGTGTGTACATCAAGTAGAATCGTAGAATGGTTACAGGACAGAAGGATCACTTCAGCTAGTCCCACTCCACCGCCCTTTCCCTGTAGCCCTGCATTTTTTTTCCTTCAGGTACTTATCTAATTCCCTTTTGAAAGCTACAATTGAATCTGCCTCCACCACCCTGTCAGGCAGAGCATTCCAGATCCTAACCACTCGCTGCATAAAAAGTTTTTCCTCATGTCGCCATTTGTTCTTTTGCCAATCACTTTAAATAGAAACATAAAGCAGGAGTAGGCCATTCGGCCCGTCGAGCCTGCTCCACCATTCAATACGATCATGGCTGATCATCCAAATCCAGTACCCTGTCCCTGCTATCTCACACAGAATCCCCATCGAGCCTGCACCGACACATATCCCACCCTATCCCCGTAACCCCACGTATTTAATTCCCCCTAACATATCCCATCCTATCCCCGTAACCCCACATATTTAATCCCCCCCTAACACTAAGGGTCAATTTATCATAGCCAAATCAACCTAACCTGCACATTTTTGGACTGTAGGAGGAAACCGGAGCACCCGGAGGAAACCCACGCAGACACGGGGAGAATGTGCAAACTCCACACAGACAGTCACCTGAGGCCAGATTCGAACCCGGGTCTCTGGCGCTGTGAGGCACCAGTGCTAACCACTATGCCACCGTGTGCCCTCTGGTACTCGACCCTTCCGCCAATGGGAACAGTTTCTCTCTATCTACTCTGTCTAGACCCCTCATGATTTTGAACACCTCTATCAAATCTCCTCTCAATCTTCTCTGCTCCAAAGAGAACAACCTCAGCTTCTCCAGCCTATCCACGTAACTGAAGTCCCTCATCCCTGGAACCATTCTTGTAAATCTTTTCTGCACCCTCTCTAAGGCCTTCACATCATTCCTAAAGTGCGGGGCCCAGAATTGGACACAATACTCCAGTTGTGGCCGAACCAGTGTCTGAGAAAGGTTTATCATAACTTCCTTGCTTTTGTACTGTATGCCTCTATTATAAAGCCCAGGATCCCATATGCTTTTTTAATCGGTTTCTCAACCTGCCCTGCCACCTTCAACAATTTGTGCACATCTACCCCCAGGTCTCTCTGTTCCTGCACTCTCTTTAGAATTGTACCCTTTAGTTTATATTCCCTCTCCTCGTTCTTCCTCCCAAAATGTATCACTAAGCACTTTTCTGTGTTAAACTTCATCTGCCACGTGTCCGCCCATTCCACCAGCCTGTCTATGGCCTCTTGAAGTCTATCACTCTCCTCCTCACTGTTCACTATACTTCCAAGTTTTGTGTCATCTGCAAATTTTGAAATAGTGCCCTGTACACCTAAGTCCAAGTCATTAATATATATCAAGAAAAGCAGTGGTCCTAGTACCGACCCCTGGGGAACACCACAGTATACCTTCCTCCAGTCCAAAAAACAACCGTTCACCACTACTCTCTGTTTCCTGTCAATTAGCCAATTTCGTATGCATGCTGCCACTGTCCCTTTTATTCCATGGGCTTCAACTTTGCTGGCAAGCCTATTATGTGGCACTTTATCAAATGCCTTTTGGAAGTCCATGTACACCACATCAACCGTATCAACCGTAGATGACAAAGGTGTCTTTCCTAAACTTTGTATTGTCAGGTAGGCCGATGTTTTTGTTGAAATTAGGGTGAAAAATAATACTTATAATTCAATGCTCACGTCCAAACCTAAAAAACAAAGTATATGTGTGATGAGAAGCCTAAGGGTAATAATGCTCCTACTTACAATGTCTTTTAACAATTTAACTGTATTTGTGAAGATTTCCCCTGCTCTCTATTTCTAGTGAAATCATACTTTGCGAAAGATTTTTATGATTTCACTGGAAATACTGAAATCTTTATGAACACCTTTATGATATTGCTATGCAGTGACCATAGGGATTTTTCCCCCTTAATGGATAAGGCACAAAAACTGGTCCACAGAGGAATTCCCAACAGATAAACTGGACTGTAAGGGATTCTGACCCTGCGTGTCTCGCAGCCTGTGAGATTCACGCGGCTCTGTGCAGCCTGTATGTCAGTGCGGGTCTAGGCCTTGTTGCCTGTTCTGGTCTCCAGCCAGTCTGGGAACACTAGACACACCTGTGAGTGGTTCGAATCACTCTCCCTTACGGTTCTAGACACTGGACTTAGATGCGAGAGCAGTAATGGAGATGAAACTCATGTAGACTCGGTTTGAATGGTACGAAATGGAAAATCTTTATTGCATGATACTTAAGATTATGAAATACATGTCATAAGCACAGATTACTGACAGTACAATCTTACAAACAGTTATATAGTCGATCTTAGGGAAACGAGGAACGAACGGCACAAAGTAAATAGGGGCACACATTACAAATATCCTTAATCCTTAAACCCTCCCCTATCAATATCTATCCTAAACTAGATTCGTAGGATCTCGAGACTCATGCTCACCACTCGTGATAACTCGGAGAAATTCCGAACAGCTGATCGGATGTTTTTCACCGCAGCACCCACGTGTCGGTCAGGAGATCTCCTGGTCCCACTTGTTTACTTGCTTCTGCTGCTCCGGCTAGCAGGCTGGAACGTCTGCTGTGATGAAGATCTGTATTGGTGGCTTTCACATTCCAGTTACTTTTGGGCACAGTCCAGTTATCATCGATGCAATATGTTTCGTTATAAGTTCAAAGAAGTCTTCCTGGCGAGGAAAACTTGGCTAGTCGACCTACAGGCGCGGTCGGGATTTACTGACCGTGGCGATGGATATGGTCTTCCTCTCTTCTCATCTCATCTCATCTCATCTCTTCTCATCTCTTCTCGGGCCTTTTGGTTCCGATACCGGTTACCAATATAGGTCTTCGTTACGCGACACGAGGTAGATCCGAACGGATCAGAAAGTTCAACAGTCTTTTCAGAAGAGGCAACAGGCAAGCAGAAGCCCAACTACGAGTACACAGGAGCAGCCACGATGATAAGAGAAAGATAGACGGTTTGGAGCCTGCAATTATAGTGCAAAATCTTCCGTTTCCCGCCCAACTATAATGTCCATTCTTTTGTTTAGGGTCTGGCGCTCAAATGTCTTGTATGGGTGATCTCCGTTCTTAATGGGTTTCGGGGCTACTCGTAAATGTCTGAGTACCTGTTAATATTTCTCCCATTGTTAAATCGGTCGGTGTTCTCCCTGGAGGGGTTTTGGGGCTTCCAAGTGTCCTGTATAACTACCTGCTAACGGCTCTCTCATCATAGAGTCGTTGGGATTTTACATATTAATGTCTTTTGGATGGGCCCTTGATTACTCGGTACAATGGCTTTCCTTTGTACCTGGGAGACCGATTTCAGTATCTATGTGTATACTGCAAACCCATAATGTCTCGTGTATTATCTTCACTGTGCTGACTCTTAATCGATCTTGCACAAATGTTTATTGGAACGCCATCTTGTCTGCCTGTTGAAAAGTCTAGAATGTTCTGTCACGAGGTGCGGCGGCCATTTTACAGGCTGCTTGTGTCCACTTTAAACCTGTCAGCATTCTGCTGAAATAAAAGCTGTTTGAACGAAACTCTGTGTTTTCTCCTTATTAATAAAATCGCGATATATTGCGAATTCTACAGGACACATTCATACACTTACCCGACGTTACAGCTATTAATGAAATTTGGAAGAAAATAACGGAAATAAAGGTGAGGCAACAAGAAAGGAATTGACAGATAATAGGCTGTGGGAATTTTGCCTGGCTCTCTGACCTCAACCAATTTTCTTGGGTCAAGGTTAATTAAGGATACAGGGTGGGTTACCAGCTAGATTCTCGCCACCAAGAGAGAACCTGCTGCAGCATCAGAAGACCTCAACTGTAGGACTTAAAGGGAGTGGTGCTGTAGAGTGGCACAGAGAGAAACCCTCCTGACAAACATCTCATGCAGCAGCACTTTGACTTCAGCAGCCATCAAAGAGGAGGCCAAGTTCTGGGCTGCAGCGTGACTTGTCTGCAGACTAATGCCCACATCGACAGGAACCTTTCCCTTCATTCTGACTTGCCACTTTTGAATCCCATGCCCCTTCAGCCTTGGCAAAAGATGCTGTTGGGTTGAGATGCCTTTTAATGCTCTCCAAAAGCTTTCTAAATGTTTGTCCCCTCCTTGTAACACTCCCCCTTTAATTGTCTCTATCACTTTAAATTTGACTTGCACACAATTTTTCTCTCTCACCAGTGGGGGTAAATTTTTGTCTTCACCCACCACCTGGATGGTAATTTGGTGGAGCTAATTTTCCCGTCCCCGCCTCCGCTGTTGAAGACAAAAATTTATCCCATGGTGTCATCCCTAAACTCACCTGAGTTTGCATTTGGAGTTGTTTAGTAATTATACAAATAAAGATTAGACCAGAAAAGTAAGTGCTCATAGAAGATGGGATTCAGCCAGATCTACATCTGAGGAAGAAAATCCCTCTCAAAGTGGTTGTCATACATCAAGGGCATCATATCTGAAAGCATACATCACACTATGTAGGGCAACAAATTGTGATTAGCTAAAATAACCTCCATCTGTTAAGTTAACTTAATTGATTGATTGAGATGTCCCGTTGACTAAGGCTCAATTGGGCACTCCACCTGCCCTGCAATTAATGCACCAAAAACAGCTCAGCAGGAGATAATCATGACTTGTTTTTACTGAAATATTTCAGTGGAATTAATATTATCTCAGCAATTTAGGGGCAGCACATGTATCATTAGAGCAGCTCAGCATTGCTCAGGATGATTTCCCTCTGCTTTGTGCCATTTCTGTGCTTATTTCCACGGCATAAAGCAGAGGAAAAAGAATGGGGGCCTATTTTTGATGGCAGCCAGATTGTCCCAAATCAAGCAGGCCTGCCCTGACCTGGAGCACCCGCCCATTCCAGGGAGTGTTTCTCCAACCAGGTGAAGGTCATTCCATGTTAGTTAGCTGAACCTGGAAATTCATTCAGCCTCAGCTGTACTGCAGTAAGGTGCAGTGCAGCAGCACACCATCTGACTTGTACTGGAGTGGAGTGGCTCAGTGAGTAGCACTCTCGCCTTTGAGTTAGAAGGTTTGTGGGTTCAGAGTCCCACCCCAGAGACTGCAAGTACAAAATGTAAGCTGATGCTCCAGTGCAGTGCTGAGGGAGTGCTGCATTGTCAGAGGTGCTGTCTTTCGGATGAGACATTAAACTGAAGTCTCTCAGGTGAACATAAAAGATCCCATGGCACTATTTTGCGGAAGAGCAGGGGAGTTATCCCTGATGTCCTAGCCAATATTTATCCCTCAATCAACATCACTAAAACAGGATTATCTGGTCATTATCACATTGCTGTTTGTGGGAGGAGCTTGCTGTGCATAAATTGGCTGCTGTGTTTCCTACATTACAACAGTGACTACACCTCAAAAGTTCTTAATTGGCTGTAAAGCACTTTAAGATGTCCGGTGGTCATGAAAGGCGCTATATAAATGCAAGTCTTAATTTTTATCCACTGTGTCCAAAAAACAACAGTTTTATGAAAGATAAAGAAAAAAATGCAGCTGTTAGAAATTGGAAATAAAAATAGAAAATGCTAAAGAAAAAAAAAGTGGGTAGCACTCTCGCCTTTGAGTTAGAAGGTTTGTGGGTTCAAGTCCCACCCCAGAGACTGCAAGTACAAAATGTAGGCTGATGCTCCAGTGCAGTACTGAGGGAATGCTGCATTGTCAGAGGTGCTGACTTCTGGGTGAGACGTTAAGCCGAGGCCCCGTCTGTTCTCTCAGGTGGATGTAAAAGATCCCATGGCACTATTTCAGAAAGAAGAGCAGGGGAGTCCTCTTGTCTCCTGACCAATATTTACATTTAAAAGCTGGAGTGGAGTCGAATCATTTTGTCACTCTAATTGAGGATTACTGTAAATGTACTCTGTGTGTTACATAGCATAGAAACATAGAAACATAGAAGATAGGAGCAGGAGCAGGCCATTCAGCCCCTCGAGCCTGCTCTGCCATTCGATGAGATCATGGCTGATCATCCAAATTCAGAACCCTGTCCCTGCTTTCTCCCCATATCCCTTGATCCTTTTAGCTTTAAGAAATATATCCAACTCCTTCTTGAATATATTTAATGAATTGGCCTCTACTGCCTTCTGTGGTAGAGAATTCCACAGGTTCACCACTCTCTGGGTGAAGAAATTCCTCCTCATCTCAGTCCTAAATGCCTTACCCCTTATCCTTAGACTGTGACCCCTGGTTCTGGACTCCCCCGGTCATCGGGAACATCCTTCCTGCATCTAGTCTATCTAGTCCTGTTAGAATTTTATAAGTTCCAATGAGATCCCCTCTCATTCTTCTAAACTCCAGCGAGTATAAGCCCAATCGACCCAATCTCTCCTCATACATCATTCCTGCCATCCCAGGTATCAGCCTGGTGAATCTTCGCTGCACTCCCTCCATGGCAAGAACATCCTTCCTGAGATAAGGCGACCAAAACTGCACACAATACTCAAGATGTGGTCTCACCAAGGCCCTGTGCAACTGCAGCAAGACATCCTTGTTCCTGTACTCGAACCCTTTCGCTACGAAAGCCAACATACCATTTGCCTTCTTAACCGCCTGCTGCACCTGCATGCTTACCTTCAGCGACTGGTGCACAAGGACACCCAGGTCTCGTTGCACTTCCCCTTCTCCCAATCTATTGCCATTCAGATAATAATCTGCCTTCCTGTTTTTGACACCAAAGTGGATAACCTCGCATTTATCCACATTATATTGCATCTGCCATGCTTCTGCCCAATCACCCAACCTGTCCAAATCATACTGGAGTTTCTCGGCATCCTCCTCATGGCACACACTCCCACCCAGCTTTGTGTTGTCTGCAAACTTGGAGATATTGGCCCAAAAATTCGTGAGGGAGCCTTCGTGCGAGGGTAAGGTCTCCCCGTGATCTCTCACTGCGCGCTGGCTTTTTCAGTCCGAGCTCGCACGAACTTGATGTTCTGGACAGCAGCTGTGCAGGGCTTCCGTATCCCACAGGCGTAGTTAATTCGTGTGAGCTGTGGGATCACGTGACTCAGTTAGAGCCAATGGCAGCACACCATCTTTCATTCATAGCTTTCACATAAGTGCTGTGAAAGCTATGAATCTATACCCCCCCAAAAGAACAGCTAAACCTCAATTAAATTTAAAAAAAAACATCACATTAATAAAATAAGTATAGTTAAATAAATTAACCATTTTAAACAAAAAATTAAATTTTTGAAAAAATTTAAAATCTTTTAAAAAGTTATAAAAATAAACTTACCTGTCTTTAAAGTCTCTAAAAAAGATATACCTGTTAAAAAAATTCAAAATAATACTTAATTAACTACTTACCTTGTTAAAAGAGGGTCTTACGCCTCCTTTCTTTATGTCTGAAATGTTTCATGCTTACCTGCGCGTTCAAAGCACTAAGTGCACTGCGTGCGCGCAGCCTGTAGCGCGCACGCGGTTCACCTAGGAACCGCCCCCTTTTGAATTCACCAAGTGCCGGTTTTCAGCGCATGCGCAGTGCATGCAGAAAACCGGCAATTGGAGACAGAATACGCGAGAGTACACAGTGCGTACCCTCGCGTAGCGGCACTAATTTTTGGGCCATTACATCCAATTCCCTCGTCTAGATCATTAATATATATTGTGAATAGCTGGGGTCCTAGGACCGATCCCTGCGGTACCCCACTAGTCAATGCCTGCCACTCGGAAAAAGACCCATTTATTCCAACTCTTTGCTTTCTGTCTGCCAACCAGTTCTCTATCCAAGTCAATACCTTGCCCCAATCCCATGTGCCTTAACTTTACACGCTAATCTCTTATGCGGGACCTTATCGAAAGCCTTCTGAAAGTCCAAATACATCACATCCACTGGTTCTCCCTTATCTATTTTACCAGTTAGCAATGATGTATGGATGAATTTACAGCAGGTAAGTAATTGCATGCATTAAATTTAGACTGTTTTTATATATTTAATTTTATTTGTGTTTATAGTGTGCTCTGTCCATAACATACTTACAAGAGTGATCTTCACCCTCGTATCTGAATATCTGATTGACCTCACATAAACTGACAAAAAGGGAGGGTGGAAAACCTGGTGGGGTGGCCACTACTTAAAGGCAGACTGCAGCCCCTTCAAGGCAAGGTGCATTTTTCAATGATGCTAAGTGGAAAGCAAGTTTCTGAATCAGCAAACAGCTTGACCTCAACCCTCCAATTCTCCAATGCAGCTGTGGAGGTGAGTGAGAAACAGGAAGGAGGTCGTCTTCACCTCTGATGAGGGACAGGTGACTCGTAAAATTAAACAGCAGCAATGGAGAGAGGTAGCTCAGCAGGTCAATGCCAGCAGTAATGTTCCAAGAAGCTGGCTGCAGTGCGGGAAGAAACGGAATGACCTCACCAGGACATGCCAAGGTATACTCCCCTTCAAAAGAGCCCATGACTCAGCCTTCCATTTCCCATGCTGCAGCCACTGGGGAAAAAACCTCGTACAAGCACTAGAGTAGGTTACAGAGCACATAGAACAGGGACGATGGGCTCACACCAGGATGATATTTAGTGTGTAGACAATCGTGTAAATAAGTAAACTTATAATCCTTTTTGAAATCTTTAGAGTAGGTCTTGATTTTGTGTGATAGTGATAGCGAATCGGCAGCCCATTTTACATCTCTCCTAATTTTTATTTGCATTGAAGGCCAGCTGGGCAAGATAAGATAGCTGGTGTTGAGGTAACTGTATTCCTGTAGACAATAGACTTTTAGATGAGAATCGTATCATATGATTTTTGAAGTGTATGGGTGCGAAATTGGCCTTGGTAGCACCCTTTGTTTGAGCACGATGAGTGTTGTTCAGGGGACAAAAATGGCATCCCATGCGCGCGTGCATACTTCTGCCATGAAACGCGCTGGACGCCATCTTGGTAGAGACCGAAAGTATGCAGAGCAGACAGATCATAACGTCAATCAGCATGCAATGCTGGTGCCAGCTCACCAAAGGGCAAGGTCACACATGGGTTCTGCTGCAGAGGACTCAGATGAGGACAACAAAATGCTTGGTGCATTGGGAAGCCTGCCAGAAAGTGTGTCGGTGAATGTCGTGCATTCTGTTTGTGATGTGGCTATCATGGATGAATAGCTGGAAGTATGTGCAAGCTGTGAGATGTGGATGTGAGACTTGCAGCAGTGCTAATTGTGTGAGGGTCAGGTGAAGCATATGAATGTTAGCTATGAGTCTTGATTGATAGAGATTGTTGGTAGGTGAGTGGGGGGTGTGGTGAATTGAGCAGTAGCTGAGGCTAGTGGTGCAGTCGGTACAATATGGTATTTGAAGATGCATTCACTGATCTTGACCACTCATGTGAGGTCTCTAAACTTCTTGCGGTACTGAATCCAGGTCCTCAGGCTTGACTGCTGGCATTGACCTCCACAGCTATCTGCTCCAATTTGCCTTTTGACCATGTGCCCCTGCGAATACAGGACACTGCTCCTCCTTTCATCCTCCTCCACCAACACCACCAGTGCAGCATCCAAAAACCCTGGAGCCTGTTCTCTCCCATGTTGTGCTTTTGCTCACTGTTTCCCAGGACAAATTCACTTCCTGCACGACTCCCAGCAGCTGCTTCAGCCACAATGCACCTCCCCTTTAAGAGATGCAGGCTAGCTTTAAGCAGTGCAGGCTGACTTTAAGTGGTGCTAGGAAGTTACGATTTTGGGCCCCTGCTAATGCGTGCAGCCAATGAACAGCGTGGTTAGCGCTGGCTGACCGCTGCAATCATTTAAATGAGCAGGCAGCACAAAATTGTCTATTTTTGGGGGCTATCCAATTTAGCCCCCAGAAAGTTTTAAATAGTTAAGGGGGTTACCATGGATACAGTCGCATAATGGAGATAGCGCTGAGAAGAGAAATCTTGAAGCAATAATGGATGAGGCCTACTGTCTGTATTACAGAACTGATCAAAACCAGTTTCTACTATTTTTCAAACAAAGAGAATGGCACAAGGCACTGTAGTTACCTCATATCCTGTGACTAAAAATAGATGTGTTATAGAAGAGTATAAAGGTGAGAGTATAATGGTGTAAGGGTGCGGGGTGAGGGTGGGGTCGGTGGCAAGACAACAGAGTTCAACCTTAGGGCCTGTTTCTGGCAGGAGCTCAGACCACCTAAATTGAGGTCCTCCCAAAAAACGGAAGATACGGACAACCAGCAGTAAGTTGGCGGGTCAGTCCTCCACGTGATTTTGGTTCCCCTACCTCCCTGTTTCTGCCATAATTGGGGTTGTAGTGAGGCGAGAATGTTTCAAGATTGTAAATCTGTCAACAGTTCATAGAAATTTACAATGTAGAAGGAGGCCATTTGGCCCGTCATGCCTTTGAAAGAGTAGCCGTGCTTAATCCCCGCTTTTTGTCCGTAACCCTGTAAGTTCCTCATCCTCAAGTACCTGTCCGACTCCCTTTTAAAATGATTTATAGAATCAGCTTCTACCACCTTTTCAGGAAGAGTGTTCTAGATCCAGACAACCCTCTGAGTGAAAAAAATTCTCCTCATCTCCTCTCTAGATCTTTTGCCAATGATTTTAAATCTATGACCTCTGATTATTGACCCACTCATCAGCTGGAATACTGTTTCGCTATCTACTCTATCAAAACCTCTCATCAACTTGAAAACCTCTATTAGGTCACCTCTTAACCTTCTCTGTTCCAAAGAGAACAGTCTTAACTTTTCCAACCTCTCCTCATAGCTGAAGTCCCTCATACCTGGTAACATCCTGGTAAATCTCCTCTGTACCCTTTCTAAGGCCTTTACATTTTCCTGAAGTGTGGTGCCCAGAATTGTCCACAATACTGCAGCTGAGGCCTAACCAGTGATTTATAAAGTTCTAACATGTTCTCTTTGCTTTTATATTCTATTCCTCTATTTATAAACCCAAGTAACCACCTTTATGAAGTTGTTCTGCCACCTTTAAGGATGTGTATATATGGACACCAAGGTCTCTCTGCTGATCTGCACTTTTCAAAATCGGACCACTCATATTATACTTCTCCACCACCGACGATAGGCTGACTGGCCTGTAATTTCCCAATTTATCCTCTCCCATTTCTTGAACAGTTTAAGAAAAAAGTCATAAAATTAACCAGAAGGTAAACTTTTTTTACATAAAATTTTAATTTTCTCAGGTACTGCCCCAAACATAATTACTAGCTGAGCTGTCTTTGGTGCACTGGGGTGGGCAGCTGGCATTTTAGATCTGATGCTTACAGCCTGGATACCCACTCAGACACTGGGGCCACTGCCAAAGCTAGCTGGCAACCTGATACTTGCAGATTAGCTCCAACATATACCAAATTTAAATGTTAACAAAGAAAGAAATTGCATTTATGTAGGAAATTATCACGTTTCTGAGGAATTTCCCATATAACAAAATACTGGTGTAAATGTGGAGAAGTAGCATATGGAAAGCAAACAGTGTTAGATTATCGAGCAGTGCTTATAGAGAGATCCTGCACTGCAGTAGCATTTTTTCGAACATAAAGTTCACACATTTTCGTTATAGACAAAACTAATTATTTTTTTTGTTCCACTCTCTTATTGTTGATCATGCGGTAAGTGCAAACATAGTTTTTTAATAAATATATTAAGTTACAAAACTGTAGTCAAGACTATGATTGGATTGGCCATCTGTGGTCTCCCCTTTGTCCAGAATATACTGAAATGCATTCAGTGGCTTTGTAAGATTCTAAAAACTGTAATAAAACCGCTGCTACTGTGTGGAGATTGAAGTTCAGAACGAATTGTGAAATGTTTATGGAATACTAGGAGGTCAGCATGTTCCTTTGTTTGTGAAGACACAAAATGGCAGAAGTCAGCAGGGGGTCCTTTGCCTGGTGGTCAGCATGATCCTTTGTTTGTAAGACCACATGGACAGGAAGGAGAAACACGAGTGATGAGGAAGTCCCGCCCCCACACACCTCGCAGGAACATGAACGTGTCCTGCAGAACGATCTCCAATCAGGGGAGGTTTGGAGTGAAACTGACCTATCAGAGGGAGGCAGACAATGATATACGAGGGAGGCCGGCAGAAAGGCCCTATAAAAGAAGTGACCCAGAGGCGGAAAATTCAGAAAGAAAAAGAAAGAGACAGAAGTGGAAGAACAGAGGAACAAAGAAAGCTGGTCAGTCTATGTTTTCGACTTACAACTTTTTCTGGACCGATCACCCAGAGATAAAAGTCGGACATAGAGCTTAGATATTGTTAAAGGGTACTCTTATGTATGATTGACTTGGGATATAAATCGCCAGGAGGTAGCGTATGAGTTGCTGGGGGTACTTTCATGTATGGGTAAATTGGGTGCATATTGATTGCAATTTACACTTGAATTTTGAACTGTAGTGTGAATAAAGACCAATTTTATTGATCACATACTTATCTGCCATTGTTATGCTTATTCGTAATTCTCGAAGTCCGAACAGTAGTAAGAGAAAGGCTTACAGCTTATGAAATCGGGTTGTAGTCAGACATAAGCGCTTTGATAATACAATTCTTCAGCTTTTCCAGTCACTGAAGGGCTATTGAAAAAGCAGATTCAATTCCTGATTGGAAATAATCCCATTACAGCAAGGAAGCTGGGATCCACTGCAATTCTTCATCACTATAATGATGACTTCTAAGTCAAAGTTACTTAGTTGACCCTTTGAGTGAATGAATGTAATTTTGCACAGCACTACATGGCATCGCAGTCCAGCAGCTAACATTGTAATGGCCTGCTTTAACCTTAGTTTATGGCAGTGCAACATAGTCAGTCCCCAAAATAAAAAACAGTGCTCAATATTGCTTTAGTGTCAATATAAAAGATTAAGGTGGTACAATATTAGGAACAAATACCCTTGCATGTCTCTTGTCAGCAAGGAAGGATATAACTTTTTTTTTTAAAATACTACACAAATAACAATTCTTTTCACATAAGTGAGCATATAAGTATTCTTCTTTCCTAAATTGTTAATGTATCATTTTGTATACGGAGAGAGATTCACCAATGGGAAGGAAGAAAATATATATATTTTGGCCTCACTTTGAAACACACTGCAGGAGTATGTTCTCACTGCAGATATTTCAAAATGGTAAATAGCATCTATCTTCAGTATTATCGAGTTCACTGGATCACAAGGATGTGTATTTCTGGCACAGTCACACATATTTTCACAAAGCTAATTATCTCCAGCTACTAGAGCTGAGCTTTCAAAACATTTCTCGCAGTGTTGTTAGTGATCAAAATGTTGAAGAGCAAAATAAAATTAAAATATAATACAACTTTAATGGTTTAATCTGTTTTTGAATAACCTTTTCTTGTGCTACATTTTTGACTTTTTTGTGTTTTATTATATTAATTATTCACCAATCAGCAGACTCTCAGTCTGTGGGACTGTTCATTTTAAAGCTTTATTTTCTGCCAAGTTAGACCTCTTTCTAAGCTGTTTAAAAAAAAAAATAATTAAAAAATGCGGTATTCAGTTCCGACCTATGACATTGTTAACCTTGGTACACAGCATATTTTGTCATTGTCCATCGCCACTGAACCAGTGTTGTCTTGTGCTTTTGAACTTCACAGCACCACAGTATTTACTCTTTCTCCTTATTTCAGAGAGGCACCCATGAATTTGTAAAATGCACTGAATCATATTTTGCAGACAGACATCTCACCCTTAGGTGATGTGAGAGGAGTAATTACTTGTTCTGGAATATTGTAGGAATATCGCCCAGGGCTCATCAAAATAACCTCTCCTGTTTGTTACTGTCAGAAACCTTCAAGTACAGTATTGAATGTTGCCCTTGAAACTCCAAAGGAAATATTCCAACTTAAAAGCCTCAGGAGTGGTCACTGGTTCTCTGTTATAACAACACTACAAATTGGTGTACTTAACATCAGTGTCTGTTTACTGTAGAAAGTAAGCAAATCCTGTGAGACACAATATTCAACATGAAATAAGATTGATGAATTAGAACACTTTAAAAGCATACCATTCATTTAATAATTCCTTGTAAATTAATAATGCTGCACATCCTTTTCAGTTCAGGACACTGGACAGTTTGTGTCATGCACTTTTA
Organism: Squalus acanthias; assembly: GCA_030390025.1. Lineage (NCBI taxonomy): Eukaryota > Metazoa > Chordata > Chondrichthyes > Squaliformes > Squalidae > Squalus > Squalus acanthias. The sequence continues at coordinate 22,672,265 of CM059433.1, read as the reverse complement.
TTTAATACTATTTCTGACTGGGCTGCAAGAGCAATAATTCAATTCAGTGAACTGGACCTGTGTCGCTGTCTGACCTGTTCTAACATGTAAAGTGTGCAATTCCAATATAGCATTTCCTCTTTCTCTTGTGAATTAAGTTAAGTAACCACAGGGTGCATTAGCATGATAAGAAAGCCTGGCACAAAAATGGCCGTTCAGCCCATCAAGTCATGTGTCCACAAACTCTTTTCAGATCGCTCTCAGAAACCCTGCCCAACTCACTGCATCACCTGAGGTAATGTTCTGAAAACTTTCTCCCTGCCCTGAAGGGTAAGTCAAACAAGACTGCTGAATAGTTATCTCGTCTATGTTCTATGCCCTTACTAATTACTTTCCTAGGCATAATATTTCTGTGATCCAACAGCTCAGGAACATCATGTTAAGAACATAAGAACATAAGAAATAGGAGCAGGAGTAGGCCATTCGGCACTTTGAGCCTGCTCCACCATTCAATGAGATCATGGCTGATCTTCTGCCTCAATTCCATTCACCGGCCCTATCGCCCTTATTAGTCTATCGACTTCTGTTTTGAATATACCCAATGACTGAGCCTCCACAGCCCTCTGGGGTAGAGAATTCCAAAGATTCACCACCCTCTGTGGCCCCTGGTTCTAGACTCCCCAGCCAAGGGAAACATTCTCCCAGCATCCACCCTATCAAGCCCTGTAATAATTTTGTATGCTTCAATGAGATCCCCTCTCATTCTTTCAGCATTTTTACCTCTATTTATGCATATTCCCACTCCAACCAGATATTCTGCCAACTTGTCTTAAAGTGTTAAGCAGCAGTAAGTAAACCAGTCTTGTAACCTTTTTTGAAAAAGTCTGCAGAGTTCACTGTGGCCAAATAAGCTCGTAGGAACAGTTTAAAAATAATCTATAGAAATCTTCGTTAAATTAAACTCAACTTTGTTGGTTCAAGTTCACAGCAATAAATGTGCAGAATGGGTGTGTAATTGGCAAATGAATTTCAATGTAGATAAGTGTAAGGTAGGAAGAATAAGGAGGCCACATATTCCTTGAAAAATAAGGCTGGAATTTTGCCAACCTCGGCGGGTCCGTAGCGGGCAGTGTCCGTGGCGGGTCGGGACCCCGCTGCTGGCTCCATCCCACTGTTGAAAATGAACTTACCTTAATGTAGCCTATTAAGCCCACCCAGCATGTTGCCCAGTCCAATGAGATGGAGCAGGTCTGATGACATCATTCATGACGCGTTTTCAGCCGGGATCTTTAAAGGGACCATGGCCACATTAGATTTGAAGTTTAATCTAACATAGTGCTGTCAGTGCACTCCAGCATTGGAGTGCTGCAAACACTGACAATGACTGCACAGAGGCAGAGGGCTGTACCCAGGCTCTCCCATGACTCCCTCCATATGCTTATGCCATCCATGAAGCCATGACCACTGGTGGGGATGGAGCGATCGATGATGAGGGTATCCGCATATCAAATCCTCCTTCTCTCATCCCATTTCTCCCTCATCCCACAATCTCTTCTAACTCACAAGCTGCAGATGGTGTAAGCATGCACCTCTTACTTTCTCCTCTCTCCTCACCACAACCAACTCCTTGTCCCTTTTTCATTTCAGATAACCAAATACTGGAAACTTCCTAGTCCAAGGAGGAAGAGGAAGAAGACAGTGAAGATAAAAAGAGACACCGTCACTCGATCTTACACTTGCAGCCACCAGTTCAGAGACTGTCACTGCGCGTATTTTAGAGGCTAGGATAGAGGAGGGATCTGCACGTGGTGAGACACCGGGCACAAGTGCGCAGGAGCCAGGGCAGGGGGAAAGGATAGCGCAGGTGTCAGCTCGCTGGAGGGCAAGGTCACCCACGAGCTCTCCTGTAGAGGAGTCAGGTGAGGATTGTGTGGGCCAGGCTACAGAAGAAGGCTGATGGGTTTACGTAACCAAATGCTTGGTGCACTGGAAAGCCTGCCAGAAAGCCTGCGTACAATGTCAAGGAGCATGGAGGAGTCCAGCACCAACTTGGCACAGGGCTTTGCGCAGATCTTGGAGCCCATCCTTTCCAACATGGAGCGGGTGGTCACCTCCATCAGCACACCTGTCGAGCCCACCATGATGCAGCGTCTGATGGCCAATGTCACAGTTTTTATTGCAGCACAAACAGCTTCCATCAAATGTCTGAGTGCTGCAGTGGAAGCTCAGACTGCTGCCATCGTGGCTCTGGATACCACTTTTCAAAGGGGCTTCAAGGGCATCACAGCAGTCCATCAATTTGTTCTCCAACAGATCAGTAGGATTGCTGAGGCGCTGCCCTGGGAGAGTGACAGTGGCTCCATGTTGCATAAACCTGTTGTCCTCTCTCAGGATGACATCATTCCTGCTCTCACCCCTGCCACTCCGCCAGTGCCCTTGCTGTTGCCTGTCAGCCAGCCAGCCCAGTCTGCTGCGGATCAGGCCGAGATGGTACAGTCTGAAACTAGTCCTCTAGGCCCAGAGCTGCTCTCCAAGCCCATCCGCAGTCTCCTCAATTGAAGGCCAGCAGCCTTCCATGCTGCAGCCACTGGGGAAGCACCTCGTAGGAGCTCTAGGAGAGGCAAAGGCACATGGAAGAGGCACTAATGAAATGCACAAGGGTGATTAGTATATTTGTGAATGCATTATGTTGTGATTGAATTTATAAAATTGGATTGCAAAGTGCATTTTCTGGTGGCTTTTATTTTTGTGTTGTCGGAAAGTATTGAGTAGATTGGGCCTATATTCTCTAGAGTTTAGAAGAATGAGAGGTGATCTCATTGAAGCTCTGTGCAAAGCCCTGTGCCAAGTTGGTGCTGGACTCCTCCATGCTCCTTGACATTGTACGCAGGCTTTCTGGCAGGCTTTCCAGTGCACCAAGTATTTGGTTATGTAAACCCATCAGCCTTCTTCTGTAGCCTGGCCCTTATAAGATTCTGAGTAGGATTGACAGGGTAGATGCTGAGAGGTTGCTTCTGAGAGTCTAGAACTAGGGGGCATAGTCTCAGGATAAGGGGTAGGCCATTTAAGACGGAGATGAGGAGGAATTTCTTCACTCAGAGGGTTGTGAATCTTTGGAATTCATTACCCCAAAGGGCTGTGGATGTGGAGTCATTGAGCATATTCAAGGCTGAGATAGATAGATTTTTGGACTCGAGGGGAATCAAGGGATATAGGGATAGTGTGGGAAGGTGGAGCTGAGGTCGAAGATCAGACATGATCTCATTGAATGGCGGAGCAGGTTCGAAGGGCCATATGGCCGACTCCTGCTCCTAACTCTTATGTTCTTCTATAAAGAGGATGATGTGATGGTCAGTGATAGAGGAAAGATAAGGCATGTGGGACTGTTGGTGAATGGGGAGGTGTGGTTGAGGTTATTGGTATCACTCATCAATTATTTGATCACATAGAGCCCGGGTTGTAGCTATGTTGTAGCCTCCCTTCCTCTACATCGTCTTCCACTTCATGTTGCATTTCCTCCTCCTCCTCTTCCTTGTGCTCTGCTCCTCAGTTTCTCGTGTGATAGGTGGTGGCTGGGCTGTTCCTCATTATGGCCAAGTTGTGTAGCATGCAACAAACAACCACAAATCTTGATACCCGCTCATCTGAGTACTGCAAATGGTGTGCTCTATAATGTTCCTTGTGGCAAGATGGCTCTCACTGTAGGCCTGCTGTGCATGTGTGTGTGGGTTCCGGACTGGTGTCATGAGCATATCATGAGTAGATAACCCTTGTCGCCTCGTAGCCAGCCTGTGACTTGCCTTGGTGGGTCAAATACAGCTGGCACAGAGGACTGCCACAGAATGAAGGAATCGTGACTACTGCCAGGATAACAAGCATGATGCGCTGCCTGTGGTCACACACCAGCTGCACATTGAAGGAGTGGAATCCCTTTTGGTTCATGAAAATGGCAGAGTTCACGCGTGAGGCGCACGCAATGTAATGTGCGTGCAGTCAACGGCACCCTGCATCATGGGGAAGCCCCCAATCATTGCAAACCCTCATGCTCACTCCACCTGCTTGTCTCTGGCAAGAGGGAATGAAATTAAGCTGTCTCTCTGTGTATAGAGAGCCTCAGTGACATCCCTTATGCAGCAGTGCACTGCAAGCTGTGAGATGTTGCTTATATCTTCAGCAGCAGCCTGGAAGCAGCTAGACATATAAAAGTTAAGAGCCACGGTCACCTTGACAGCCACAGGCAATGCGATTCTTATCCTGCTTTGAGGTTACAGTTGTGGCTGCAGCAGTTGGCAGATTTCAGTCACGACCTCTTTTGTGAAGTGAAGACATCTCAAGCATTGGTCCTTGCTGAAGTTGAGGTAGGAGAATTGCTCCCTAAAGACCCTCGGCAGATATGGCCTCCTGCTGAGAGCCTTTCTTCCCCTCTTCCTCCTCCCTCTTCCAGCAGCTTGTCCTCCTCTGTGTGGCCTTTCTTCATTCTCCCAGTCATGCTCAGTTCCCAGAGTAAGCCCTACCAGGCCACCCATGTCTGGAAGCAACTTGCTTCAGCACAAGCTTTTAAATGAACAGAAAATTACTTCAGCACCACCCTGTAGGCTATTCAAAACCTTAGCCAAGTATAGGAAAGCCCCAAAAACACAATTGCACCAGCAGCCAGAAGAAATAATCCAGCAACTAACCTGTAAATAGTTCATGATCCACTGGTGGAGGGTCCTTCATGTCGTTTAATGTTGTCTGGAGCTGTGCGAGGTTAAGGTTGGCTGAAGCGTGGCATTCTAAATGGCAGCGCTGGTGTCAAATCAGTGTTGCACACTTATTGATGTCATAATCTGCCTTCTCTGCATGCTGCGGCGGTTGATAGGTTTGCACGCACAAACCCCTTTACCAAGATGGCGTCCGGCGCACTTCCCATCGGAAGTGTGCGAGTGCATCTCAGACCCCATTTTCAAGCATTAGAAACATAGAAGATAGGAGCAGGAGTAGGCCATTTGGCCCCTCGAGCCTGCTCCGCCATTCGATGAGATCATGGCTGATCATCCAAACTCAGTACCCTGTACCTGCCTTCTCCCCATATCCCTTGATACCTTTAGCTTTAAGAAATATATCTAACTCATTAGGTGGCCGCAAAACACCTAAAAAACGGCGTTACACCGCCTAATTTAGCCCCCCTAATATTTAGTTAAGATGAGCAGATATGATTCTCCAACTTTAGAATATCTGATTGCAAAGTGGTGCAATTGCAGCAACCTTTTTAAATTTAACCACAAGAGCAGAGAAAAGTTCGGAAAAATATGATGAGGATTAAAGTACCAACCTGAATGATCAAATGCTTTTCCAGGGATTGTTTTATTGTTACTATTTTTTGAGCCTTGAAATTATACTGTGGGAAGTTTAATGTACAAACACTAATGTGTTTTTATTAAATTCTTTAGTCCACTATTTTAATGTAGTCAATAACGAGTCTAAAATACCTTTTAAGGCCCTTTGCCTTCACAACTGAGCATGTGTGACGTATCAAGTTGCAAATTGATCTTCTCACAATTTAAATGAATGGGTTGAGCTTTGGAAACCTTGAAGAACTGTAATGTTTATCAAATGAATGATTCCAAATGAAATGGACAGGTGGAAGCATTCTCAAAGCTGAAGTGTAATAGAGAAAATTCATCAGCATTCTTTAGAGCATCGTGTCAAGCCGAAGAATATGACTGAGTCCTTTGGGGAAATCCCATTAACTTCATCTATTCTGGCCTGAACTACCTCTGCAAGAGTATGAGTTAAGAAACAAGAAGAAAAAAATCCTCCTTTTGAGGTATCTCTGTGCAAAACAGAGGAAGGTTTTGCATTCAGCGACTATTATAGCAAGTAAAAAAATATACTCCTGGTATTTCACACTTCATCCTCATTTTGCCCCATCAGGTGAGCTAATACAGGAAGTATTTCATGCCGCAGCACATTGAAAGCTGCAAAGACGTTCTCATTGGGGACATTTGCTGCACTACTCATACACACTTGGAATAATGATGAAGTGCCTTTTGAGCCTTAGAACCTAATCATTGCACCATAACGATAAAGCGTTTATCAATATGAAGCTAAAATTTCTCCCTTCATAACTAACAGCACTTTTCTTAACACTGTGATGTTTATCTGTTATTCATCAACTTATAAGAAATACAGTCTTGGCATGGGAGCGCCTCTTATTCATTTAAAGGTCACATTTTTCAGCATCTTCTTATCTTTAGCAAACATTCATCTGTCAACGACTGTGACCATTATGTCTTTAATGCATAAAGTTTTGTGTGAAATGTAAAAACAAATTTTCTATCAGAATATCTTTTCATTTCAAAAGCTTGGTCTTATGTACCAAGTTATTATTAGATTAGACAATTTCAGAGAAATCCAAATGTGAACTTCAAATATTCACCAGTCTTTTTTAAATTTCTGAATTTTGTATTCAAGTTTCTTAATGACACAGTTAAATCCGTTGTGACATCCGTTATTGTACCTACCTCAATACATCAGGGTAGCATCAGAATTCTTAATTGGTGTATACTGAACAAATTTTGAAACGTTAGATAAATCCAAATTTACCCAATTGACATTTAGATGTGATTTGGAGGTTGCCTGTAAATACTAATAGATATGCTGCAATTTTCCTGTATTTATTGTGCATGAAAAATATCCGATGGAATTTAAATCAAAGGGACTTTCAAAGTCGGTTATTGGCATGATTACAATGTCTTCACGTAGAATTTTTAAAAAAAATAAAGGCTGGGGTTTATGAAAGTATTTTTTTAAATCATTTTCGTTGAAAGGTAGGGAAAGACGCATTTGTAGTCTTATTTTATATCACAGTCAGCAAGAGCGAACAGCATAAAACTGACCCAGATTCAGCACTAATTGCCACTCATTTGAGCGTCTTGCACACACAGAGCAGTAGAAAATGAAACAATGATACACAGAAGTGCACTTTTGAAGTTGGCCGTGAACCGCTGACCTGGCAGTAAAGGAGAGTCCCATACTTTATCAGACATTTAACTCTGTCATTGATTACTAACCGGAAAAAAAATCATTCCAGTGTACTTTTGTCGTTAACCATGATGAGCAAAAACACCGCATGCATCATAAAAACATTTTTAAAAGCGAAAGCCAATAACAATCTGTATATCATTTTGTTGAAAATATTAAACAGTTGCCTTCTGAAAGATTGGTCCCACTATTAACTCAGAGGCACGTTGGGAGCGGAGGGGGGACTGAAATCGTGTGGGGAAACCCGGAAGTAAGTTCAGTGCGTCTGTCAGTGGCATTTTAACGCAGCCAGCTCATTATCATTTTACTTCCGGGTTTGGCGTCTATTGCGCGGCAGCGGGCGTGATGAGTACCCGCATGACACAATCTCAGCTCCAGTATTTAATGGGCTAATCCAAAGATGGAATTTGGAGTAGTTTGAATTTGGAAGCAAGAGAAGACAAGTTGTGACAATGGATTCTGGACACTCAAAGACTGCACCCCGCTTCAATGATGCCGCCTTTGATGTACTGTTGGGTGCTGTGAGGAGCCGGAGAGAGATACTCTTCCTTCACAGGGTGCACCATCACAGGATGTACAGCCATGCACCAACGCAAATACTCGCACTTCGATGGGTCCACTAAGACAATTAGTTGGGTTGTCACCTGGTGATTCACACCTCGCAAGTGAACATGAGCAGACACTGGTGGCAGGGACAGGTGTGGAGAGTCCGTGACGAGGAGTGCAATCCTCTCCAAGCTCTGCTCAGCTGGACACAGGTGCTGAACCCCAGAGGCTATCTTTGAGAAGGAGAATGCTAGAGGTGCATCAGCAAATTAGCCAGGTCCTGATAGACGTGCCATGCACACTCTCCACATTAGCAGAGAGGATGGAGGACTCCAACTTGATCGCTAGTGGATTGGTGGAGCAGGGAATTACAAGAATGTCTGCCATGGAGAGAGTGGCCACCTCCATGGAGCTTCAAGCACGGCTCTCAAATGAGTCCATGCAAGCCATGACCACGGCCATGCAGACTTTGGATGCCAACTTGTCTGCCGCCTTAAACAGGATGACAGATACCTTATCCGTGGTCTTATAATGCATCACGGATCTCCACCAAGCTGGTCTGCAGCAAAGTGGTAGGAGTGATGTGGCGCTGGCCCAGGAGAGGGATGATGGCGAAAGGGGACATGGAAGTGGGAACTCCACTCAAAGCGCTCCCACTTTACACCCGTTGCCCTCCCCCCTCTCAGTCAGTACCCGACATACTGCCTCATCTCCCGATGGCCAAGTCTGCCCCTGCACAGGTTCAGGTGGAGCAGTCTTTGGCGGGGCCCTCAGGGGCTCCAAAACCCAGAGGGAGTAGGCCAAAAGCATCTCAGCCGTCAGAACAGAGATCTGAGCAGCCTGCCTTTTTTCTCTGCTTAAACCACAGGGGATGCATCACGTCGAAGTGGTAGGAAGTGTAAGTTTAAAAAATTGTAATTCAGCAAGCGTATGCAAATGGCTGTTTGACAAAATGTTAAGTTGCTAAGTTTCCTTTTTTTAATAAAGCCACATAAAATGTATTGATTAGCATCACTTCCATGTCTTGCCCATTATTACGTCCCGAGTGCCAACTCGCCCTTTCACTTGTTTCATGATGAATGTCAATACATGAGGGGACCTATTGGGCGCATGTGCAATGGGTAGATGAGCAGGTGAAGGATTGCACAGTGCAAAAGGGAGGCGGGGTTGGGGGGGTGGTCCTGGTGGTGGGAGCGAAGCGAAGGATTTGTTATGTTTCACACTGGGCGAACCTTCGCAAACCCAGAAGTGGGCGCATTGGAGCTGGATTGCGGTCGCGATATCAAAATCAGTTATTTTAACTACCCACCCCCTATGATTCTATGATCTACCTTGTGGAAAATACTAGTCAGATGAGATGTTAAATAATAAAGAAAATAATGAGTGCAGTACACAAGAATGCCATCATGAAGTAAAATATTTTCAAAAGATATTTGTACAAAATAAACAATTGTTAAAAAATGTTTTTTTTTAATTATCGAACAACAATTTTGAAAAGACAACCATATGTTTGTGAATTACCCAAAAGAAAGCACCAGTCTTGTAAAATGTATGTAAGAGCCTAGGGGGGAGAAATTCGGTATCGCCCCGTTTGGGGCGCAATTATCGGCCGGGTGCAAAGTTTAGCGCCTGGCGCAGATTATCGCCTCCGACTGCAAACTTGGCCTCTATTGCCCCTGGAGGTGATTTGAGCACTAAATCAGGCGCTACACACCTCTCTTAAGGCGCTAACGCCGAGGAGCGAGGCGCTACCTCAGAGCGCTGGCGAAGCTCAGGTGATGTCAGTTAGCAATGGAACACAGACACACTGGCGCCGGCCAGTTCTTAAAGGGGAGGGTCGATCTTGCTCTCCAGCCACACCCTGCTCATTGCAGCCTTGAATCTTGGCCTGGACAGACCTGAACTTGAATTCTGCTGGAAAGAAGAATGGAGAGGCCCAGGGAACGAGCTCAGCGCTTCAGCGACCGGGCCTTGGTGGCTCTGGTTGGCACAGTGGAGCGCCAAAGGTCAGTACTCTACCCACAGGGTGGCAGGAGGCCATTGCCACGCGAATGTAGAAGAGTGTGGAGGCGGGATGGCTCAGCACGTCTCTTCTTGGAGCATGGTGCCCAGGACCCACACCCAATGTCGGAAGAAGTTCAACGACCTCACTCGGGAGATCAGGGTGAGTGACTGCTTTTCAGTACCTCTACATCCCTCCATCTCAACTTCACTCTGTGCCCAGAGGGTTTAACAACCCTAAATGCCCAACACTCATCCAAGACCTACGACCATCTCATAAAACACATACGCATATTCCACACATTGCATAAATTAAGGGCTATTCAACTATGGGAGGCACATCAGGCAAGCACATGGCTGCATACATTAAGGGCTATTCCACTATGGGAGGCCCATCAGGCAAGCACATGGCTGCACATTTACTCAGACGCCGTCTTTTTCTTGCAGGCCAAGCTCTCTCACAATAGGCGTCAGCAGCAACGGACGGGTGGAGGGCCGGCTGAGCTGCAGACCCTCAGCGATTTGGAGGCGCGCATGCACAGGATCGTTGCCAGCCAGGTGATAGGTGCCGTGGCCGCTGGAGAGGTCGACCCGCTTGGGGACAGCAATGGTAAGTTCATCAGCTTTCTCTCCTCTCTCATTCCACTTGCCCCTCACAACACCAGCCTTTTACACTTTCAATCCAACTTACTAAATGTCTCCAGTCCTTGTTCCCTTACTCCCCCTGTCCTGATGCTAAAGCCACTCTTGTACCTCCCTGCTTTCAGATGGTGAACTACCAGCTGAGCAGCCTCTCCCTCAACCAAGCAGTGGGAGCGACGCCCCAGGCGAGGAGGAAGAGGAAGCCGGAGCCTCAGCCCCTGCATCTCCCGAGGGAGCCCATGCCCACACTGGGACAACGCCTTCCCTGAAGGGGAGCAGGGGTTGGGGTCTGATGAGGACGAAGCTCCGGGACCCAGCGGGCTGCAGCAACGCCATGGGGGTAGGGAAGCTCGGGGGTCATCTCCCCGGAGGGCGAGTAGGAAAGCGAGTCCTGCTGCACTGGACGCAGAGGAGGAGCGCGTCATCGCGGAAATGAATAGCCAGGCCTTGAACATGCACACTGAGCTCATGGGTGCAATGGCAAGTGTGCCCGAATGCATTGATGGACTGGCAAGGCGTGTGGAGCACTCCGCTGCAGCACAGGCCGATGCAACACAACGGCTTAGTGCTGCAATTCAGTCACTGGCTGCTGCTATCCAATCTCAGACTGCTCTCATGCAGTCTCAGATTGATGTAACGCAAGCACTGACTGTTGCCATCATCACTGCTTCGGCCACATTGTCCCGGGGCTCTCACGGTGCCACAGCAGGCCAACAATCTGTGCTCGAGCAGATTGCTCCAGATGCTGAGGTACTGCCCCGTGAGAGTGCCAGTGTGTCGGTCGAGCAGGAAGGTGCTGTCCTCTCTCAGGATGACAGCATTCCTGCTCCCACCACTGTCACTTCCCCATTGCACTTGACACCGCCTGCAACACAGCCAGCCCAGACTGCTGCCGCCCATGCAGAGTTGGTGCAGTCTGCAGCCGGGGCCTCCAGGCCCAGAGCTGGTCGAGTGCATCCTTCAAGGGAATCTGAAGTCTCTGCATCTGACATTCAGCAAGCTTCCACCAGCCTTGCTGCATCCACTGGGGCCCCATTACTGTACATAGAAACATAGAAAAATTCGAGCCTGCTCCGCCATTCAATATGATCATGGCTGATCCTCTATCTCAATACCATATTCCCGCTCTCTCCCCATACCCCTCAATGCCTTTTGTGTCTAGAAATCTATCTATCTCCTTCTTAAATATATTCAGTGACTTGGCTTCCACAGCCTTCTGTGGTAGAGAATTCCACAGGTTCACCACCCTCTGAGTGAAGAAATTTGTCCTCATCTCAGTCCTAAATGTCCTATCCCATATCCTGAAACTGTGACCCCTCGTTCTAGACCCCCCAGCCAGGGGAAACATCCTCTCTGCATCCAGTCTGTCTAGCCCTGTCAGAATTTTATACGTTTCAATGAGATCCCCTCCCATTCTTCTAAACTCTAGTGAATACAGGCCTAGTCGACCCAATCTCTCCTCATACGACAGTCCTGCCATCCCAGGAATCAGTCTGGTGAACCTTCGCTGCACTCCATCTATGTCAAGTATATCCTTTCTTAGGTAAGGAGACCAAAACTGCACAAAGTACTCCAGGTGTGATCTCACCAAGGCCCTGTACAACTGTAGTAAGACATCCTTGCTCCTGTACTCAAATCCTCTTGCAATGAAGGCCAACATACCATTTGCCTTCCTAACTGCTTGCTGCACCTGCATGTTTGCTTTCAGTGACTGTTGTACAAGGACACCCAGGTCCCTTTGTACATCAGCATTTCCCAATCTAGCACCATTTAAATAATACTCTACCTTTCTGTTTTTCCTACCGAAGTGGATAACTTCACATTTATTCACGTTATACTGCATCTGCCATGTATTTGCCCACTCACTCAACTTGTCTAAATTGCCTTGAAGCCTCTTTGCATCCTCCTCACAACTCACAATCCCACCTAGTTTCATGTCGTCAGCAAACTTGGAAATATTACATTTGGTTCCCTCATCCAAATCATTGATATATATCGTGAATAGCTGGGGCCCAAGCACTGATCCCTGCGGTACCTCACTAGTCACCACCTGCCACCCCGAAAAAGACCCATTTATTCCTACTCTCTGTTTCCTGTCTGTTAACCAATTTTCAATCCATGCCAGTATATTACCCCCAATCCTATGTGCTTTAATTTTGCACACTAACCTCTTACGTGGGACTTTATCAAAGGCCTTCTGAAAATCCAAATACACCACATCCACTGGTTCTCCCTTATCTATTATGGAGGAGCAGTAGGGTGGGAAGGGGGTAAGTGCGCAGGGGATGGAGATCACCCTCGAAGGGCAAACAGTAGGAGGTCTAAATAAATAGTGGGAATGTTTGTAGGAAAGTTCGAGGTTCATCTGATTAATTTTGTTTACTGTTTTGCTGTTTTTCTCCAGCTTGTGAGAACCAGTTCTGTTAATTCATGATTTGTTGTGTTTGTTTCTAATTGTTTGTCCTGAATAAATGACACACACAAAGTTTGTTAAATAAAAAAGTTGTTCTATTCAAAATTTACATGTTTGGCCTTTGGAATCATTGCAGCTTTGGCCGGCTATAGGGGTTGAGGGTTGCTTTCCATGATGTTGTTCTCCATGCCAGAAGCCATCTTCTGAGTAGGGGACTCGAAGCGGCATGTTATCAGCCGTTGACGGACAGCCCTTGCAGTGGCAACATTGTGGGCCTCCCTCCCACCTTAGTGCTGCTGCTGATCATCCTCCTCCTCATCTTCCTCCTCCTCTTCCTCCTCCTCCTCCGGTGGTGCACCAATCACTGGTGGCATTGGCTGGGTCCTCAGGATTGCCAGGATGTGAAGCATGCAGCATACAACTATGAAGAGGGAGACTCACTCAGGAGAGTACTGCAGGGCTCCTCCTGAGTGGTTCAGACAGCGGAACCGTTGCTTCAGCACACCGATCGTCTGCTCAATTATGTTCTTGGTGGCGATATGGCTCTCATTATACCGCAGCTCGGCAGGGGTGTTGGGGTTACGGAGCGGTGTCATCAGCCAGGTGCAGAGTGGGTAACCCTTGTCCCCGAGGAGCCAACCACTTGGGTGATGCGGTGCCTGGAAAAGGTCTGGCACACCAGTCTGGCACAGGATGAAAGCATCGTGGCTGCTGCCAGGATAGCGGGCATTGACGGTGAGTATGAGCTGTCTGTGGTCACAGACCAACTGCACATTTAAGGAGTGGTAGCCCTTGCGGTTTCAGAAAACCTCTGCATTTTCATGCGGTGCCCGCAATGCCACATGCGTGCAGTCAATGGCGCCCTGCACCATGGGGAAGCCCGCTATCCTAGCAAAGCCACATGCGCGTTCATGCTGTTTGGCCCGGGTCATGGGGAAAGAGATGTACTGGTGTCTCCTTTTATACAGGGCATTTGTCACCTCCCGGATACAGCAATGGACAGCGAACTGGGAGATATTGGCGATGTCCCCAGTAGATGCTTGAAAGGAGCCGCTGGCATAAAAATTCAGAGCCACTGTCAGCTCACTGCCACCGACAGAGACGTCCTGGTCCTCAGTAGAGGCTGCAGATCTGGTTGCAGCAGGTGGCAGAGCTCAGTGACCACCTCCTTGCTGAAGCACAGCCTGCGCAAACACTGCTCTTCAGACAAATGAATGTAGGAGAATTGCTACCGGAAGACCCTGGGAGGGTAAGGTCTCCTGTGCAGAGGCCTGTTGGCCCTCCTCCCTCTGGCCATGTTTGCCAATCTCTCTCTGCGTCTCTGCTGCCTCCGATTCTGCAGGTGCAGGACGACACCCAGATTCAGTGCAGCCCCCATGGTCTCTTCTAAATCGATGCAAGGGAGGTCAAATCAAAATGAACCTGCAAAGTGCTGCTCAGTACCCAAAACTCCTTCACACAGCGTTGAATCTCTCCAGAGGTCTCTCTCTCTCCTGTTAGTGCCCTCAACGGGAGGTGCTAATCAACCGAATTTTCCCCCTAGGAGTTACCATGGGTCTGTAAATCAAGGCTTCTCTTTGCATTTCAAAGTGTTTTTTTGGAGTAAACTTGCCTGGTTGTTAACTGCCAATATTCCTAATTTAATCATTTAAATGACTTAAGCAGGGAAGGGACTTGTGCTGCTACATTAGCACCAGGGGTCACAGTCTCACAATCAGGGGGTCAGCCGTTTAAGACTGAGATGAGGAGAAATTTCTTCACTCAAAGGGTTGTGAATCTTTGGAATTTTCTACCCCAGAGGGCCGTGAATGCTCCGTTGTTGAGTATATTCAAGATGCGGAGATGCCGGTGTTGGACTGAGGTGGACAAAAATGAGAAGTCGCACAACACCAGGTTATAGTCCAACAGTTTTATTTAAAATTACGAGCTTTCGGAGCTGCTGCCCCTTCGTCAGGTAGAGGTACAGTGAGGGAATCTAATACACAGTATATATACACAGAGAGCGACTTGTCTGCAGAGATACAATCCGTCAGGAAGGCACTACATCAAAGACACATCAGAGCACAGCCAAGACAATGAGGTGGGTCACAGGGGGTCCAACGTGTCAAATGCTGCCGTCTGCAGTTGAGCTCCTAACTTTTTTTTTTGTGTGTGTTTTTTTTAAACTGGAAAGACAGACAACGATGTCGCGTCACGTTCTGTAGCGTGACATGAACCCGAGATCCCTATTGAGGCCGTCCTCATGGGTGCGGAACTTGGCTATCAGTTTCTGCTCGATGATTTTGCGTTGTCGTGTGTCGAGTATATTCAAAAATGAGAAGTCGCACAACACCAGGTTATAGTCCAACAGATTTATTTAATTTTACAAGCTTTCGGAGCTGTCGCTCCTTCGTCAGGTAAGTTAGCAATGAGAGAATCTCCCAGAATTCACAATTTAAACCCAGACAAAATCTATTCACATTATTCGCTACAACAAAGAGCACAGCAAAGACAATGAGATGTGTCCCAGGGGGTCCAACGTGTCAAACCATATTCAAGACAGAGATCGATAGATTTTTGGATATTAAGGGAATCAAGGGATATGGGGATAGTGCAGAAAAGTGGATTTGAGTTAGAAGATCAGCCATGATCTTATTGAATGGTGGAGCAGGCTCATTGGGCCGATTGGCCAACTCCAGCTCTTATTTCTTATGTTCTATGTAAAATGGAGGATCCTCGAACTGCCATATTTGATAATGCAATACTGGAGTTACTGGTTCAAGAAATAACTGCTCCAGCAAGCTTAGCAAGAGTTAGCAGACAGGGGTCAACACTGTCTGTATGACCCAGACACTCTGGATCATGCCTAAGAAGGAGAGAAGGATCAAAATCCTAAAGAAGACAGCAGATCTGAAGAAAGGTGCTCAGTCAAAGCTACAGAACAGCTTCCTATGCTAAGTAACTGCTGGAAGTAACATGATACAAAATGTTGCCTGATAACATGCGATGATAGTTTGTCTATCGCTGTCCACGATGACAACCTGATAACATGTAATTGACATACCGCTGCCCTAGCCAACGCATTCTTATCCTGTGGAATCCAGCAGAAGATAAACAGACTAGTGAATGCTAACCATGCACGGAAATAGTGCAGTGTGGCACAAATACGAGCTGAACTTAAAACTAACAGTGTTGTCACACAGAAAGCTTAAAGGGGCTACATGCAATAAATCCTTGTAACACAACCTAAAAACTACAAATCATACAGCGTGATTTTCTCAATGGGGAGCTTTTGGAGGCGGGACTTCCAATTGTCGGGTTTTAGTCCAGCCTCCATCAACTTCTGGCCAACCCACGCTATTTTCCCTTGATTGACCTTGTTAAGCCCGCCCAGCGGGCTTAGCAGGCCAATTAAGGGAAAGCCGGTTGCAGAGAACGTCAACGTATGACGTTTCATCTGTTGAAAAAAATTTTGACAGATGAATTGTCATCGCTTGACAGCTCTGTGAAGCTGTCAAACACTGACATTCTATGTAGTTTGATGAGGTCTTGAATTTAAGACTCATCAAACTTCTTTCTTTTGCAGAAATGAGATGGTTGCTGCATTGGAGAATGCAACAGGCATCTGTCATCTCTGCCGCGGAGGTCCGAGACTCTCCGCATACACACCGACTGAAGCCTGCAGGAAGAAACAAAGGTAAGTACACTTTCACTAACACTTTCCACTTACCTTACATACTCACCTCTCCAAACTTGCACCCATCACTGACCTTCACAGCACACTTTTGCACCCCTCCGACCCCTGCAGACCCACTACTCACCTCGCTGACCTGGCGGGTTTCAGAGCCCTCGGGAAGCCCGCACTTGTGAGGGCAAAAAGGGGATAATCCTATTTTCTGCCTATTAACTACCTGTTAACAGACAGTTAATAGGCTTTAATCCCTTCCCGCCTCCAAGGAGACGGGACCCGACGCAGAACGGCTACACGCCTCCTGGCAAGATGGCATGGAAGCGGGTTGGGGGCAGGTTGGGCACCCCCCCCCAAAATCTGCCATTTTCCCGGCAGTCCCGCCTCCATACCCGCCTCCCCAGGGCTGGCAAGATCGCGCCCCTTGAATCCCTTTGAGGAAGGCATTCTAGCCATAGTTGACTCCAAGAGCATCGAGGGATTAGGGAAGGTGAAGCCAAATGTTTCCCCCAAGCTGAGCGCTGGTACCAGCCTGCGTTTATCACATCTTGTTCTCCAACTCACTCACTCATTCACAATGCATACACTCAATCACAAATATATCATACACAGCATATTACAATGCAAAAATTGCTTAAAGGTGTCCCTTGAAGCTATCATCATGACTTTGTTCTTTTTCCAGAGGTCTGAAAGAACAGCCAGCATTGCATGTCCCAAGAAAGCCAACACCTCACAGCCCACCCAATCATTTTGTGCCCAGCAGCAGGGACCCGAGGCTGCTGTCTCGCAGGCCAGTACCACCTGTAGCCCATCCAACACCCCTGTGTCAGAGTCTGTAGATGTGGTCGAAGTGGTCAGGCCAGCCATCCAGCCACAGCAGCGGTGGGAGTGGTTGAATCAATTGCAGGGTTATTTCAGAAACCAACGCAAGGAGGTGCAAGGTCACCTGACTCCCAACCAGCCCCCACTGAAACCCAAAATAAAAACAGAAAACGCTGGGAAGCACTCAGCAGGTCAGGCAACATCTGTGGAGAGACCTTTCATCAGGTCTGCAAGGAGTTACTGATTTAACAGTTTATAAGCAAGTACAGAGGCAGGGAAAAGTGGGGTGGGGAAGGAAAGAACAAAAGGAAAGTGATAGGGTGGAGGGCAGTTATGGGACAATAAAGAAACAAAAGATGGGTCTCGAGGAGCTGTAAATGGCAACAGCAGAACCACGGCCACCACTTGCTGGCACCACACGTACCAACGGGGACTCAATTGCAGCTTAGGGGTGAGAAGTCATATTGAGGAGAAGTATCTTGGGGAAATTTACAGCAGTCACACGTAAGAAGCAAGCACTGACCTGCATGATGCACTGTTAATGGTCACTGACCAGCTGCGCATTGATGGAATACAACTCCTCTCCGTTCCTGAACAAAGCATCAGTCACCTGTTCAATATGTCAACATACAGCAAATTTACCTGATACTGCAGGTATCCCCTGCGCTAGCCTGGAAAGAGCTGGAAGCAGAAAAGTTGAGGCTCTTGATCACATTGTCAGCCACTAGCAATGATATCCCTGCGTTAAGCATTGCTTGCAGGTCTCTTTGAAACAGATAGCGCAGCTTTGTAACTGTCTCCCCGCTAAACCTGAGGCTACAGAGGCAGTGCCAGGTAGCTGCGCTAGGGCCTGTAGTTATGATTGGTCGAAAATTGGTGGCTGCAGGCAGTCCACCTCGGGCACCGACATCCCAGGCAGCCTTTTTTGTTTGTACTTGCTCATCCTCCAGCATTAAATTAAGTGACAAGGGAGAACTGAAAGCAATCCCGATAGCTGTTAAGTATCAGCCAGCCAAAGCAAATTGACTTTCCTGCTGCTAGGTTAAAGTTTCTGACATGCAAGAACCTGGTTGGTTGACCCCATTTCAAGTGGGTAAGATTAGTGCACTGCACATGCAGTCCATGAAGGCAGCAATATTTCAGCTCCTCTTCCCCCCCCCTCCCCCTGTTAAATAGCAGTAAGAAGCAGATTTGTACGGCCAATAAGTCTGGGTACACACAGTTTGGGTAAGAAAATACATTGCCCATTAAGAGGCCCCGCAACAAACTTAAGAACAGACTGTGAGAGGCAGGAAGCATGGAAGCACATTAACTCGCAAAATGCTGCTCCTTTGCACAATGTCAGCCATTACATCAACAACAGTTTCTAGCCTAAGCTTACTAAAACTAAGATTAGGAATTATGGCTATTATAGCACTAGTTGCTCATTGTAATTCTATGAATAAATAGATGTACTGAGGTGCTTTTAACTCCAATTCGAGTTCCAAATCATGACTATGTTTGGTAACCAAGCAATTAAAAAGAAAAGTGACGTTATTAAATAAAATAATACACATTTCTATGCAGTGAGTTCATTAAGTTCTTCTGTTTCTCTCTGGTATACACACCAGACCCTCTAGATGGATCCAAAGCTTTACAAATCTCTTGTCACATTACTGGCAGAGCCACAAAACCAATTTCGTTAAAATGTCAGTTATCCCTTAAAAATGTGTCACGTCAGGCATAAGTCTGCTAAATAGACAGTGACAAAAGCCAAGTTCACCTATCAGCCCAATACTTAAGGGGTTAAAGAAGTCTTTTCATGAGTGTGGATTTATTTTGCAGTACATGTCTGATTTCAATGCAGCTATTGATTACGGTTGGTCTTTAGGAGACAGCAAGGTGTTGAAACTAAAGTAATGGAGTCTATTAGAATCAAAAAGAACACAGAGCCATATAACATTCATAGTTTTGCTTATATCACTAAACAAATGTTTGTACCAAATCCGTGTGCAGAAGCAAATAATTTAATTTGGGATTCATTTCTCCATGATCGAATTGACTATGAATATGCTTAACAAGGATTTTTCCAAACAACTGCAACTTTATCATGCTCAATGCTGTTCTCCAAAATTTATAAATTGCATTGTCAAGGCAACGTAGTGAGTGAAGCACAGAGTCTGACCGAAGGCTTTCAACAATGTGAGAATAAACTAAAGCATATAACCATTTTCACCTTTCATAAAACATTGACAAAGAGATGGTTCTGCTCTGGAAACCAGATTAGGCCTTATTGGCCAATATGAATGTCATACCCTATATGAGTTTACTGAGCTCAGTGCTGGCAGTCAGAATAAACTTCTGTTAAAATTTGGATAATTCCTGGATTGTTATAAAATAAAAATATAAATAAATATTTAAAACCTCAAAGTTATCTGTTTTCTGCAATTGCAAATTGTAGATGATTGCAAGTCTGAATTCAATGAACTTCCAAAACAAGGAGAGGAACAGGCAAATGAGGGTTGGTGTTCAACTTAAGACAAATTTACTGCACGGATACTGAAATCAGCTTTGGAAAAACCTTTAAAATGGCAGACGGAAATCATTCTCAAAAGAATCTGTTTATGAACAATTTGTGGAACAACAGCCTCTTTCAAGTTGAATTAACTTTTAATTTCACCATTGTGAACCTGGGTAAAAATTGACGGCGGAAAAGAAGATTGATCCAAGTAGCATTAAAAATAACATTACTGAGGCTCAATGAAATCAGTAAGAGAATACAAAAGAAATCAAAGTAAGATGCAGAAGAAACCATGGATGTTATAACAGTTACTGAGGAATAAGTGAACCTGAAGTAATTTAAGTGACCCTGCAAGAGCTTTGTAATATTGCATAAAGAAGCAAGAAATATAAAAACAGATATGGACTCAATAAGATCAGATATGAAAAAAGAACAAAATTGTTTAATTTTTTTTAAGTGAAACAAATTGAGAAAGACAATAAAACCTTTACAGCCATTGGAATAAAGAACAGAATTCCAGTGAAGAGAAAATAAGGGACCATATCACACAACAAAGATAATCTTAATAGACAATGACACTAATATAAGTAATATTAATGCTGCCAAAAGAGAAATGATAGAAAGGAAAGCTTAAAGAAGTAAATTAAAGAATCTACAGGTGGACAGGAAAGATCCCATGGCAATTTTCAAAGAACAGCAGGGAGTTCTGCACTTCAAAAAGAATCTATTGGCTGTACAGTGCTTTGCAACGTCCTAAGGACATAATAAGGCATTATATAAATGTGCGTTCTTTCTTTAGTGGAAAAACAGCTCCTAACTTGATGATTGTAATTGTCAGAGAAATTAAGTGGCACTGTTGTTCCTAAGGATTTGTCAGAATCTGTTGCAGTGAAGCTGGAGGCAATGAGACTTTACAAAAAGGGTTCACAGAAACTTGGCCGTAAGCTATAAATAAGTGAACTTCATTCATTCACACTAACTAAAGCACAGATACCCGTTGTTTCACCAGGAATTGCAACCATTGAATTCATTAACATTATTGAGTATTGGAATCTCGAGTGTGCCAGCAGGGGAATTGGCAGGAATTCCAGCTACTTTGAGCAAGAACAACATGGAAAGCAATTAAACTACAAAAATAACTCAAGCAGCAGAAGGTAGAAAGACATCAATTATTCCACAGTCTCAGTTTTACAAGGAGAGGGTATGAACCTACTACAAAGAAAAGAAAATTGGGCAACATCATAACAAATATCTAGTTTGTTTTAATGGAAACCTGTTTCTGTACTGTTTTGAAATGTCTCAATTATAAACAACATTCTGAAATATATGCTCACTTCTGTTAACATATTCACCAAGGGAAAGGGAATGGAAGGGTTTAATTACCCATCTGCATTTTATCAAGTTTCTTCACCCCATAGGTACCTCATAAAGGTGTTTTGGGCTAGAATTTCCTGATCCTGCCCCTACAGGATGAGGACAGGACCTCTGCCTGTTTTCCCAACCCTGTCAGGGTCCTGGCTCTGTTTTCTTTCACTATTAGTAACGAGCATTGTTTGAAATTAAAAAATATACATAATTGTCTTGCCACCACCTAAGGAACTTAAGAGCATTAACTTATTTTGGGCATTGACCCTAATTCCTGCAAATCTATACCTTCCTGCAAATTTGCAAAACTGGATGTGACTCACTTTCCCAGGATCAACACTGCAGCGAAGAGCAGATGAGTTAGTGTTACTAAAGCCATTTTATAGTGCCCCATTGTAGTGCCAGCTGTGGTCAAATTACGTGACAACAAGTCAATAAGATGCAAATGACCTGCGAATCTTGCAGAAAACAATGGGAAGCCCAGCACAATTGACTTGCGTTAATCAGCACAAACAGTAGAAAAAGGAAAAGCTTCATCACAGGTACATTTATTTGCATGTATGTGTATCTCTGTGTCATCCACAAACTTCTGTACCACCATCTAATCTAGTTCTGCCTTTCTGCCCGATTTTCATCGCTCCACCATTGGCGGCCATGCCTTCAGCTGCCTCGGCCCTAAGCTCTGGATTTCCCCCTCCCTAAACCTCTTCGTCTCTCTACCTCTCTCTCATCCTTTCAGAATCTCCTTAAAAACCATCTGTCCTAATATCTTTTTATGTGGCTCGGTGTCAAATTTTGTTTGATAACACTCCTGTGAAGCGCCTTAAGTCTTTTTACTATGTTAAAGGCACTATATAAATGCAAGTTGTTGTTGCTTTACATGACTTGAGATTGTGACCCCTTGTCCTCCCTAAACTATTCAGTTGAAACAAAACTATCTACACAAACACAATCTCGTCCCTTCATCTTCTTATAAACCTCCATCAAATCATCCCTAAGGCTACGCTTCTCGAAAATGTAGGGACCCAGCTCTTTGAGCTTACATCTATGTCCCCTTATTCTGGATCCCTCAATCACTGCAAACAGTCTGGAGGAAGTTGTTATTATTAATCCAACATATTATGGCTGTGCGAGGTGGAAGGAGTAGGTTCTGAAAATCAGTGCCTTCCTGTTGACCTCCATTATAAATCCAGCAGGAATGCAGAGGAAGGGCTGGAAATTAGGCTGGGACTCTGATACACTTGGTCCCGCCCTTTTCTGCCACCTTTTTCTTTTCCTTGTTTAGGCCAGAGCTGACATCCGCCCCCAAACAAGAGTACCGGTGTCAGAGGGGGCACGGTCAGGAGTCGGGGGTTTCTAGGTGGACAGTTACCTTGTCCCTGGCTTGGAGGGACTGCAATGGCCTGTACTTTCATTGAAGGGAGGTGCACCAGCCATGGTCACTGCAGGAGCATGAATGGGGCCCAGGCCTGGGTCATGGGCTGGACCCCAAGGATTTTTTTTTCAACTGTGATTTTTCCAGCCTCCTTATAAAGGAGTCAATAGGCCATTTTACAGCATGTTTCCGGTGGGGGTTGGACAGTCTCCATTGCATTTTACCACCTTCGCCTTGTGGTGCAGGAGCCCACCAAAATTACTTAAATCATGGAATCATCTCTGACCCGCTAAGTCCGGTGGATTTAGCAGCACAGGTTCCCGGTAGGTCAATCCCACCATTTACACTGGGACCAAAGGCCTGTGGATTCGGCCCTCTCATTTCTGACGTGATTATTCATGTGCTGGATATTGATAACTCCAGCCTTCCCGGCCTTTCAGTCATCATAATGTGAACGTGGCCATAGCGTTGTTTCTATGTTTCCAGTGTTCAAACATGATCACACAAAGTCTGGCTCACTCTGCTCTTCACCGACCACTCTTCAGCCACACGTGACCTTTCCTTGGCCTCACAAAGCAAAAGACCCTCAGCCGGTCAAAGTGCTACATCCTCCACGTTCACTCTTATCCTCATGATTTACTAGGCTGTGGAAGTGCCGTGGCTGTGTATCTCTGGTGCTTGCTTCAATACGAGAGACCTTCAATACGTGGTATTGTACAAAAGGTCTACTGGAGAGCAATAGGGTCGATATTATTATGAAGCATTATATTACTGTGTTGACACATACAAGAGAGCTAATACGACCCCAGTTTTATAACTCTTATTGCAGATATTTATTTAATTACCATGGAGTGACACCCAAGACAGATCGGGAGTTTGCAATCACAGAGCTATTAATTAACAAACAAATTTGCAATGACAGAGCTGCTGATTGATAAACAAATATGTTCCATTTGTGTTATCCCTCTGCTGAGTGTAAAATGTTCTTTAGTATGTGCTGCAACTCAAACGTAGTAAGTTCCCATTGATCATTGAAGTGGCTTATGCGATCCAAATCAATGGGTCTCCGTTATTTAAAATGCTAGGTTTATCCCTTTTACTCTCTACAGTATGAAACCTCTGTAAACCTTGTTATTGTGTACAGTGAAACCATACTGGAAGGAAAGAACTGAATGTGTTTTCCCTTGCATTAGTTTCAAAACCAAAGGTCCTTTTGTTTCAATCAAATACAGTTAACAATTATTTTAATAGCTTTACATGATCTATGGGATATTTTATTCATTTGAACATAATTTTAAAGGCTGCTATTACACTTACTCCTTTAACTATCACGGAAAAATGCAGACCAAGATTATTACAGCTTTTTTTTGTGATGTTCTTATTAATTATGTCTGAATCAGGTAGTGATACATATAGAATTCCTAATAAATTCTCTCTGTTCTTCTCAAGATTAATAGGAATGAAATGAGAATATGAATTTTTTAACACATTTAAATATTTAATGCCGCTGAATAAAACTGATTTTTTTCAGTCTTTCTTTCCTGAAAGTGACAATGAAATGAGTGACAAAGTGTTCATAAATGACGGAGCAAAAGTCTAGGTAATGGAGATGAGGAATCAGACTCCATTAGAATTAGCTTCGCAGCACCTCCAGGTGAAAGTGCTTTTGCTCGTGATAACTGGGGCCAAGAAATCGTAACCTCACGCCTTTCCCCTCGCTTTGCACTTTGTTCAAAATTCATTACCTGGTTGCTTATCATCTTGCACATAATGTGAGAGGCCTCTATTTAACATTCAAACCGAGGAAAATAACATGAGTATGTGAAGTTCCTGTTTTCGCACATTGCACTAAGTTTGCCCTTTTCAAATGGGTGTTTAACATTGGCCAAGTTCTCTGCTACTGGGAATGAATCCCTTAAAACTGCACTGTTAATTTCCTTTTGGAGAGATGTCAGCCGTGGCTCAGTGGGTAGCAGTCTCGCCTCTGAGTCAGAAGGTTGTGGGTTCAACTCCCACTCCAGAGACTTGAGCACAAAATCGAGGCTGAAACTTCAGTGCAGTACTGAGGGAGTGCAACATCATCAAAACAGATTGTCTGGTCATAAGCCCATTGCTGTTTGTGGGAGCTTGCTGTGTGCAAATTGGTTGCTGGGTTTCCTACATTACAACAGTAATGGCACTTCAAAACTGCTTAATTGCCGGAAAATGCTTTGGGAGGTCATGAAAGGCACTATTTAAATGCCAGTCCTTCATTTATTTGCGAGCTATTGCTTTCAATGCTGTCACTGAATTTCATGGAAGTGGACAAAGAACAATGAAGGATACCGGAGATGTTAAATGGCACAAGAAGCAGACTGGCCACATGTCCCATTATACCATCAACCATATTTATAAACCCACGCGCAGATATCGGCACTGATGATGGGAAACTGCATCCACCGACCCAGCGACTCCAGTTCAACAGCCATGCAGTTAAAAAGCTGCACTATTTTGCCGCAACGAGACCTGCAGCCACCTCTGCCATAGGGATGGCATGGCCAGTGTTTTATACATCCAGCTCCTAATAGGCTAGCACAGTATCAGCCAATTGTCTGTCCGAAGCTGTATCAAACAGCTGACAGGTGCAATGTTCAGCAAGACCAACACTTTTAATCTCCTTCCCCATTGACCAGTAATATATTGGCACACATAAACAGAAAAGGCTCTGCACCACAATATGCAGCTGGTCAGAGATCACAATAGTGCATCACACAGTCAATGCCTGCTTCCCAGGCAGCAGTAATAATTCCTTAATTTTAAGACTATCATCTGTACTTGGTTTATTTGAAAGAATAAGCAGATTGGACGATTGGAGGCTACCCTCTTCAGCCCTGGCTAATGCCACCCTTTGCAGTACATTGATGACTACAGATCAGTGAAGGAGCAGATTGGGGCCAGCAATGAGATTTGTGAAACTGTGGCTTATAGCTCTCTCCATCTAATTGTTCCAGCCTAAGGCCTTTATAGTAACAGTCTGAGCATTGATACATACTCTGACTAGCATTAGAATTTGTGCCAGTGGGACTCTAATGTAGAAGCCCAGGAGTTGCCACATGCTGAGCAGTAGACTGCAGTGCACAGTAGCTTTTCTGCATGACTCTACCGATGCAGCTAATAGATTTCTTTGCATGTCTAACCAGACCTTTGAGGGTATTTTCTACAGAGTCAAACAACTCCTGTAAATGATCCTGCTCAATTATCCATCTCTTTTTATGTGCAGCTCCTTTGAGTTCAGAATCTCTCGGCACTGCAGCTGAGGAAGTCATCAGGCTAACGTGACCTCTAAATATTTTGAGTCCTCCTCCAGTTCCCTTCTGTTATGTGCCATTTTGTCCTACAAGCATAGCACAGCCTCAATAGGGGAAATTTTAACCCCCCAAAATGGGTGGGTTGGGGTCGGGTGAGATGTGAAAATTTAAAAAATCTCAAACTTGACCCCAACATGCCTCCAACCTGCCCAACTTCCGGTTTTAATGGAGGTGGGACAGTGGGGCGGGCAACCAACCCACTCCCAGGAGGCCGGTTGCTCATTTAAATATTAGAATCAGGTTGTGTGCCTCAGATTTAACCTCTCTCCCAGGTTTAACCCTGGCCGACCGGGTTTCCCTAAAGTGTGGCGAGGACTGCTGTGTGGAAGAGGTAAATGCCTTTACAGCACTGCTTATGGGCCAAGAGGAGCAGGAGTGCTTTGCCCCGGCCCACCAACCTTACCTTCTTCCCTGGCCGCATTCGCGCCTGCTCCCCCCCCCACCCCGTGATCTAAAGCCCCTTCCCCCCACGATCACAGACAAATCCCCCGCCCCCGTGATTGGAGTACCCCCAAGATCGGAGCCTCCCCCAGATCAGAGCGCCTCAAGATCCGGAACCCACCCGCCCCCCGCGCTATCACTAACCACTGAAAGTTAACATGCAGGTACAGCAAGAAATTTGGAAAGCAAATGGTATGTCAGCCTTTATTACAAGAAGATTTGAGTATAAGAGTAAAGACATCTTATTGCAATTATATAGGGCCCAATGTGAGACCACACCTGGAGTATTGTGTACAGTTCTGGTCTCCTTACCTAAGGAAGGATATACTTACCATAGAGGGAGTGCAATGAAGGTTCACCAGACTGGTTCCTGGGATGGGGGGATGGTGCTATGAGGAGAGATTGAATAGACTAGGCCTATATAGTTTAGAAGAATGAAAGGTAATCTCATTGAAACATACAAAATTCTTACAGGACTTGACAGGGTAGATGCAGGGAGGATGTTTCCCCTGGCTGGAGAGTCACAGTCACAGAATAAGGGGTCAGCCATTTAGGACTGAGATGAGGAGAAATTTCTTCACTCGGAGGGTGGTGAATCTTTGGAATTCTCTACCCCAGAGGGCTGTGGAGGCACAGTCGCTGAGTATATTCAAGTCAGAGATCGATAAACTAAAATGGCAGGGGTTTGGGAACCTGTGCAGGGAGACAGAGGAAAGGGAAGCGAGGATAGAAGCAAAAGACAGGAAGGAGAAAAGCAAAAGTGGAAGGCAGAGAAATCAAGGGTGTAAATCAAACATGGTCACAGTAAACAATAATTCTAAAAGGTCTAAGAGTGTTAAAAAAACAAGCCTGAAGGCTTTGAGGGAAAAATTCAGTTGGTTGCGCCTCCCGTTAGCGCCTTAAGAGGGCGCTAATGGGGCGCAAAGCCGCTAGCGCCCGGGCGCAGCGATGTTTGCGCCGCTCGGGAACTTAACTAGACATTGTGCGGCAGCGCTAAATTTTACCGCCGTGACCACCTGCGCGCGCAGATTGTGACGTCATTCCATGGTGCAACGCCCTTGTGGCGCCCCGGAGCGGAAATTGAGTGGCGCCCCCTGCCTTACCGCCTGGCGCATCCAACGACCGGAAGGCTGGAACGCTATCAATCGCTGTGGGGCTGGGGGGCGCTATTTAAAGGGGGCCTCTTCCTGTCTTTTTCTGTGGTTGACATTTTTGCACCACTCGTTCTGAGAGAGAGAGAGAGATTCGGAGAGAGAGAAAGAGAGACTTCTGCATTGAGTCAACGCTTTGTGAGGTAGTTTTGCCTACTGATCCTAACTTCGCTGGTACTTTGGTTGCTGTCCTTCATAACTTTGCTTGCAAAGAGACTATGGGGGCTGCACTGAATGGGGGCGTCGTCCTGCTCCAGCTGAATCGGAGGACACAGAGACGCAGAGAGAGAGTGGCAATGATGGCCAGACGGAGGAGGGCCAACAGGCGTCTGTACAGGAGAGCTTACCCTCCCAGGGTATATCGTGAACAGCTCTCCTACATTCATATGTCTGAGGAGCTGTGTTTGCGAAGGCTGCGATTCAGCAAGGAGCTGGTCACTGAGCTCTGCCACCTGCTGCAGCCAGATCTGCAGCCTCAACTGAGGTCCAGGACGTCTCTGTCGGTGGCAGTGAAGGTCACAGTGGCTCTCAACTTCTATGCTACTGGCTCATTTCAAGCTGCTGCTGGGGACCTCGCCAATATCTCCCAGTTCGCGGTGCATTGCTGCATCCGGCAGGTCACAAATGCCCTCTTTAAAAGGAGACGAGAGTTCATCTCTTTCCCCATGACCCTAGACAAGCAGCGTGACCGCGCTCTGGGCTTTGCGAGGATAGCGGGCTTCCCCATGGAGCAGGGCGCCATTGACTGCACGCATGTGGCTTTGCGTGCTCCACATGAGAATGCCGAGGATTTCCGGAACAGAAAGGGGTTCCATTCCTTGAATGTTCAGTTGGTCTGTGACCACAGACAGCTGATACTCACTGTCAATGCCCACTATCCTGGCAGCTGCCACGATGCTTTCATCCTGCGCCAGACTACTATGGCAGACCTTTTCGAGGCACCGCATCAGCCAGTTGGTTGGCTTCTCGGGGACAAGGGGTATCCATTGAGCACCTGGCTGATGACACCGCTCCGTATGCCCAACACCCCTGCTGAGCTGCGGTACAACGAGAGCCATCAAGCTACCAGGAACATCACTGAGCGCACAATCGGCGTGCTGAAGCAACGGTTCCGCTGTCTCGACCATTCTGGAGGAGCCCTGCAGTACTCGCCTGAGCGAGTATCCAACTTCGTAGTTGTGTGCTGCATGTTGCATAACATGGCAATCGTCAGGACCCAGCCAATGCCACCAGGCCTTGGAGCACCACCAGAGGAGGAGGAGGAAGAGGAGGAAGAGGACGAGGAGGATGATCATCAGCAGCACCAAGGCGGGAGGGCGGCCCACAATGGTGAAACTGCAAGGGCCGTCTGTCAACGGCTGATAGCAAGCCGCTTCTAGGGCCCCTGCTGTGGAAATGGCTTCTGCCATTGCAAACAACATCAATGAACCCAGCACGCAACCCCTAAGCCGGCCAAGGCACCAATGATTCCAAACACCAAACATGTATATTTTGAATACAAAAACTTATTTATTTTACAAACTCTGTGTGTGTCATTTCCTCATGACAAACTCATAGAAATAAACACAAAAAAACAGTCATTAACATAACTGGTTCTCACAACCTGGAGATAATGTCCAAAACACTAGACAAAAGTTGGACCACGAACCTCGGCCTTTAATAAAAAAATGACCAGCATTTTGTCACACCTCCTACTTTTTGCCCTTCGAGGGTGATCTCCTTCCGTTGCGCACTTCCCCCCTTCTAACCCTACTGCTCCTCCGTAATGGGACCTCAGTGGCTGCAGCAAGGCTGGTGGAAGGCTGCTGATTGTCAGACCCTGACACTGCAGATGCCCCTGAAGGACGGCCTCGACCAGTTCTGGGCCTGGAGGGCCCGGCTGCAGACTGCACCAACTCTGCATGGGCGGCAGCAGTCTGTCCTACAGGCGGTGGCAAGTGCAGTGGAGAAGTGACAGTGTTGGCAGCAGGAATGCTGTCATCGTGAGAGAGGACAGCAACTCCCTGCTCGACCGACACACTGGCACTCCCACGGGGCAGCACTTCAGCATCCGGAGCGAACTGCTGGAGCACAGATTGCTGGCCTGCTGCGGCGCGGTGAGAGCCCCGGGGACATGTGAACGAACCATCGAGGTTGGCAGCAGTCAGTGCTCGCGTGGCCTCAATCTGAGTCTGCATGAGAGCAGTCAGAGATGGGATCACGGCAGTCAGTGACTGAATTGCAGCACTAAGCTTTAGTGTGGCATCCGCCTGTGCTACAGCGAAGTGCTCCACACTCCTTGCCAGTGACTCAATGCATTCGGGCACCCTTCCCACTGCACCCATGAGCTCAGTGTGCATGCCCACCGCCTGGGTGTTCATTTCTGCGATCAGCCGCTCCTCCTCTGCGTCCATTGCAGTAGGAGTCGCTGGCATACTCTCCCTCTGGGGAGAAGGTCCCCGTTCTTCCCTACCCCATGGCGTTGCTGCAGCCCGCTGGGTCCTGGAGCTTCACCCTCATCAGACCCTTCCCCCCTGCTCCCCTCCAGGGAAGGCGTGTTCCCAGTGTGGGCATGGGCTTCCTCGGGAGAGGGTGGCACTGATGCTCCGGCTTCCTCTTCCTCCTCGGCTGCAGCTTCACTCCCACTGGCAGCTTCAGGGCCCGTCTCCTCAGCTGGTGAATCCCCATCTGAAAGCAGGGAGGTACAAGAGTGGCTTTAGCGTGAGGACAGGGTGGCAGTAAGGGAGGAATAAGTGCAGCGAGTTAGCAAGTTGGATTGAAAGTGTCAAAGGCTGGTGTTGTGAGGGACAAGTGGAAGGACAGAGGACAAAAAGGTGATGACCTTACCATTGCTGTCCAGAACGGGGTCGGCGTCTCCAGTGGCGACGGGACCGATCACCCGGCTTGCCACAATCCTGTGGACGCGCTCCTCAAGATCGCTGAGGGGTTGCAGCTGAGGCCGCCCTCCACCTGTCCGTTGCTGCTGTCTCCTATTATGTGCCAGCTTGGCCTGCAAGAAAAAGGACAGCATCTGAGTAAATATACAGCCATGGTCTTGCCTGATGTGCCTCCCATAGGTGAATAGCCCTTACTGTATGCAGCCATGGTCTTGCCTGATGTGCCTCCCAGAGGTGAATAGCCCTTACTGTATGCAAAGTGTGGAATGTGTGTGTGTGTTTCATGAAAGGGCCATAGGTGTTGGATGAGTGTTGTGCATTGGGGTTTTAAGACCCTCTGGCCATAGAGTGAGGTTGAGATGGAGGGATGGAGAGGTAGTGAGAAAAAGCCACTCACCCTGACGACCCGAGTGAGGTCGTTGAACTTTTTGCGGCATTGAACATGGGTCCTGGGCACCATGCTCCTGGAGGAGACGCTCTGAGCCACCTCCCTCCACACTCTTCTGTACTCGCGTGGCAAAGCCTCCTGCCACTCTCAGGGAAGAGTATAGATCTTCTGCGCTCCACCGCGCCAACCAGAGCATCCAAGGCCCGCTCGGTGAAGCGCTGAGCTCGTTCTCTCACCCTCTCCATCCTTGGCAGCAAAATGGATTCACAGGTCTCTCCAGGCCGAGATTCAAGGCTGCAATGAGCAGGGTGTGGCTGGGGAGCAAGTTGGCCCCCCCCCCTTTAAGAACTGGCCGGCGCCAGTGTGTCTGTGTTCCCTCGCTAACTGGCAGCAGCTGCGCTGCGCTCGCGCGCTGAGTTAGCGCCTCACTGCTCGGCCTTTGCACCTTAAGACAGGTGTGCAGTGCCTGATTTAGCGCTCCACTCACCTCCCGGGGCGGTAAAAGTGAAGTTTCCAGTCAGTGGCGATAATTAGCGCCAGGCGCTAATTTTTGCGTCCAGACGATATTTGCGCCCCAAACGGGGCGCGACCTAATTTTTCCCCCTTTGTGTCTTAATGCGAGGAGCATTCATAATAAGGTGGATGAATTAGCTGCGCAAATAGATGTAAATGGATATGATATCATTGGGATTACGGAGACATGGCTCCAGGGTGACCAAGGCTGGGAATTCAACATCCAGGGGTATTCATATTCGGGAAGGACAGGCAAAAAGGAAAAGGAGGTGGGGTAGCATTGCTGGTTAAAGAGGAGATTAACATAATAGTAAGGAAGGATATTAGCTCTGATGATGTGGAATCTGTATGGGTAGAGCTGAGAAATACCAAGGGGCATAAAACGTTAGTGGGAGTTGTATACAGACCCCCAAACAGTAATGCTGAGGTTGGGGATGGCATTAAACGGGAAATTAGAGATGCGTGCAATAAGGGCACAGCAGATATCATGGGTGACTTTAATCTACATATAGATTGGGCTAACCAAATTAGTAACAATACTATGAGGAGGAATTCTTAGAGTGTATACGGGATGGTTTCCTGGAGCAATATGTCGAGGAACCAACTAGAGATCAGGCCATCTTAGACTGGGTATTATGAAATGAGAAAGGATTAATTAGCAATCTTGTTGTGCGAGGCCCCTTGGGATGGAGCGATCATAATATGATAGAATTCTTCATTAAGATGGAGACTGAAGTAGTAGTTGACTCAGAGACTAGGGTACTGAATTTAAATAAAGGAAACTACGATGGTATGAGGCGCAAGTTGGCTTGGATGGATTGGGGAATGTTACTTAAAGGGTTGACGGTGGATGGGCAATGGCAAACATTTAAAGATCGCATGGATGAACTACAGAATTTGTTCATTCCTGTTTGGCATAAAAATAAAACAAAAAAGGTGACTCAACCGTGGCTAACAAGAGAAATTAGGGATAGCATAAGATCCAAGGAGAGGATATATAAATTGGCCAGAAAAAGCAGCAAACCTGAGGATTGGGATCAGTTTAGGATTCAGCAAAGGAGGACAAAGGGATTAATTAAGAGGGGGAAAATAGAGTATGAGAGTAAGCTTGAAGGGAACATAAAAACTGACTGTAAAAGCTTCTATAGATATGTGAAGAGAAAAAGATTGGTGAAGCCAAGCATAGGTCCCTTGCAGTCAGAATCAGGGGAATTTATAATGGGAAGAAAGAAATGGCTGACAAATTAAATACATACTTTGGTTCTGTCTTCACAAAGGAGGACACAAATAAATTCCCAGAGATGTCGGGGAACATAGGGTCAAATGAGAGGGAGGAACTGAATGAAATCAGCATTTGTAGGGAAATGGTGTTATGGAAATTGACAGGATTGAAGGCCAATAAATCCCCTGGGCCTGATAATCTACATCCTAGGGTACTTAAGGAAGTGGCCCTAGAAATAGTAGATGCATTGCTGGTCATTTTCCAAAATTCTATAGACTCTGGAACAGTTCCCATGGATTGGAGGGTAGCTAATGTAACCCCACTATTTAAAAAAGGTGGTAGAGAGAAAACGGGGAATTATAGACCGATAAGCCTGACATCGGTAGTGGGGAAAATGCTAGAGTCCATTATAAAAGATGTACTAGCAGAGCACTTGGAAAAGAGTGACAGGATCGAACAAAGTCAACATGGATTTACAAAAGGTAAATCATGCTTGACTAATCTACTGGAATTTTTTGAGGATGTAACTGGTAGAATAGATAAGGGAGAACCAGTGGATGTGGTGTATTTGGACTTTCAGAAGGCTTTCGATAAGGTCCTGCATAAGAGATTAGCGTGTAATGTTAAAGCACATGGGATTGGGGGTAAGGTACTGACTTGGATAGAAAACTGGTTGGCAGACAGGAAGCAAAGAGTTGGAATAAACGGGTCTTTTTTCGAGTGGCAGGCAGTGACTAGTGGGGTGATCGGTGCTAGGACCCCAGTTATTCACAATATATATTAATGATCTAGACGAGGGAATGAGATGTAATATCTCCAAGTTTGCAGACGACACAAAGCTGGGTGGGCGTGTGTGCTGTGAGGAGGATGCCGAGAAACTCCAGTATGATTTGGACAGGTTGGGTGATTGGGCAGATGCATGGCAGATGCAGTATAATGTGGATAAATGCGAGGTTATCCACTTTGGTGGCAAAAACAGGAAGGCAGATTATTGTCTGAACGGCAATAGATTGGGCAAAGGGGAAGTGCAACGAGACTGGGTGTCCTTGTGCACCAGTCGCTGAAGGTAAGCATGCAGGTGCAACAGGCGGTTAAGAAGGCAAATGGTATGTTGGCCTTCATAGCGAGAGGATTCGAGTACAGGAGCAAGGATGTCTTGCTGCAGTTGTACAGGGCCTTGGTGAGACCACACCTTGAGTATTGTGTGCAGTTTTGGTTGCCTTATCTGAGGAAGGATGTTCTTGCCATGGAGGGAGTGCAGCGAAGATTCACCAGACTGATACCTGGGATGGCAGGAATGACGTATGAAGAGAGATTGGGTCGATTAGGCTTATATTCGCTCGAGTTTAGAAGAATGAGAGGGGATCTCATTGAAACTTATAAAATTCTAACAGGACTGGACAGACTAGATGCAGGAAGGCTGTTCCCGATGGCGGGGGACTGCAGAACCAGGGTCACAGTCTAAGGATAAGGGGTAAGCCATTTAGGACTGAGATGAGGAGGAATTTCTTCACCCAGAGATTGGTGAACCTGTGGAATTCTCTACCACAGAAGGCAGTTGAGGCCAATTCATTAAATATATTCAAGAAGGAGTTAGATATATTTCTTAAGACTAAGGGAATCAAGGGATATGGGGATAGTGCAGGGAAGTGGAGATGAGGTAGAAGATCAGCCATGATCTTATTGAAAAACGGAGCAGCCTTGAAGGGCCAAATGGCCTACTCCTGCTCCTATTTCTTATGTTCTTATATTTTTATGTAACCCAGCAACAGGCTCTCTCTCTACCTGCTCCTGGGCTGAGGCCTCCTCCGTAGTTTTCCCGCCCAACAGGGAGCCAAGCCTGTCAATCAGGTTAGCTTCCGGGCAGGGAGCCTGCTGGAAACAAAAGTCACATGCCATGGAGTCAAAACTCCTCCACCCACTCACAAAACACACCCCAGTCAAGAGCGGGGCCAATATGTTGTAAGTTTAAAGATGACATACAGGGACACACAAATGTCCATCATTCAACCCATTATATGTGAAAATGCATCATGCAGCTTGGTTGTAAGAGAAGGATTTGCTATACAAAGCCTCTAAGATATCAGTGTGTTAAAAGTTTCAGATAGAAGTTGTGCTTGTATTTGTGCCTTGCCTCACGCATCATTATCATGCAAAGGAATATAAAGTCCTGATCTGGGCCAGAGTGATCTCTTGGACTAGTCTTGATCACCTAGGGGAGTCAGAGAGGAATTTCCCAGGTTTGTTTCCCCCCACAAGGTATCACAATTGTGTGGGACAGGCTAGATGGACCTGAGGGTCTTTTCCTGTCCGTCATTGTTTGTGGTTCATATATGCAATTTTCCTTACTTGTGTGCTTTGCCTAAGGCAGCAGTCAAAGTTTAACAAGTTATGATGAAACACTTGGTGGCAAACATACTTGGGCAGCTACTTACAACCGCCAGGTGGCCTTATCTTCCCAACTTTCCTCAAGCCTACCAGGTCTTCTCGACTTGACTGACGGCATTCATCCTGTTAGCTATCTGCTACCAGACTTGTTGGATCATTCTTCTCAATGGTGGGAGATTCACTTTCAGTGACCAAGCATACAGCGCTCTTGTCTTTAACTTTACCCAACAGGACTTTGAGCAAAGCATCTGTCAACCATTCAGTTTGCAGGAAGTTGGCATCGCTGCACCTCTTTTTTTTGTCTTACAGGTGAGAATCCAGCCCTTTAAAAGTCATTTAAGTTTCTGACAGCTGTACAGGTAGCATGTAACATGGGCATAAGATAACACAGATAAGATAATTTGGCAAATTTTGTGCAGAAATAGTCAAATGAACGAAGTTACCAATAGCAATCACATTGCACTGTTCCCACTCAAACTATGTGCTATCGAGAATTTCTATCCCTGTATTTAACATTTGGTCAAAATGATCAGTGACTATGTGGGCAAAAGGCTTTCTAAAATACCAGAACATTAAAATACTCCCCCACTAATGAACATGCACTCAGTAGACTTTCAGGGAACTCTGACATATTCCCCAATAAGACTACCAAGGTACACGAACCACCAAAACAATTCTTTTATAATCCTCCATTTCCCAATTGGAGTGCAGGGACAATCTATCAAATAATAAAAGTACTTTAACATGGCCAGTCAACTACCTGAGTCAATATATTCCAGCTGCCAACAACACTGTGGTCATCAACCTGCCGTCTGGAAACACCCAGAGGATGGAGACTTGCTGATGAAAGGTCATCGCCTGCGAATCCATGTGAAACAAATGACCGCAGATTCAAACAGATCTAAAATCTGCCTTTAACTGTTATATTGGACCAAAATTTAGATTTTCCCAGATACCTAAATTCTGGCCCAGTTTGGACTATTTAATATTGATCAATGATCACTAGCACAGAATGAATAATTTTAAGTGCAGAACAGAAACTTAGAAATTGCTGACAGTTTCATTTAGTTTTATGATTCTGTTTCCGATGTACTCAATATACTGGTTTATATTATAAAAGAACACATGCTGAGTTTAAGTGACCTGGGTCTGATTTACTTTTGTATCAGACTTGATAAGTGTTCTGAAACAGTCAGATGCACCTTGCACCACCAGAATGCCATTTTCTAATTTAATTATTACTGCAGATTACATTCACACTATGTTAAATGTTTTACTTCAGGTTGCTCTGGGGCAATACTCTGCTTGACAGTCATTTTTTTCTATTGAATTCTTTGATGAGAGGGCATGCCAGTACAAAAATGGGCCATACATGCAATTTTCCCCATTTTTACTTAAATTGTCTTGTGCAATTTGCTCTGCCTTTCAGCAGGTGTTAACACCTCACAAAAAGAAGAGGCAAACAAAAGAAGCAAAGGCTGCTGCAAATTTGCAGAGATCATAACAGCTATTGGAAACTCGCAACAGGATAAATGAGAAAAAGGAGACAACCTTTGCATGGGTTTCCATGTTGGTGCATTTTCTTAGCCTTCTGCCGTACACAATGGTTGACACGGCCCTCGACCGTGTCCATTCTATTTCCCGCACTTCTGTTCTCACCCCTTCCCCTCCCTCCCGGAACCACAATAGGGTTCCCCTTGTCCTCACCTTTCACCCCACCAGCCTCCACTTGTAGATTTACGTGTTAAACTGAGTGAGAACATTACCCTAGCTAAGCTTAGTCAGCTATAATAGTGCAATAATTAACTGCACTAAACAGATTTTAGAAAGCATAAGAGAGTCACCTTTATAATGGCCTGGATTTTGCATTAAGAATAACGGCGAGGCTATCAGCGCTCACCGTTATTATGGAGTAAATTGGTCAGCAACTTCCGGAGTCTGCACATGCACAGTTAAATCCAGAAAGTTGCTGTCCGAGTTACCCTGCTCCTTCACAAGCTGCGCTGCACCGATACCTCGCCGACAGACTCGGCATTGAAATTCATGTAAAGGCATGAAGTTGTTTTACTTACCCATTAGTTGCCCGCTAAACACAGCAGAAAAAGTTAGGGCTGGTGTATTCAGGTGTAAGTGAATTTTTAACGGCATGATAAGTCATAATTACAGCCAAACAACCTCCCTGGCCCTGAAAATGTAATTTTACAATTGTGGCGACTCATTCCTTTAATTATTGATGGAGATATAAACATTTAAAAATTATAATCATTTTTTAAAAACTTTTTCTTTCTGACTTTTTTTATCTCTCTTAATCCCATCTTTCTTTCCCTCTCCTTATTTTGCTTTCTGTAAATAATTTTACAATTCATTAAATATTCTAATTCCTTCTTCCTGGTTTAAATGCTGCGGGGGTGAAATTGGGCTCTGTAGCGCTTGTTTTTTGGGCACTGTGATGCCTCTTAAGCTAGCTATGCCTGCCTTTTTGTGGGATATGTGGAACATTCTTTGTTCCAGTCCTACTCAGGTCCCCTCCCTCACCTCTTTTTCTGGTACATTGATGACTGTATCGGTGCTGTTTCCTGCTCTCGCCCTGAACTAGAAAATTTCATTCACTTTGCTTCCAATTTCCACCCTTCCCTCGCCTTCACATGGTCCATCTGCGACTCTTCCCTTCCCTTCCTCGACTTCTCTGTCTCCATCTCTGGTGATAAGCTATTGACAAACATTCACTACAAACCCACTGACTCCCACAGCTACCTGGATTACACTTCCTCCAACCCCGCTTCCTGTAAGGACTCTATTCCATTCTCCCAGTTTCTCCGTCTCCGCTGCATCTGCACTGACGATGCCACCTTCCATACTAGTGCTTCCGACATGTCATCCTTTTTCCTCAACCGAGGATTCCCCTCTACTATGGTTGACATGGCCCTTGACCATGTCGGTTCTATTTCCCGCACTTCTGCTCTCACCCCTTCCCCACCCTCCCGGAACCACGATAGGGTTCCCCTTGTCCTCACCTTTCACCCCACCAGCCTTCACATTCAATGGATTATCCTCCGCCATTTCCGCCACCTCCAGCATGATCCCACCACCAAACACATCTTCCCCTCACCTCTCCTTTCAGCATTCCGAAGGGACCGCTCCCTCTGCGACACCATGGTCCACTCCTCTATCACTCGCAACACCCCTACCCCTTCGCCCAGCACCTTCCCGTGCAAGCGCAGGAGATGCAATACATGCACTTTTACCTCCTCCCTTCCCACTGTCCAGGGCCCCAAATACTCCTTCCAGGTGAAACAGCGATTTATTTGTACTTCTTGCAATTTAGTATACTGTATTCGCTGCTCACGATGCGGTCTCCTCTACATTGGGGAGACCAAACGCAGATTGGGTGACCACCTTGCGGAACACCTCCGTTCAGTCCGTAAGGGGGACCCCGAGATACCGGTCGCCTGTCACTTTAATTCTCCGCTCCACTCCCACTCAGACCTCACCGTTCTCGGCCTCTTAAACTGTTCCAATGAAGCTCAAAGTAAGCATAGAAACATAGAAACATAGAAGTTAGGAGCAGGAGTAGGCCATTTGGCCCCTCAAGCCTGCTCCGCCATTTAATGAGATCATGGCTGATTATCCAAATTCAGTACCCTGTCCCTGCTTTCTCCCCATATCCCTTGATCCCTTTATCCTTAAGAAATATATCTAACTCCTTCTTGAATATATTTAATGAATTGGCCTCAACTGCCTTTTGTGGTAGAGAATTCCACAGGTTCACCACTCTCTGGGTGAAGAAATTCCTCCTCATCTTTGTCCTAAATGGCTTACCCCTTATCCTTAGACTGCGACCCCTGGTTCTGGACTCCCCCGCCATCGGGAACATCCTTCCTGCATCTAGTCTGTCTAGTCCAGCGAATATAAGTCAAATCGACCCAATCTCTCCTTATACGTCATTCCTGCCATCCCAGGTATCAGTCTGGTGAATCTTCGCTGCACTCTCTCCATGGCAAGAACATCCTTCCTCAGATAAGGCGACCAAAACTGCACACAATACTCAAGGTGTGGTCTCACCAATGCCCTGTACAACTGTAGCAAGACATCCTTACTCCTGTACTCGAATCCTCTCGCTATGAAGGCCAACATACTATTTGCCTTCTTAACCGCCTGTTGCACCTGCATGCTTACCTTCAGCGACTGGTGCACAAGGACACCCAGGTCTCGTTGCACTTCCCCTTCTCCCAATCTATTGCCGTTCAGATAAAAATCTGCCTTCCTGTTTTTGCCACCAAAGTGGATAACCTCGCATTTATCCACATTATACTGCATCTGCCATGATCAGCAACGCATCTACTATTTCTAGGGCCACTTCCTTAAGTACCCTAGGATGTAGATTATCAGGCCCTGGGGATTTATCGGCCTTTAATCCCGTCAATTTCCCTAACACCATTTCCCTACAAATACTGATTTCATTCAGTTCCTCCCTCTCATTAGACTCTTTGTTCCCCGACATCTCTGGGAGGTTATTTTTGTCCTCCTTTGTGAAGACAGAACCAAAGTATGTATTTAATTGGTCAGCCACTTCTTTGTTCCCCATTATAAATTTCCGTGATTCTGACTGCAAGGGACCTACGCTTGACTTCACCAATCTTTTTCTCTTCACATATCTATGGAAGCTTTTACAGTCAGTTTTTACATTCCCTGCAAGCTTACTCTCATACTCTATTTCCCCCCTCTTAATTAATCCTTTTGTCCTCCTTTGCTGAATCCTAAACTGCTCCCAATCCTCAGGTTTGCTGCTTTTTTCTGGCCAATTTATATGTCCTCTCCTTGGATCTTATGCTATCCCTACTTTCCCTTGTTACCCACGGTTACGCCACCCTTTTTTTTATTTTTATGCCAGACAGGGATGAACAAATTCTGTAGTTCAATCCATGCCATGTTTAAATGTTTGCCATGGCCTATCCACCATTAACCCTTTAAGTAACATTCCCCAAACCATCCTAGCCAACTCACGCCTCATACCATCGTAGTTTCCTTTATTTAAATTCAGGACCCCAGTCTCTGAGTCAACTACTTCAATCTCCATCTTAATGAAGAATTCTATCATATTATGATTGCTCCTCCCCAAGGGGCCTCGCACAACAAGATTGCTAATCAATCCTTTCTCATTACATAATACCCAGTCTAAGATGGCCTGATCTCTAGTTGGTTCCTCGACATATTGGTCCAGGAAACCATCCCGTATACACTCTAGGAATTCCTCCTCCATAGTATTGTTAGTAATTTGGTTAGCCCAATCTATATGTAGATTAAAGTCATCCATGATAACTGCTGTGCCCTTATTGCACGCGTCTCGAATTTCCTGTTTAATGCCATCCCCAACCTCAGCATTAGTGTTTGGGGGTCTGTATACAACTCCCACTAATGTTTTCTGCCCCTTGGTATTTCTCAGCTCTACCCACACAGGTTCCACATCATCAGAGCTAATATCCTTCCTTACCATTGTGTTAATCTCCTCTTTAACCAGCAATGCTACCCCACCTCCTTTTCCTTTTTGCTTGTCCTTCCTGAATATTGAATACCCCTGGATGTTGAATTCCCAGCCTTGGTCACCCTGGAAACATGTCTCCATAATCCCAATGATATCATATCCGTTTACATCTATTTGCGCAACTAATCCATCCACCTTATTACGAATGCTCCACGCATTAAGACACAAAGCCTTCAGGCATGTTTTTTTAACACTCTTAGTCCTTTTAGAATTATTATTTACTGTGGCCCTGTTTGATTTACACACTTGATTTCTCTGCCTTCCACTTTTGCTTTTCTCCTTCCTGTCTTTTGCTTCTATCCTTGCTTCCCTTTCCTCTGTTGCCTTGCACAGGTTCCCAGACCCCTGCTATTTTAGTTTAAACCCTCCCCAAAAGTACTAGCAAACACTCCCCCTAGGACATCGGTCCCGGTCCTGCGCAGGTGCAAACCGTCCAGTTTGTACTGGTCCCACCTCCCCCAGAACCGGTTTCAATGTCCCAGGAATTTGAATCCCTCCCCCTTGCACCATTCCTCTAGCCACGTATTCATCTGAAATATTCTTCTATTTCTACTCTGACTAGCACGTGGCACTGGTAGCAATCCTGAGATTACTACTTTTGAGGTCCTATTTTTTAATTTACCTCCTAACTCCCTATATTCAGCTTTTAGGACCTCACCCCATTTTTTACCTATATCGTTGATACCTATATGCACCACAACAGCTGGCTGTTCACCCTCCCCCTCCAGAATGCCCTGCAGCCGCTCCGAGACATCCTTGACCCTTGCACCACGGCGGCAACATACCATCCTGGAGTTTTGTTTGTGGCCGCAGAAACACCTATCTATTCCCCTTACAATAGATCCCCTATCACTATAGCTCTCCCGTTCTTTTTCCTCCCGTCCTGTGCAGCAGAACCACCCATGGTGCCAGGAAGTTGGCTACTGCTGCCTTCCCCCGATAAGCCATCTGCCCCAACAATATCCAAAGCGGTATATCTGTTTGAGAGGGGGATGGCCATAGGGGACCCCTGCACTACCTGCTTGTGCCTACTACTCTGCCTGGCGGTCACCCATTCCCTTCCTGCCTGTGCAGCCTTTATCTGCGGTGTGACCAACTCCCTAAATGTGCTATCCACGATGTCCTCAGCATCGCGAATGCTCCAGTATGTATCCATTCGCAGCTCCAGCGCCACAATGTGGTCTGCCAGTAGCTGCAGCTGGATATACTTCCCGCACACATGGTCGTCAGGGACACAGGAAGTGTCCCTGATTTCCCACATAGTGCAGGAGGAGCATGCCACGGGGCCGAGCTGTGCTACCATGACTTACCCTTTAATTAATTCAAATTAAATTAAATCAAATCAATACCACTAATTACACTACAATTAAATGATATACTCAAGGGCCCTTGTTTACTAGCACTCCCCGCTACACAACAGAGAACTTGAAACTATAAACCACAAAATTTAAGTTTGGAATAAAGCGAGAAAGAGAGAAATACTCACCAACCAATCACTTACCTGCTTTCTGGTGACGTCACACTTCGATTACTTTTTACTTCTCTCTCTCCCCGCTCCTTAAATTCTCGGTCTCAAGGAACAGCACCTCATCTTTTGATTAGGCACTTTATAGCCTTATGGACTCAACATCGAGTTCAATAATTTCAGATCATAACCTCTGCCCCTATCTTTTTTTTCCCATTTTTTTTTCTCTTCTCACATGGCAGCTGTCTTTCATTCTGCCAGTGCAATTTACACTTCATCTAGAGCCATCTTTTGTTTCTTAACTTGTCCCATTACCACCTCCTTTTGCCTTGCACCATCATCCCTTTTGTCTCTTAATCTCTCCTGCCTTCC
The DNA here is from genome assembly GCA_030390025.1 of Squalus acanthias. Lineage (NCBI taxonomy): Eukaryota > Metazoa > Chordata > Chondrichthyes > Squaliformes > Squalidae > Squalus > Squalus acanthias. The sequence goes on along the minus strand of CM059433.1, from coordinate 22,630,224 downwards.
ATCCTATCACAGACCTTCCCTTTTGTTCTTTCCTCCCCTCCTCCCTTTCCCTGCCCCTACACTTGCTTAAAAACCTGTTCCATCTGCAGCTTTTTCCAGTTCTGATGAAGGGTCACCGACCTGAAACGTTAACTCTGTTTCTCTCTCCACAGATGCTGTCTGACCTGCTGAGTATTTGCAGCATTTTCTGTTTTTATTTCAGATTTCCAGCATCCGCAGTATTTTGCTTGGGTATCAAGATTTGTTGTGTTATGCTACATGCTCCACAACCTTGCCATCATGAAGGAACAGCCCTTGTCATCACCTATCAGGCAAGAAGTTGAGGAGCAGAAGCACAAGGAAGAGGAGGAGTAGGAGGTGAAGGAGGAGGAGGTGGAAGGGAAGGGAGCAGAAGAGGAGGAAGAGGAAGGGAGGCTGCAACCTAGACAACCCCTTTCTGCCTGGCATAATTCATGAGCGATACCAGTAACCTCAACCTCAATTGCCCATTCACCAACAGTCCCCTACTCCTTGCATTTCCTCTGTCACTGACCATCACATTGTCCTCTTTCCCACAATGCAACAATAAAAGCCAACACAAAATACACATTCCAATCCAAATTTTAATTGCATCATGTCTACGTAAATTAATTACCTAGATTAGATTAGAACAAATGTATAGAAATACAGAGCTAAATGGTCAGTAGATTCACATGGTTGAACGACAATTAACTGCAGGAAGAAAGTGTGTGATATGGTAACAGGGATAAGGAATTATACTGATCTCATTATCTCAATTGTAGAAAGTTATATGCTAGTTCATTAATCAAGAATTCAGCTTATTAACTGAGTTATCAATAAGATATATGTTTCCTTATTAGTTTCTCCTTATATAGAATTGCTTTAACTCTTTTGGTAACTCATGTCATGCCAGTGGTCACATATACCTGGAACCTTTAGGGTTTAAAAAGAGAAACTTAGAGCAGCTCTTGGAGTACACCCATGGGAGCATGAAAGATAGAATTGGCCTAGGCTAGCAAAACCTCTGGGGTCTCCCAGATCGGTAAGGTATGACCTGTTTATTGAATGAAGCTTACAGAGAGACCTTTGGTGGTGGAGTTTCTCATTGTAGGGTCTCCAATCTAAATTAAAGACAAAAACACTTTTAAAAGGGTTATAACCCTCAAGTTTGATTGGTGTAGCTTGGTGCAAAGTGAAAGCACACCTTGCAGTTATAGTGTATATCCAGAGTCAGGCCGAAAGCTGACACCAGACCAAAGAGCAGCGAGACTCCCTGAAGGAGGCTGTCTCACTCCACCTCGCTTTAGAGTCAGTTTGGGCCTGGAAACCTGATTTACTCTCCACAAGTTTGATCAATAGAACCAACAGGTCTGCACTGCAATATTGAGAATAGAACTAGGCTGTCTAGTTGATGCCAAATGGTTTAAAGTAGTTTTGGAAAGGGACAAATAGAAATCAAAGGTGAAAATACCCAACTGGAAGAAAGCCAATTTCAATGATTTGAGAAGGGATCTAGCACAGCTGGACTGGAAACAAAGATTGTCCGAGAGAACAGTAAATGAGCATTGGCAGGCTTTCATGGCAGAGATAGTTTGTGTACAAACCAAGTATATTCCCATAAGGAAGAAAGATAGGGCATCCAAAGTTAGAGCTCCCTGGATGATATTGGAAATAGAGGTTAAAATAAAACAGAAAAAGGATGTTTATGATAAATGTCAGGTACAGAATATAGTAGAAACCCAGGCAGAATACAGAGAGTGCAGGGGGAAACTGAAAAAGCATATAAGAATGGCAAAGAGAGAATGAGAAAAGATTAGCACGTAACATAAGAGGGAACCCAAAAAACTTTTATAAACATATAAAACATAAAAGGATAGTTAAAGGAATGGTTAGGGACAAAGACGGAAATCTTCTTGTGGAGGCAGAGGGGATGACTGCGGTACTGAATAAGTACTTTGCATCTGTCTTCACAAAAGAAGAGGATGAAGTAGAGGAGGAGGGAGTAGAGACATTGGATAGGATAAAAATAGATAGAAAGGAGGTGCTACATAGGTTGGCATCACTCAAAGTTAACAAATGATCCAGTCCAGATGGGATGCATCCTAGGTTGCTGAGGGAAGCAAGGGTGGAGATAGCAGAAGCTCTGACCACAATCTTACAATCCTCTTTGGATATTGGAGTGGTCCCAGAGGACTGGAGGATTGCAATTGGTACACACCTATTCAAAAAAAGAAGGGGAGAGGGATAAACAACAGGCCGGTCAGTCTAACGTCAGTGGTGGAAAACTACTAGAGACCATTTTTAAGGAAAAAATTAATTCTCATTTGGAGAAGCATCGGTTAATAAGGGACAGCCAGCATGGGTTTGTTAAAGTCAATGTCTGAGTAATCTGATTGGGTTCTTTGATGAAATAACAGAGAGGGTGGATGAAAATAGTGCAGTAGATGTTGGATATATGGGCTTTGAAAAGGCATTTGATAAAGTACCACATAACAGACTTATTTGGAAAATAGAACCACATGCGATTAAAGGGATGGTGGTAACTAGGGTACGTAATTGGCTACGGGATAGGAGGCAGAGAGTAGTGGTGAACGGATGTTTTTCTGACTGGAGACAAGTATGCAGTGGGGTCCCCCAGGGATTGATATTAGGACCATTGCTTTTCTTGTTGTATATAAATGGACTTGAGTATAGGGAGTACAATTTCCAAGTTTGTGGATGATACAAAACTTGGCAATGTAGTAAATAGTGAAGAAGATAGTAGCAGACTTCAGGAGGACAGAGACAGACTGGTGAAATGGGCAGATAGGTGTGAAGTGATGCACTTTGGGAGGAACAACATGGAGGGGCAGTAGAATCTAAATGGCACTATTTTGAGGGGGGTGCAAGAACAGAGGGACCTGAGGGTGCATATTCACAAATCTTTTTGAAGGTGGCAGGCCAAGTTGATAAGGTGGTTAAGAAAGCATATGCAATACTTGGCTTTGTAAATACAACAACAAGTAAGTCATGCTAAACCTTTACTAAATCACTGGTTAGGCCTCAACTGGAGTATTGTGTACAATTTGGGGCAGAACACTTTAGGAAAAATGTCAAAGCTTTGGAGAGGGTACAGAGAAGGTTTACCAGGATGATACCAGGGATGAGGGACTTCAGTTACGTGCAGAGATTGGTGAAGCTGGGATTATTCTCCTTGGAGTAGAGAAGGTTAAGTGGAGACCTAATAGAGGTATTCAAAATAATGAGGGGTTTTGATAGGGAGAATCTGTTTCCTCTGGCAAGTGGGTTGGTCATAGATTTAAAATAATTTGCAAAAAAACTAGAGCAGAAATGAGGAGAAATATTTTCAGAGGGTTGTTAAGATCTGGAACACACTAACTGAAAGGATGGTGGAATCAGATTCCATAGGAACTTTCAAAAGGCAATTGGACATGTACTCGAAGAGGAATCATTTGCAGGGTAGTGGGGAAAAAGCTGGGATGTGGGACTAAATTTGGATAGCTCTTTCAAAGGGATGGCACAGGCACGACGGACCGAATGGCCCCTTTTTGTGCTGTAAGATTCTATGGGGGAAAATTTCATCCCCTTAGCACCTCCCGTTAGCACCAACAGATGGCACTAACGGGGTGCTAGAGCAGTATCGCCGGGGCAAGGCGAATCCAGCACCGCACGGCAAATCTTGGCCCCCTGTAGTGCTGCCAGTAAGAGTTATCGCCGGGAACGTCAATGCCAGGTGCAGCATGATGTGCAACGCTCACTGACCTCCCGATCTGCAAAATTGATTGTCGCCACCTACCTTAGCATTTGGAGTAAACACCGACAGGGAGAGCTGGCGTGAAGCACCAGGAAGTCGGCTCCAGGGATATTATTTAAAGGGATCATCAATAATGACTCACAGCTGTCAGGTTAGTACACTTTCAGTGATTTCTTATCCATTTCACATACTCCAACAGTTTCATTCAGTAATTTCAAGGTTCCTTTGTATCAGGAGTGTTGTGGCAACTAAAAAGTAGCTACATTTAATCTTTCAAAAATCAAATTGCTACACTTGGTAACATTAATAGAGGCTGTACTGGCAGTCGACCTCGCCCTCCAGGATCTTTGGCGGAGGGAGTGTAGGCAGCGAGAAATACGGGAACATGTGCACAGAGAGATGAGGAGGGACATCAGGGCTCTCACCAGGAGGCCTTACCCTCCGAGGATATTCCGACAGCACTTCTACCTTCAATGAAGCGAGGAGCAGTGTATTAGATGGTTCCGCCTCACCAAGGAGGTGGTCACAGAACTCTGACACCTCCTCCAAACAGACCTCCAGCCTCACACCAGGATGATTTAAAGCCCACATCCCCATTGCTCACAACATCCCCATCATTCCATCCCTCTCACAGGCCATTTCACAATGCAAAGCTGAAATAACAGACACCACAAAAGAACTGCAAGTGAATTAATAAATTTATCAAAAATCAGTGAACACATATTTACAAGAAAAATATTAACTCTTCACCCTTGTGCAATCCCTTAGTGCCTGTCGTTACTGTGCCTTTGTCTACTCTAGAGCTACTATGAAGTGTTGGCCCAATGGCTGCAGCATGGCTGGTGGAAGGCTGCTGGGTGTCCGTGCGGGAGACTTCAGATGGCCTTGCAGGACGCCCTCGACCAGCTGTGGACCTGGAAGGCCCGGCTGTAGACTGCACCACCTCAGCATGGGCGGCAGCAGTCTGGGCTGGATGACAGGCAGCGACAAGGGCAATGGTGGCGTGGCAGTGGTGGGAGCAGGAATGCTGTCATCCTGAGAGAGGACAGCAGGTTCCTGCTCCACTAACCCACTGCCACTGCCCTGGGGCAGCACCTCAGCATCCCTAGCAATCTGTTGCAGCACAGATTGCTGGCCTGCTGCAACACTGTGAAAGCCTCAGTTGACGGTGGTAGACCCAGCCACGATGGCAGCAGTCACAGCTTACGTGGCATCAAGCTGAGACTGCATGAGAACAGTCTGAGATTGGATGCCGCCAAGCATAGACTGCATTACAGCACTTAGACATTGCGTCGCTTCCGCCTGTGCTGCAATGGAAGCTGCCAGATCTCCCATCACACGCGGCATCAGGTCTGGGTCGCCACAGTCTCTCTGGGAGTCCACCATCTTTTGTAGACTGGAAATGATGGGCTCCATGGTGTGCGCAGAGCTCTGTGCAATGTTGGAGACGGACTCCTCCACGCTCTTTACCATTGCCGAGAGGCTTTTGGGCACCCATGCTATTGCACCTATCATCTCCGTGTGCATGCCCATTACCCTTCTTCCAAAGGCCTCCCCATCGAGGTCCTCATCCGAGTCCTGTGCAGCAGAACTCACGCGCAAACTCGCCCTCTGGGGAGCTGACCCCTGAGCTACACATTCCCCCTGGACTTGCTGCAGCCCACTCATCCCTGGTGCCTCACCCTGTGCAGATCCCACTACTAAACTATCCTCTAAGGAACGCGTAGTGCCAGTATCTGAGCTGGTGCCTGGGGGTGAGACATGCAGTGACGCGGTGTTCTTCCTCCTCCTCCTCTCCTGCCTCGCACTCTATGGTGCCCTCAGGGACAGGCTGCTCAGGTGCTTGCTGATTATCAGAAAGCATAAAGGCACAAGAGTCGGGTTATGGTGAGGGGAGGGGGGGCAGGAAGGGAGAAATGCATGCATACAGCATGATTAGCTGGAAAGTGCAAAACGCTTGTGGGGTGAGGGGAAAGTGGGATGTGAGAAGGAGGAGTAGGGATGAACATACCGTCGTTGTCCCCAAGGGGGTCAACGTCGCCGGTGGCCACGGCGCCCACCACTTAGCACCAATAATCTGTAGCACTCGATTTTCCAGCGCAGTGGTTGGGTGTCGGCTTGTCCCCCGCCTGTGCACTCCTGCTCCCTTCTGTTGTGAGCCACCTTGGTCGGCAAGAGAAAGAAAAGTGTGTGAGTGAGTGTGGAGCAATGTGTTTCGCTGATGTGCCTGCCAGAGTTGAATAGCTGTCATTGTGTGCAAGGTGTGAGATGTGGGTGTGAGTATGAGTAGGTAGAGAATGTTGGTGGGTGAGTGCTGGAGGTATGGTGCTTTGGGCAGTATGTGAACAGTATGGTTCAGATGGTGGTATGTAGCATTTGTTGAAGCATTCACTCATCCTGACCACCTGAGTGAGGTCGTTAAATTTCTTCCTGCACTGTGTGGGGGTCCTGGGGACCACAGTGTTGCCTATCTCCCTCCATGTGGTGCAGAAGACTTGTGGTGAGGGCCTCCTGCCACTTGCCGGGGAGAGCACCGCCCTCCGTCTCTCCACAGCGAAAACCAATGCCTCCAAAGCTTCATCGCAGAATCTGCGGGCTCTCTCCCTGGGGCATGGATCTGCTAGGGAGAGAGCCTGCAGATTCTGTGATGAAGATACAGATTCTGGTTCAGTCCCCTGGCTCCTTCTCCTTGTCCTGCTTCTGCTTGCTGAGGCAGCTGCACAGCCAGCAATGCTGAGAATGAAGTTCTGCAGCAGCAATGAACTTCCCCTTTTAGTACTGAAAAACGCCTATGGTAATCATGACTTGCGATTAGACTGCATCTGATATTGGTCCACCCTTTGAGTGTAACACCAATGAGCTTGGGCTTTAAGACTTGAATACGGACTCCAAATCATTTTTTGAGTAGTGAGCACTAATTCTGCGTGCAGTCTAAAGCATTGCGCTTGGCGCTACTTCTCCAACTTTTCTACTGGCACCACCCATTCTTTGGCTATAATGAATTTCTAACCCTATGATTCTCTGAGTCTGTAACAAGAGATATCAAGATGTCACTGCAGAACTGAGTGTCAGCCTGTTGTCAGACAGGGAGAAATACACTAACTACACATTACTGAGTCTACAGGAATCGGCCACAGTAACTTATATAAGGGGACAGTTTTACGAATTTGCACTCATGGTGTTAGATCAAAAATCCTGCGAGGCCCATTGATGATTGTACCTGAATTCCTGACCTCTGCTCCCAGTGGAGGAAGGAGCATGAATCTGTAAAATATCCCTATAGTTAATAAACAATAAACCTGATGGCTGCATTCACATTCTTTTAAGTCCTCCGCTGGTGATGTGATTGTCATCTGCCGAGCCACCACTTTTAAATGTATTGCTTATTATTTCTGGATTACTAAATTGAAGATATAATTAGATATATTCCTCTAGGAAACAAATACAGCAGTTTGGAACTTTTTATTTAAATGATGGCCTTGGCTGAAAGTCAGCATGCACATTCAGAACAATATGCCCTTCTGCCATCTTCTTTGTCATGAAAATAATCATATTGCATATTTATTTGCTTTATACTTTGGATTCTGTCATTCATGACCATTCATTTTATCATAATCCTCTCTTCAAATGTTGATTCATGAAGACCTGATTTTCTTGAATGGTTCTGCACAGTGTTTGGTCAATTCAGACAAATGATTTAATATTTAAAAAAATCACAAAGACAATGCCCTTAGCATCTATTTAGGATCTTGTTCTGAGTTGGAATTGAGTCCGTTGCAAATGCTGACTGTGTAGTTTTGCACTAAAACCTTTGCTGATGATTTCACTGCTGCATTTTTTAAAAATTTTGCTGAGAAAACGTAATCGGGCACATGAGTCAATGTAAAAAAAAAAAATAATGGAAAGAATGCTCTGAATATTGAAGACATGCCTGAAATGCTCAGCATGAGGTAGTCAGAAGATGAACAAGAACTTCATGACATGCTGCAGTTTTGCACAACATTGCCACTAGTCATCAAATTGTGATAACCATTTCTGAGAAAACATTGATTGCTTTTAGACAAGAATTTACTGGTCTTTATGTTTGCTACGGCTTATATTACTCCAGGGCAGGCCTTTTACCACCATATTGATTAAGCAGCAATTTACATAAACATAGGACTAATTTTCTCACTTGGTGTTTCCAGGGGGAACCTCACCCTCCTGGAAATCCAGGCACATGCCGCGCACAATTTAATTACCATCAATATAAATAGACAGAAAAGTGTGCCCACTTGATGGCTGTGGTTACCCACTGGAAGTGCCAAGTCAGAAAATTACCCCGAAACCTAAATTATTTCCTTTGACAAACCTCCAACAGTGGTAGAATATTCCTTAGAAGATAACATGAAGCAAATGTTCTGCTCTCAAGTTACCAGACCATTCTCCACTCATTTTCTTGGACATGGATGATTATTCTGACAGATCACTTTTCTCTTCTTTGGCTAACACGTTACTGCTGATCAACAGTAGTTCACTTGGGCTACATGGGAATACAGGATAGCTCCTTGAGATGCATAAAAGACAGCTTATACCAAATGACTATGAAACATGGACTAAACTTTTGCTGATGACTGACTGCAGTTATTAAACAAAGGATAAGTTGCAGTTTGAAATTCTTCCTTCAATAAAAAGGATGAATACATGTTTGTTTTTGAATTAGTGTCACCCTTTCAAAATCGCAGGCTTTGAAACCTGTGAATTCTGAGAATGTTAATGGCTTATTAAATAGGGAAAAACAGACATTCTCCTGCTTTTAATTAAAAGGGGATTTTTTCAGACCCGTTCAAATACAGTTTCTCAGCAAGGGCACTGAAAAGATAACTGTCGATATATTTAATAGAGTCACAGATTCTCTTCTTAGGCAGTCCCTCGGAATCGAGGATGACTTGCTTCCACACTAAAAATGAGTTCTCAGGTGACTGATGAGTCCAATGCGGGACCTACAGTCTCTGTCACAGGTGGGGCAGACGGTGGTTGAAGGAGCGGGTGGGTGGGGTGCTTGGGTTGACGTGCGCTCCTTCCGCTGTTTGCGCTTGGCTTCCGCTTGCTCCCGGTGAAGAGACTCGAGGTGTTCGGCGCCTTCCCGGATGCTTCTCCTCCACTTTGTGCGGTCTTGGGCCAGGGATTCCCAGGTGTCGGTGGGGATGTTGCATTTTTTCAAGGAGGCTTTGAGGGTGTCCTTGAAGCGTTTCCTCTGCCCACCTGGGGCTCTCTTGCCGTGTCGGAGCTCCGAGTAGAGCGCTTGTTTTGGGAGTCTCGTATTGGGCATGCGGACGATATGGCCCGTCCATCGGAGCTGATCGAGCGTGGTCAGAGCTTCAATGCTGGGGATGTTGGCCTGAGCGAGAACACTGATGATTCTGCAACTAGTTAGCATCACCTCAAACCTAGAAGAGGGACGTTGAAAGGACAGTTTAGATTTATCGACTATACACAAAGGGTGGTCAGTGTATGGAATGGAGTGCCTAGCAAAGCAGTGAGGGTTGACTGCATCAGTAATTCAAGAGTTAGGTAAGAACCTGGAGAAATATTTGATAGACAGGACTGAAAGGAAATGTAGGATATGATATCTTCTAGAGACTGGGAGGTAGAGTTTCCGCTTTGGGCGCAATTGGTGATTCCGGCGCCCAAAATTGCGCCTGTTTTGTAAAGTGTTCCCCCCCTCCACCCTGACTTTCCGCTCAAACGCATTTGCACATCACTGGATGCAAAATCTGCCATGAACCAGCGCAATCTGACAGCGTTTTAAACTACAATGTAGAAAAAAATTTAGTTTAAAAAATATTCCTTGATATATGTAAGAGTGGTAACTTGGTAAAGTTTGATTAATACAGCTGAAAATGGGTTTATCACAAAAAATACGTATTTTAAATCACAGTGTCAATCCACCATCTGTGAGTGACCTTATTTCAAATTGCTGAGTGATTTTTAAAAAATATACAAAACTATTTTCTAGTTATATCGGGGTACAGTAGTGAGTTCCTTCGTAACTTAAAAAAAATTAATTCAAAACCTTTCAAAACATTCCTATTAGTGTCCTCACGCCCAAAAGTTCCAGCTTAATTTTTGGAGCCTCCTCGAAGGTCTGCAAACGAACGCAATTAATGGAAACTCCCAATGGTGATTAACTCAAGCTGGGGGCCTGGCCAACTTTGTGGGCGGAGCCTGCTCCTAGCGCAATGTTTTTAAAACTAGCGCAAAAGATCGCGGAAACTCCAGTTGCGCTGAATGCAATTTGCGCTTAAAATTCCACAACCTTTTGTGCCGGTTACGTCAACACCGGGGGAATTGCGCCGAAAAAATCCCAATGCAATCAAGCAAGAACTCCAGGCCAGGAACTGGGCAAATGGATCACGTTGGCCTTTTCCACTCCTGTGCATTCTGAAATGCAATGGTAATTATTAGCCAAGATCTTAGTACATAATTTGATATGTGTTGACATTTGTGTCTCGATGCGCTGTTGTCCTTAGTGACTGCATTAATCCATGTTCAACTTCTGTAACAGGAAGTCTGGCCCAATTACAAAATTCAAACCGCAAAGTGCAATGGATTTATCATAAAATACTTGTTACTTTTTCCAACTAATTTAACTTCCTTTTTCAGTTGTCTGATGATTTATTCTCAGGTTAGGGTCTTTATTACTGACAATCCTCTGTGAATGCTGGTTCGAGCTGATATATGGCTCGTGGTACAGATGGTTGTGTTTGGATTGTAGATAACTGCACTGGAAAGCATTTAAATGAGTCTCATGAATCTTTAAAATGTGATTTTACATATTGAACATGAAATTTGAATCTAGAATTTTATTGTTTAATGCTAAATGCTATTCTACACTGGAGAATTTTGACCCATCATTGAAGTAAAATGGTGCAGTGATAAAATATGACCACTGTACAATTTACCTTGCTTTGCACTAAAAAATTCTCAATTTAAATGGAAATGAGCTTTCCTATTCAAATGCTTACAAATTTGTTATTCAGATGGAGGTATTAGACTTATAACAATAAGGTCTGTTTACCATTAATAAATATATTGCTTCTAATAGAACTGAGTGAAACAATTGCAAATAAGGGAAGTACAACCCAGAACAAGTTCTTAAAAGGAAACTCAAGTGTTTTTATACTGGAGTTGTTTTAGCTCAAGTTGTGGCAGACTCCCAGATTTAGACGATTAAATTCAGCTCCACAATTTTAGTGTTGGACTCATATAGACCCAGCTTTTCAGGGGTTTACAAGTATGCTGCAGGGGCAGGGGAGTCAGATTTAGCCGTGCAAATAACAGGAGTGAACATCAGAGGATAAGAAATAGGAGCAGGAGTCGGCCATTCGGTCCTTCAAGACTGCTCCGCCATTCAGTAAGATCATGGCTGATCTTCTACCTCAACTTCATCTTCCCGCACTATCCCCATATCCCTTGATTCCTTTAGTGCCCAAAAATCTATCGCTCTCAGCCTTGAATATACTCAACGACTGAGCATCCACAGCCCTCTGGGGTGGAGAATTCCAAAGATTCACACAGTTGAGTCATAGACACCAATCTACTAGAAAAGCACCAGTATCAAAACAGTTTTTTAAGAAACACTATGATGTGATGCAACACAAAAATGTCAAAGTATTATTTACATAGGATTAAAATGCTGAGTGCCTCTTCAGTTCTTCCCTCGAGACAACTTCCCCCTTTGAATTTTCACCCCTTCTCTCCTCGAACTTGTGACTAATGATGGGGTCTGGCTCTGAGGTTTCTCACCGCCCTCCTTTGCTCCATTTAAGCAGCCACCTTTCACACATGAGCTTTGACGGTAAGGGCCATCCAGCTATTCGATTATGAAGGGCATAAAAGCCAAGTCCAATCCTACCACAACTGGACTAGGAATGTATGGGAATACACTAGGCAAAGTATTGCAGGGCGATTAGCATTCATGGAACTGTACCCCAAACAAGAATCACTCACTCCAGGACACAAAGGTAAAGAAAACTGAGGGGAATTAAAAGATAGCAGGTTAGAAATTCGGTTCTAGGGCGCCCGGTTTTCGGCACTACGGGTGCCGTTTTGTGTCCAAAATGGCTCCCGGGAAACGCGCGCACACTTCTGGTGCGGATGCAATTTTACTGAGGGCGTTAGCATCGGCGCTGAGAGTATGCAGAGTACGCAGATCGTGACGTCAATCAGCGTGCAATGCTGATTTGATGCCAGGGCTGCCATTTTCAACCTCAATGTTGGAGCTAATGTCCTCTCTTAACCTCACACAGTTGAACATGCGTTCAGCAGCAGGAAGGAAACCCCATCAGCGTTATTTAAAGGGATCATCATCTACTTGCAGGTTAGTTGCTGATTGATTTCTACTAGTTCTTGCTGAGTTTGTAGAAGTGTTTGGTGCTTTCTAGACTTCTTTATAGTTGCCTAATGTCTCCAAGGAGTGGTGTGGCACGTGCTCAAGGACTTGGTACTGACTTGCAAGGGGTCTGCTCAGACCAGTTGCTCCCAGACATGGGTGCAGTAGTTTGTATCCCCCTTGGCCTGCAGCATGACGGAGAATGAGCAGAGGTGACACAGAGCAGGATAAGCTGCTAGAAGAGGGAGGAGGAGGAGCGGGAGAAGGGCTCTCAGCAGGAGGCCACATCCACCAGGGTCTTCAGGGAGCAATTCTCCAAACTCAACCTCAGCGAGGAACAGTGTGTGCGACGTCTCCGTTTTACTAAGGAGGTGCTCACTGAAATCTGCCACCTGCTGCAGGCAGACCTGCAGCCTCAGTCCAGGGGGAGGACGTCATTGCCAGTGGCTGTAAAGGTGACCGTGGCCTTGAACTTCTTCGCGTCGGGCTCCTTCCAGGCTGGAGCATGCGACATCTGTAACATCTCCCAGTTTGCCGTCCGCTCCTGTATAAGGGAGGTGAGTGAGGCTCTGTATGCAAAGAGAGCTGAATACATTTCATTCTCTCTTGCCAGAGAGAAGCAGGCGGAGCGAGCATGCGGCTTCGCCAAGATAGCCGGCTTCCCCATGGCGCAGGTGCCATTGACTGCACACACGTCGCTTTGCAGATGCTGCATCTCATTTCGGAGATGTACCACAACCAGAAGTGATTTCACTCCCTCAATGTCCAGCTGGTGTGCAACCATAAAGGTCAATGCTCAGTACCCTGGCAGCAGTCATGATGCCTACATTCTGTGGCAGTCCGCTGTACCATCAGCATTTGAGCCACCACATCAAACCAGAGGTATGAGAATATCGCCATCTTCAATTGATTCACACCCCACCGCTGGCCATGGGCGCGGTCACGCCCACGCCAATAATGGCCAGCACCATCTCCTCAAGCTGGGTTAGGATATGCAGGCCTGCCTGTCCCCCTCCAGTTAGCTTGTGCTGCCTACGGTTGTGCGCCACCTTGTCCTGCAAGAGAAGGAAGTGTGTCAGTGAGTGTGGTTCACTGTTTTTGGCTGATGTGGCTGTCATGGTTGAATAGCTGGCAGTGTGTGTAATCTGTGAGAGCTGGATGTGAGGCTTGCAGCAGTGCTAAGTGTGTGAGGGTGAGATGGAGCATATGAATGTCAGGTATAGGAATTGTAATTGATAGAGATTGTTGGCAGGTGAATGATGGTGATGTGGTGAATTGAGCAGTGTGTGAGGCTAATGGTGCAGTTTGTGGGACATGGCATTTGAAGATGAATTCACTGACCTTGACCACTTCTGTGAGGTCATTAAACTTCTTGCAGTACTGCATCCAGGTCCTCGGGGCTACACTGCTTGCATTGACCGCGACGACTATCTGGTCCCAATGCCTTCTCATAGTTTATCTGCCAGGTCTCCTGGCCCCCTGTGGATAGAGGACCTCTCTTCACCTGTCCAACTCCCTCATCAAGGCCTCCAGTGCTACGTCTGAAAATCTGGAAGCTCTCGCTCAGCCATGTTGCACATCACGCAGTTTTCTTGCTCCTCAGTCTGTTTCCCAGCCACTTCCACAACCTGTTCAAACCAGAATGCACCTCTCCTTTAAGAGGTGCAGGCTGTCTTTAAGAACTGCAGGCTAGCTTCTATTGGTGCTAGCTTCGCACAAACTTGGGCCCCCTGCTGAGGCATTAAGCCATTGAGCAGCACATTTAGCGTTTCCTTAATGCTGCATTCATTTTAATTAGCAGGCAGCATGAAATTTGCGACAGACTCAATGGGCACGGGCTAATCGCGAATCGCGATACCTGCGCCCATTTTTGCGCCTTATCCAATTTCTAGGCCAACGTTTCTGGCAAAAACAGTTTTTGAGGTGGGAAAAGGGACAAAAATGTCATTGACATTACGGGCTGGATTTTCTAAGCCCCAAGGAGGTGGGCATGGAGGCGGGACAGCCGGTAAATTAGGAGAAAGTGGGGGCAGATGGCAAATCCGCCCCTCCCCGCCTCCGTGCCCTTTTGCCAGGAGGCAGGAAGATGTGCTGCTTCAGGTCCCGTCTCCTGGAGGCGGGAAATGCATTTAATCCTTTTAACTGCCTGTTAACAGGTAGTTAACAGGCAGAAAAAAGGATTAGTGCCATTTTACCTTCACAGGTGAAGCCTTCCCAACCTTGGAGGAGACATGCAGGAGGTCTGCGGCGGTTGGAGGCACCTGGAAGTAAAATGTAGAGGTGAATAATGGGTGCAAGTGTGGAGTGGTAAGTATGTAAAGTGAGTGATAAGTGTTAAAAAATGTTCACTTACCTTGTTTTCTTCCTACAGCCTTCAGCCGTGCTGGATCGGGAGACCCGACATCCTCCTTGTTAATTTCACAGACTGGCTGTTGGATCCTCCGAACCAACAGTCATGTGAAATCAACAAAGTTGAAAGGTTTGATGAGTCCTGAATACAAGGGCTCATCAAACTACAGAGAATGTCAGTGTTTGACAGCTTCACCGAGCAGTCAAACACTGACATTACTTCTTTCAAGAAGTCTTGACAGACAGCACGTCTGACGTTGACATGCTCTGTCTGTGACTTCCTCCCTAATTGGCCTGCTGAGCCCGCAGGGTGGGCTTAACAAGCTCAATCAGGGGAAAATCCCTCTGGTTGGTCAGGCGAGGATGGAGGCAGGACATTGACACGACAAGCAGCAGTCCCGCCTCCAACTTGTCTCCATTCACAAAACCCAGCCCTATGAATCAGTTTTACAATGATGCTTTTTGGCAAAATTTACATCATCAATATGATATGACAACAAGGAAAAATTTGTTAAGCGCCTTTTTGCTTGAAGTCAACGGGGTTGAATTGTTTTTTCTTAGTTGCAAGGAACATGCTCATCGAGAATTGGCAGCACAATTCTCTTTTCTATTGACTTCAATGGTGAAGAAAATTGGGTACGATGTAAAACAGGCTGCTGATTTGCTATGAGCCCATTTTGCATTACTGGCAAGAATCAATTTCACCCCCAATGCCTTTTTAGGGCACTTAGATGAAGACTTTCAAAAGCTTTACCTAAAAACACAGACTCGCATTACGATTTTGAGAAAGCTTGCGACAATATTAAGACATTTGCCTGAGGGAATAGCCAGTTTCAATTACATGTAAGTAGCGGGAATGCTGCAGGACATGGCATTCGCATTATTCTTACTGTCACAGAGGAAGTGGAGTTTGAACTAGTCAGCAAGTTGCAGAAGTTTTAATTTGCTGATCTCCAGGAAGCTTGGCAGTAAAGAATACTAAATAAATAAGGCAAGAAAACTGTTTGAGGCTTGCAACATCACCTACAGAAGAATGAAACTGCTGCGAGTGAACTGTTACCAGTTCAAGAATTACAGTTACAGGGAAACTGAAAAGAGATGGTTTCTCTTTATTCTACCTCAATTAATGGGCAATGCACAGGCTCTTTGCAGCTCAAATGTTAAAGTATAACGCAGAATTGAATACTCTGTAGGGTTTTCTTGCGTAAGAAAAATGTGAGATGATCATAGAAACATAGAAACATAGAAGATAGGAGCAGGAGTAGGCCATTCGGCCCCTCTAGCCTGCTCCGCCATTCAATGCGATCATGGCTGATCATCCAAATTCAGAACCCTGTCCCTGCTTTCTCCCCATATCCCTTGATCCCTTTAGCCTTAAGAAATATATCCAACTCCTTCTTGAATATATTTAATGAATTGGCCTCTACTGCCTTCTGTGGTAGAGAATTCCATAGGTTCACCACTCTCTGGGTGAAGAAATTCCTCCTCATTTCTGTCCTAAATGGCTTACCCCTTATCCTTAGACTGTGACCCCTGGTTCTGGACTCCCCGACCATCGGGAACATCCTTCCTGCATCTAGTCTGTCCAGTCCTGTCAGAATTTTATAAGTTTCAATGAGATCCCCTCTCATTCTTCTAAACTCCAGCGAGTATAAGCCCAATCGACCCAATCTCTCCTCATACGTCATTCCTGCCATCCCAGGTATCAGCCTGGTGAATCTTCGCTGAACTCCTTCCATGGCAAGAACATCCTTCCTCAGATAAGGCGACCAAAACTGCACACAATACTCACCAAGGCCCTGTACAACTGCAGCAAGACATCCTTGTTCCTGTACTCAAACCCTCTCGCTACGAAGGCTAACATACCATTTGCCTTCTTAACCGCCTGCTGCACCTGCATGCTTACCTTCAGCGACTGGTGCACAAGGACTCCCAGGTCTCGTTGCACTTCCCCTTTTCCCAATCTATTGCCATTCAGATAATAATCTGCCTTCCTGTTTTTGACACCAAAGGGGATAACCTCGCATTTATCCACGTTATATTGCATCTGCCATGCATCTGCCCAATCACCCAACCTATCCAAATCATCCTGGAGTTTCTCGGCATCCTACTCACAGCACACACGCCCACCCAGCTTTGTGTCATCTGCAAACTTGGAGATATTACATCTAATTCCCTCGTCTAGATCATTAATATATATTGTGAATAGCTGGGGCCCTAGCACCGATCCCTGCGGTACCCCACTAGTCACTGCCTGCCACTCGGAAAAAGACCCGTTTATTCCAACTCTTTGCTTTCTGTCTGCCAACCAGTTCTCTATCCAAGTCGATCACAGAGCATTGGAGGACCAGCAGCACATAGGGGTGGGAAACGGGCTCGGACTCATGTTCATTGACACCCCAATCAAAGCTACACTGCTGTGCGGAGACTCCAGGAGACATAGAAAACCAGCACTGGCCCAATCCTGTGAACCTTCTATCAATTAGCTTAAGAATGGGAATACACCTTCAAAAGCACAAACCAGAAAGCCTGAAAACTAAAATGAGACGCTGAACAATTTTTAGGTCAACAAATTGACTGTTCTTTTAATAAAAGTGGATTTAACTATGTCGTGGAGGTGGAACTGGGTTGAAATAGAATTGAAAAGAACAGAAAAGAAATTAACCAAAAATTTAAAACTTCAGATATTTTCACGTGTAAAGTAAAATTTTGTTCTTTAAACTATCTATAAACTGTGAAATGAAGTCCAAGCATTGCCTTGAATCTAAATGCAGTATAATTTTTTTTTAAAGCTAAAAACAGGACAATTTTCATCATGCATTGGACACATTCTTATATTTCACGTAATTGGACAATGAAAACAAAAGTTGTGAAAATTATTTATTGTTATTGCTGGTGTTACACAGCTGACCCATAACAATTCCTTGACATTCAATGACATTACCATTGTTGAGTCCCCCACCTTCAACATCCTGGGGGTCACCATTGACCTGAAACTTAACTGGACCAGCTACAGTACATAAATACTGTGGCAACAAGAGCAGGTCAAAGGCTGGGTATTGTGCAGCGAGTGACTCACCTCCTGACTCCCCAAGGCCTTTCCACCACCTACAAGGCACAAGTCAGGAGTGTGATGGAATACTCTCCACTTGCCTGGATGAGTGCAGCTCCAACAACACTCAAGAAGCTTGACACCATCCAGGACAAAGCAGCCCGCTTGATTGGCACCCCATCCACCACCTTAAACATTCACTCCCTGCACCACCGATGCAATGTGACTGCAGTGTGTACCATCTACAAGATGCACTGCAGCAACTTGCCAAGGCTTCTTCAACAGCACCTCCCAAACCCATGGGAACATCACCACTTCCAAGTTATCCTCCAAGTCACACACCATCCTGACTTGGAAATATGCCGCAGTTCCTTTATCGTCGCCGGGTCAAAGTCCTGGAACTCCTTAACTAAAGCACTGTGGGAGTACCTTCACCACACGGACGGCAGCGGTTCATGAACGCGGATCATCACCTCCTTCTCAAGGGCAATTAGGGATGGGCAATAAATGCTGACATTGCCAGTGATGCCCACATTTCATGAATGATAGAAAAAATGTTTTATTGCCAATATATAAGAACAACTTGTATTTCTATGCAATACACACATAGAGGACATCTCACTTCAAAAGAATAAGCAGGAGGGAAAAAGGATGGGAAAAATAAAGATTAGGGAAGAGGGAGGAATCCTCGTCAGAAAGAAGGGTTTGCAGGAGGTTTTTACAAGCACAGAGAGTGAGGGTGTTTCATAGGATGAGAAAAGTCCAGTTATCCCATCCTGCCCACATCTTCTCACAAACCACACAAAACTTATAATTATGATCAGAAAAAAAACTACCAAGAAGATATAAAACTTCTACCTAACCTCAGTAGATAATCAAATAAAAATGTCAGGATAATCAATTTCACTCTGCAATCTCATCATCTGGCTTTAAACAAAAGGACATATTGGGCCGTATTTTCCGATCGGAGGCTTCCCGCGTGCGGAGGCCTCCGATCTGGAAAAAATCTACGCACTTACCTGAGGGCTCCCGAGGTGCATATAGTTCCGATCCTGGGCCTCTCCAACTCCAAGTGCGCAGGGCCCACGTATCCCAGGGGCGCATGTGGTTCGCAAGCGTCCCTGGGATCACGTGGGCCATGGGGAGCCAATCAAAGAAGGGAATCTCCCTTCATACACTTGACAAATAGACCTGTCAAATATATGAATGGAGATCAATTAAAAAACATAGTATAACTTTAAATAAATTTTAAAAAACCATCACCTTTTTAAAATTAGTTGAAATTACATTACATTAAATATTTTTTTTAAAAATGTAATTTTTTGAAAAAAATAATTAAAGTTTTTTACGGGGCTAAAAATAAACTTACCTTTTTTAAAGTATTTTTAAATGATAAATGACTGAAAAAAATATATATTTTTTTACTTTTTTCAACTCTTATCCTGGTAAAAGGCCTTACGCCTGCTTTTACCAGGCGTAAGAATCCTAAGGGTTTTCTGCGGGCAGAGGGTCTCCAGAAAGCAGAACTCTCCGCCCGCAGAGGCCCTTCTCTAAGCGCTGTGCATGCCTGAAACCGGCATTTCCGATGTCCCTACGGGTGCGTACATAGCGTGTACACACCTGTAGGGATCGGAATATCTGGGCCATGGGATTTTGCTGAATTTGCTGAAAACAACAGCATACGCCATTGTTACAGTGCATAAATGCCAGGAAATTATGGCATGAGTGACTTATGTCAGTATGTACACCGTGCCATAATCTGATGGGACCTTTGCGTCGCTCCACAGAGACACTCGCTGAAAAAGTTGAACAGCTCATTATCATCAATCCACACCCCCCACCCCCCACCATAAAACCAATGAAGTGATGGAGTTTGCTGAATTAACTTCACTGTGATCACCACAGCCTCGTAGACCATTACAGAATGATAGTGGAGCACTGAGAATCAGTAAAGTATTCAATCGCTCAGCAGGATGCCTATGGGTAACATTTTTACTCACTTTTGCCAGGAACTTCATTGAAATCTTAAACCTCAGTTAAGTAATAAATAACAGTCGGGCATGTTCTGATTTTATTTTATTTTTACATTTTATTTATTGGGCTCGTGCAATAAGTGCGGATTGCAATCGGTAATTAAGTATAGCTAGGGATCACACACAGTTCAGGGGACACCCCAATGCATATGGGTCCCTTCTTAAGGCCGATTTATATATTTATGTTTCAGGACAAACTCAGCATTCAAATTAATCTGTTCATGATCCATCCCCACATTATCGGAACCATTGCTCCGAACCGCTTCCCCTGTGAAATAACCTGTTGTTCCGTTCTGTGTCGGGTCCCGGTACCTTGGAAGTGTATCAGACGCTGGTAGTGTCGCTCCCCATCCACCGCTATGCTCACTGCGGCATATTCTAATTATTTTCCCAGCAAATTGTGGCATGAATCCACCACCGGAGGATCAGGAAGCACAACAATCTAACTTGCGACATTCGTCACCAGTATCGCCATTGCCACGAATTTCGGGCAATTGTGTTTCCTGGAGTCCCTGATCATGTCTGCTTACATCCGCATTATCCGTGTCTCCCAGCATTTTACAGAGCTGGAATTTGTCCTGTTTCAATCTTTTCTTCCCACGGTAACAAATTGAGTGCTTTAAGCCACTTTGAATAACTTAGGCCGTGGTATTTTCCCTCAACCCCCCACGACGGGCGGGAGAGGGTCGGGTGGGGGGGGGGCGGAGGGTTAAAGAGTTAAATATGGGGAAGGCGACATCATCACGCCAAGCACACGTCCGCTGCCTTTTCTATGGCGGCGGTTATCGGGCGTCCAAGTGACCCGCCGTGGAGAGACTGTACATATAATTAACATTTTTAAATTGGGCTCCCACAGTGCAATTGGGAGCCCATCTTAAAATTCACTGCTACTGCGTGGGATTCCCAGTGGTCGGGAAACTCGGCAGTGAAAGGGAGGCGGGGCCTGCCGGCTCCACAAGGTAAGTACCTCTTTCAGCACTGCTTGTGGGTCAGGAGGAGCAGGAGTGCTTCCCCCAACCCCGATCGCCAGCCTCCCTCACTCCTCCAGCCTTCCCATTTGCTGACTCCTCTCCCCCCCACCCCTTCCGATCGTGGAATTTCTCCCCCTCCCAATCGCGGGCTCTCTCTCTTCCCCCCACCCTCACCCAATCGCGACCTCTCTCCCCCCCACCCCCACCCCCCATCCCTCCTGATCACAGCCCCTATGAAGTAATGATTTTGTCTCGAGCTGAAGTTAAACTTTTTCACAATGTGACTGGGACCTTGTGGTTGATGGTGATGCAATGGAATGCCTTTTTATGGACAGTGAAAAAAATATGAGCCACATCAAATAGTAAAAGCCGTCTTGAAGCCTGCAAACAAACTGAAGATGACCTTTTACAATTGCCACTCGCCAATCTCCCTCTCAGTCAGGATGAAATTTTTGCCGTTTGTTTTTATCTGAACTTTTGATATTTTCTCAAAGTACAGAAGCAAGATAAGATCTAGCAATTTTCCAGTCCTGGCCAAGTGGAGCTAGGATTTGGTTGGCTGCTAGGGCAATGCTCGCTGCTAGAGCAAAGTACTGAAGTAAAGTAAAGCTAAGAGTAAGGAGCAGTTTTTCCTCTTTTGCACTTGGGCATAAATAATCACCTGGGAAGAATATATAGCGGAAACTTGGGCAGGGAGCATCACACACCCATGACAGAGCCAGTTTGAAATACCGTCAATTTAAATTGAATGGATTTCTGGGAGAGAGAAGAGATTGAGGAATATGGTGAGAATACAAGTGGATGGGGGTTAATCTGTGAAAAAGGGACAGGCTTGATGATCCTAATGACTTACTATTTTCCTGACTTTACTTCCCTTTTTACTCCTAACTCCCTAATTTTTAACTCTGTGTCCCGAGTGTTTGTACCCTTTGCCATAGTGAACAATTTGCCTGGATCAATTTTTGTCGGTTCCTTTCATAATTTTGAAAACTTTGAGTGCACTAAGAAAAGCAGGAGATTTGAATTTGCCAGCCATGTTACCCCGCAGCAGGCTGAAATATTGCCAGGTCCCCCAACGACATGCTAATGACCCTGATCCCAGGGGACCTGCCATGGTCAGGGCACAGGGAGATGGTCGACCCATCCCACCAATTCAGCAGGATTTCCGCCAATTGGAAAATCTAGGCTGAAGACCTTTTAATTGCAACACATAATGACAGGTTTCAGAGTTAACTATTTTGTTTTTGTTTATTTTATACAGGGCACTTTTCCCCCTGTTGATAACTGTAGTTTAGAACGTTGATCAAACTTGGTAGGCTTTAAAGATGTTTGTCGCTCAAGTCATAAGAATACGCCAGTCCCGCTCTCCTTCGGCTACATGATTTTAGACAACGTTTC
Source organism: Squalus acanthias (assembly GCA_030390025.1). Lineage (NCBI taxonomy): Eukaryota > Metazoa > Chordata > Chondrichthyes > Squaliformes > Squalidae > Squalus > Squalus acanthias. Next base: position 22,608,293 of record CM059433.1, on the reverse strand, counting down.
CAGCGTGTGATGTTGAAATCAGTAAGCATTCATTGTAATGTAATCAGTGCAGGTCGTCAATTGGACTGCCATTTAAAACTGAGCGGGTAGACAAATAACTTACTAGCGTGAGACGCTGTCATTTTCAACCCTGTTTAATATAAAATCTTTGGTAGAGAAGCTAATGGAAACTGTATCCCTACTTTATGTACAGAAATTTCTTGAACTGCAGGGTAGGTAGCTTCCTTCGCAGAGGTATACAAGGCTGATTTGATAACATAATGGAAAATGCACAGAAAATGATTGTGACAGCACCTCACAATTTCCCTGCAGGGTAAGTTTGGGTCCTGGTGGGGTTTTGCAAGCAGCCAGTCCATATCCGAAAATTGCAGACGTTCGGCCTGAGATTTTCTGTCCACACAGATGGAAAATCACAAGCAGTGTTGCTTGTGGTTTGCTGATGTGCTTGGCAGTGCGCGAGGTCCCACCGATGGCACAGGGTCTTGCGAAATGTATCCATATGTGCTCTCCTAGCGGGCGAGGCTTAATGTTGGGAGTGCGCTTTAATAAAGTCGACCTTGCAGGGCAGTTTAATTAAACAAAATAAACAAGTATTTTTAAGAATACAATATAGCTTCCCTGTTTCTTTAAGTGCAACATGTACACTTTATAAAGTAAATTAATTAATCCTGCATTCCCAGTGGCGAACTGTGCTCGAAGTGAGCGTGGGTTAGAAAGATCAATGTTACAGTGTTTTGGTTCTATCTCCACCCCAGTCTCCCTTCGAACGCATCTCCCCATTGAGATCCCCATTTAACCTTTATAAAGATATATCCAGCAATATAGAAAATATATATGAATATAATGAAAGTTTTAATTCTTGAGTACTTCACTGATCCCTTGTTTTCTTTCAGAAGCCATTAGATCAGCACTTGGATCTTGTTAAGATCTTAATAAATTACTTTAGTAATTGGGCTTAATAGTTGTTGAAGGAAACATGTTAGCAATCAAGCCACGGAAACCACAGAATAAAGGGGAGAATTTGAGTTGTGTAGCGCACGGTTTTTAGGCGCTACGCGGCCTCCTAATGCTCGAAAATGGGGTCCACGCGCATTTTCAATGGGAAATGCGCCAGACGCCATCTTGGTAAAGGGGTTTGTGCACACACACCTAATGACCTCCGGCAGCATGCAGAGCCTTTAGGGAGCAATTCTCTTACCTCTACTTCAGCGAGGACTAATTCATGAGACATCTTCGCTTCACTAAAGAGGTCATGACTGAAATCTGCCAACTGCTGCAGCCACAACTGCAACCTCAAAGCAGGGCAAGGACCGCATTGCCTGTGGCTGTCAAGGTGACTGTGGCAGTTAACTTTTGTGCAACTGGCTCCTTCCAGGCTGCTGCTGAAGATATAATCAACATCTCGCAGTTTGCAGTACACTGCTGCATAAGGGAGGTCACTGAGGCTCTCTATACACAGAGAGACAGCTTCATCTCATTCCCTCTTGCCAGAGACAAGCAGGCGGAGCGAGCATAAGGGTTTGCAATGATTGAAGGCTTCCCCAAGGTGCAGGGTGCCATTGACTGCACGCACATTGCCTTGCGTGCGCTTCAAGTGAACTCAGCATTTTCATGAACCAAAAGTGGTTCCTCTCCTTCAATGTGCAGCAGGTGTGTGATCACAGGCAGCTCATCATGCAGGTTAATGCCCGTTATCCTGGCAGTAGTCACGATTCCTTCATTCTGTGGCAGTCCTCTGTGCCAGCTGTATTTGACCCAGCACGGCAAGACAAAGGCTGGCTACTGGGCGACAAAGGTTATCCTCTAATGACATGGCTCATGACTCTGGTCCGGAACCCACGCACACCTACAATGAGAGCCATGCTGTCACAAGGAATCTTACAGAGTGCACCATCGGCATCCTCCAGCAACGCTTCCGCTGCCTGGACTACTCTGGAGGAGCCCTGCAGTACTCAGCTGAGCGGGTCTCAAGATTTGTGGTAACATGCTGGATGCTCCACAACCTCGCCATCATGAGGGCACAGCCCTTGCCACCAGGCATACGGTGACCAGCTGAAGAGGAGGAGGAGTTGGAGGAGAAGGAGGAGGAATTGGAGGAGGAGGAAGTGCAACCGGAAGTGGAGGAAGAGAAAGGAAGGATACGAAGTCGACAGCCCTTTCTACCCGGGCTCTTGGTGATCAAATAATTCATGAGCAATAGCAGAAACCGCAACTATACCTCCCCATTTACCAACAGTCTCACACTTCTTACCTTGTCAGCCGTGGCTCAGTGGGTAGCACACTCACTTCTAAGTCAGAAGGTTGTGGATTCAAGTCCCACTCCAGAGACTTGAACAAAAATCTAGGCTGACACTCCAGTGCAGTGCTGAGGGAGTGCTGCACTGTCGGAGGTGCCGTCTTTCGGATGAGATGTTAAACCGAGGTCCTGTCTGCTCTTTCAGGTGGATGTAAAAGATCCCATGGCACTATTTCGAAGAAGAGCAAGGAAGTTATCCCTGGTGTCCTGGCCAAATATTTATCCCTCAATCAACATAACAAAAACAGATTAGGTGGTTATCATATTGCTGTTTGTGAGAGCTTGCTGTGTGCAATTCGCTGCCGTGTTTCCTACGTTACAACAGTGACTACTTGTCAAAAGTACTTCATTGGCTGTAAAGCACTTTGGGATGTCCTGAGATCATGAAAGGCGTTATGTAAATGCAAGTCTTTCTTTCTTTTTTTCCTCTATCACTGACCATCAAATCGTCCTCTTTCCGACAACACAAAAATAAAAGCCACCAGAAAATGCACATTCCAATCGAATTTTATAAATTCAATCATGATTTAATACATACAAAAATCAACTAATCAACCTTGTGCATTCCCTTACTGCCTGTCTTCTGTGTGCCTTTGCCTCTCCTAGTGCTCCTACGAGGTGCTTCCCCAGTGACTGCAGCATGGGTGGTGGAAGGCTGCTGACTTTCAATTGAGGAGACTGCAGATGGCTTTTGAGGGCGACCTCGAGCAGCTCTGGGCCTAAAGGGCCCGGGTTCAGACTGCACTACCTTGGCCTGGGCTGTAGCAGTCTGGCCTGACTGGCTGACAGGCAACAGCAAGGGCACTGGCAGAGTGGCAGGGGTGGGAACATGAATGCTGTCATCCTGAGAGAGGACAGCAGGTTCGTGTTCCATGGAGCCATTGCCACTCTCCCAGGGCGACGCCTCAGCAATCCTAGTAATCTGTTGGAGAACAGATCAATGGACTGCTGTGAGACCTTGGAAGGCTCTTTGAACATTGGTATCCAGAGCTATGATGGCAGCAGTCTGAGCTTGCCAGGCAGCAGTCTGAGCTTCCTCTGCAGCACTCAGCCCTTTGCTGGAAGCTGTTTGTGCTGCAATGGAAGCTGAGACATCGGCTATCAAACGCTGCATGAGGTGTGCTGATGGAACTGGCCACCTGTTCATGTTGGAAAGAATGAGCTCCAAGCTCTGCACAAAGCCCTGTGCCAAGTTGGTGCTGGACTCCTCCATGCTCCTTGACATTGAGCACAGGCTTTCTGGCAGGCCTTCCAGTACACCAAGAATTTGGTATGTACACCCATCGGCCTTCTTCTATAGCCTGGGCCATTGAAGTCCTCATCTGAGTCCCCTGCAGCAGAACTAGTGTGTGACCTTGCCCGCCCAGTGTCTCACCATGTGCAGATCCCTCCTCTATCCTAGCCTCTAAAATACGCGCAGTATCAGTCTCTGAGCTGGTGACTGCGAGTGTAAGATCAAGTGATGGTGTCTCTTCAGCTTCAGCATCTTCTTCCTCTTCCTCCACTGACTGGGAAGGTTCCTGTTCTTGGGTACCTGAAATGAGAAAGGGACAAGGGTTGGGTTGTGGTGAGGGGGGAGGAGAAAGTTAGAAGTGTGTGCTTACACCATCTGCTGCTGGTGAGTCAGATGAGATTGTGGGATGAGGGTGAAGTGGGATGAGGGAAGGCAGATTAGGTATGCAGATACTCTCATCATTGATCCCTCCAGTGCTGCCAGTGGCCATGGCCTCAGTGGTGCCCCTTCTCATGATGGCCAGCACTGTCTCCTCCATGCGATATGTTTGGGTGATGTGGCTCTCATGGTTCATTAGCTGCCAGTGTGTGTGAGCTGTGAGTTGTGGGTGCGCGGCTTGCAACAGTGCTAAGTGTGTGAGGGTGAGGTGAAGCATATGAATGGTATGGGTGAGTCCTGATTGATAGAGATTGTCGGTAGGTGGGTGATGTGTCTGGAGTGCCTCCTGTCCCTCTGTGGATACAGAATGTCTCTCTTTCCACCTCTTCCACCAACACTTCCAGTGCATTATCTAAAAATCTTGGTTCTCGCTCTCTCGCAGGTTCAACCATTGTTCAAAGTATCATAGCCCACATTGACTTTTGAATAAACTCCTGCCACTTCTTGCAGCCACGATGCACCTCTCCTTTAAGAGGTGCAGGCTGCCTTTAACTAGTGCTAGCCACTCGCGATATCGGGCCCCATGCTGATGCGTGCAACCAATGAACAGCACGGGGAGTGCTGGCTGCACGCAGCAATCATTTAAAAGAGTAGGCAATACCAATTTAATGTGCAGGCTGCAACACAATGAACGGTCGTGGGTTAATCGCGTACAGCGATCCCCATGCCCGTTTTCGGGGTTTATCCAATTTCTCCCCCTAAGTGTCTCCTCCACCAAAACTCTGTCTGCAAATGGCCTTGCAAAGTTGCAACTCTTTTGGAACCTGGCCCCATTGTTTTAGAACTATATATTGTACTGAAAGGTTAAACCATTTGAACGATGTAAAGTCAGCACCACTTTGAATATGCTGTGGTGTAAAATGCAGACATTGTAAATTGTAAAAAGAGCAAAGCCTCACAGATAGCAAGCATTATGCAATGCATTAATACTTGTCATGTTTAATCAAAGGGAACCTCGTCATAGTTAATAATTCACTCAAAGCTGCAAGATCTCTTGTCCAATGAATTTCAACTCCATTTCATATGAGATCAAACGAGCAAATGAGGACCGAGAACCATTCACAAATAGATTACAGCAATAACATTTCAATTAATTTTGTAGCATGGGATTTAACATCTGTCCATTTAATACAGGGTGATCAAACCTTTATTTAATTTTTATAGCTTATAAACAGGATGTTTGCATTTCCAAGCATTGTAAATCTCGGCTTTCAACTGCATTCAGTCCTTGGTCCTCTTCTTGTTGTGCAAGCTAGATAAAAAGCATCTCAAATTCTTCTTCAGATCTCCCTACTGCAGAATTTTAATTGAGACTCTTTATTCTCCACTTTTAAAGAGTCAAAGTACCTCCGCTCACAGTCTCAGCGACTGATTAATTCTGCCGTCTATTAATTAGCTAAAATAACAACTTCAAGGAATGAAATTATTGGGGTAATAAAATAGTAACAGGGAGTGTCTAAAACCAAGGTCTTGACCTTTAATTCAAGTTACAATGACATTCAGATTCCATCAGTTGCAGTGGGCACTACTTACCCTTCCAGTTCCATGGTATTAGACTGAGTGCTTTGTGGGAGCTGAACAGTCCATTTCAAAGGAAAAAGAAGTCTATGATCCAGTTCCTCCTATCCTTCCTCGATAAGCAAGAGTATATTTTACAAATTTGCATTCCTGGCACAGAGCTTCAGCCACCAGGAGCGCACATCAGGAACTCGCCCACAGTTTCATTAGTTTTAATGTCATTTTTGGGTAGGAATGCCTCAGCCTGAGTTTCTCCTTCTTCAGCACCTAAGGTGTAAATGTACCTATCTTACCTGCTTCCTCTGATTCTTCTCCTCCAGAACCTGCAATTAGAGAGGAATGTCCAGAGAGATACCCATAGCTGCTCTAGAGGGAGGACACAATAACAGTTCCCTGAAGATGCAGGCGTGGATAGTTGTACAAATAAAAATAAAAACTGCAAACACTGGAAATCGGACATAAAAACAAAAAATGCTGGACATACTCAGCAGGAGCAGTAGATGGGGTGCAGCTTTGAGAATCTCTGAGTAATGTCAGTTATGGAAACACAGCAGAACAGCAAAGAAGCACTGAAGTCGGGAGAAACAAACAGAACTACATGGAACAACTAGAAACGGGATGAGTCCAATTTAATTGGAAGGACCCAATAAAGTATAGCATCTTTTTCATCTGGACACTGAACATCTGAAGCACCGTTTAGCTGTTGTAACCTCACTATGGGACAATATTTGTGGTTTCTCGAGGTGTCAATGAGCCAAGTTCACAGCAGGTGCACGGGCTCTCCGTGCCACAGGCACTTGTGGATCTCATTGTAAAGTGTGATACACACTGAGTGTTGCACAGGCCTCAGCACCCAATTATATGGGACACCAGCACCTGATGTGCAGCATTGTTACAGGCGTTGAACATCGCATTATTGGCCCCTGTATCTCTCGCATCTATCTAAGAGTGATGCAAAGATAAATCATTACTTGTCCCTGTCTATTTTTGTCAGTTCTGAAATGGGACTTTTGAGTGTACAGACTATGCAGACACAATAGGGAGGTGGGATTTACAGGACTTTATGCATTTGTTCTCTAAGAAGCATCCCTGAACCTATGCAGCCTCAAGTGGACTCGGGTTTCCCCTCTCATTTTATGCTCCTTTTCTATGCCATGTACTTATTCTTCACACTATAGGATTAACTCTGCCCAACCAGCAGAAACCTGGTGGTTGGGCAGTTCAAATCGCCTGTGGGAGCCCACCTGCTAACATCTCTCTCTCTCTCTCTTCCCGCTGATTTGACTTTAACCTGCTCTTCTGAGCAGGTGATAAGGATACCTCTGAAAATCATTGGGGTCCTTCCTTATATATGCAGATAGGGCTCCAAAGATGTCGTCAGGGCCCGACTGCTAGTTCAACTGTGGGCCTGAGCGGGGAAACAGTTTGTCTTTCCTGCCAAGTCAACCTAGTGGGAAGGGGGTCCAGGGTCAGAAGGGGCCCAAACAGGTAAGTCTTTTAAACTTTGTTTTTCCTTTCCTTGTGGGGCTAGAAGTAGCAGGAGTCCTCATCCGGGCCCTACAGGAAAGTTTAGGCCTCACCTGCCTTGGGCTCCCCACCCGGAACACAAGGCCCTCGTGAAACCGCTCTCTGTGCAACTTACCTGATGACTGGGGACCATTCAATAATATTATAATAATACTTCATAAAAATAATTTAATGAATTGCACCACCAGTTTGGCACCTTACCCAGTGGGATTGTATATCAGGAATTCTGGCATACCCTCCCCATGATTTTTCCCTCCATTACTAAGGGACAGCGTGCAGAGTGGACTCCTGAATTTCTGAAGTGTATTTCCGGCAGATAAGGCTCTGAGCTGGGAGAGCAATTTCATAAAATGACCCTTCGCATGACATGAAATGTATTACTATGTGGGAATTTTGCTTACAAGTTAATAAAGGAATTAAATCCTGCATTGAAATTGAAATTAAATTAATTGGAAAATGAGTTTGAAGTGTTAGTAAAAAAAGATTTTATATAACTTTAGGGATAAAGAGAATAGCTTTTAAAAATTAATGCAAAATAGATTAACTTGCAAATCATTTATATACAGTATCTTATATGTAACTTACATGTAGCGTATAGTAATTTTGGTGAATTTAGTGTCAGGTTACATTTCCGGCAAATATTGCACATGAGCCACAACTTGGCAAAGCAGTGCTGAAGAGTTTTTGCACACATCACCTGTCACATATTGGCCCAAAAATTCGTGAGGGAGCCTTCGTGCGAGGGTAAGGCTTCCCCGCGATCTCTCACTGCGCGCTGGCTTTTTCAGTCCGAGCTCGCACGAACTTGATGTTCTGGACAGCAGCTGTGCAGGGCTTCCGTATCCCACAGGCGTAGTTAATTCGTGTGAGCTGTGGGATCACGTGACTCAGTTAGAGCCAATGGCAGCACACCATCTTTCATTCATAGCTTTCACATAAGTGCTGTGAAAGCTATGAATCTATACCCCCCAAAAGAACAGCTAAACCTCAATTAAATTTTTTAAAAAAACCATCACATTAATAAAATAAGTATAGTTAAATAAATTAACCATTTTAAACAAAAAATTACATTTTTGAAAAATTTTAAAATCTTTGAAAAAGTTATAAAAATAAACTTACCTGTCTTTAAAGTCTCTAAAAAAGATATACCTGTTAAAAAAAATTCAAAATAATACTTAATTAACTACTTACCTTGTTAAAAGAGGGTCTTACGCCTCCTTTCTTTATGTCTAAAATGTTCCATGCTTACCTGCGCGTTCAAAGCACTAAGTGCACTGCGTGCGCGCAGCCTGTAGCGCGCACGCGGTTCACCTAGGAACCGCCCCCTTTTGAATTCACCAAGTGCCGGTTTTCAGCGCATGCGCAGTGCATGCAGAAAACCGGTAATTGGAGACAGAATACGCGAGAGTACACAGTGCGTACTCTCGCGTAGCGGCACTAATTTTTGGGCCATTATCCCCTTGCATCATGTGAGTATTGTCTACGTGTCAATGTAATGTGTATGAATTGTCCCATTAGACATACATATACATTATTTGTCTTCATCCACCACAAATAATTGGCTGAGTCGGCAGATCTCATAACTATGGAGAAACATTTTTCTACATAATTTACCATGGGATGGATGATATGAACTGGAAGAAACTCAACCAAAGCCCAAATTTTACCCAAGATGTAATTAACTGCCTGATTTCAATCAGTCAAATTAGTTACCAACAGATGGACAGTTCTCTAATTGCTTTGAACAATGTTTCACAAGTTTTGAAAGGAATCATACTTCAAACTACAGACAAATTTATTTGGGGGCTATTGTGTATAGATCAAACACATATATTAAAAAAGATTTACTCATTTTTAATAAGAACAATAAATTAAAAGTGGGGAACATGATGAGCAATTTGACCATTGCTAACTCACATAGCTACCCTGGCTAAGGTACTTTAATGCAAATTACTTTAGGATTACCTACTAGTAGGAATCAATAACTGCATGCCAGCAAAGGAAATTCCGAGTTCCCCAGTGAACTACCTATCAATTAAAAGCAACTAAAGCTAATTGACAGATTTCTACTTTTCCCCTAGTGCGTTGCCTATTAATTAAAGGTAGCCATTACTTACGGATGGAATCAGTTACAAGAACTTATCATTAAGCAGATTAGGTATGGCAATCTTTCATTCCTTATGATGGACAGCATATGAATTACAAATAGTCAACATTATCTGCACTAATTAATGAAGCAAGTTGTGCTGGAATCATTATACTAATAAGGCTAGCCAAAAGAACATTGCTCAAACATGGTGTGCATTAGTTATTGGACATTGAAGGCACAGATGTGCTGCAAGTTCTCCTACAGGTGCCAGAGAAGGAGGAAGAAGATGTTAAATGCAAAGATCTAAATGGAAGGAAGAAATGGTAGCCTTAAATTTTTATGAGTGCAGGAGTGGCAAGTTCAATGGAGCAACTCTAAACCTGGCTACTTCATAAATAACGGAATACAGATGTGCCAAGGGGCTGACAATGAAGTACTTCGGGAAAAAAATGAGAACATGATCTTAATGTGGTTTTACCATTTAAACCTCAATTAAATTTAGTTAATTAAACATTGATCGCACATTCCATCACTTAAGCATACTCATGGAAAAATGGAAAAAACATATAATAATGATAATAGTCATCATTTATTATTTCCAATGAGGAAGTGTGTCACTATGATACTGCACTTGATATTTCCTGAATAATTTATTGGGCTCTTTATGCTGGGTATTTGCCCAGAGAGTTGTTTATTTTATTATGTTGTCCCCAAGCAGGAAATAACTCATGTTGAATTGCTCATGGAGGAATTTATAACACAGCCATGTGAAGAGCCAACTGTTCCTTTGGCAGAAGCTTTTTGAAAGCTGAATATCATACTTGTCATGTGATGTTGCATGTAACTATTGTAATACCTAAACTGATGTTACTGTACTACCTCCCAACACCCGTCTTTTTTATGTATTGTGTTTCAGTTCTATGTGATAAGATTTCTGGCTTTACATATCTGTCCGTGTTATATTAATTGGTTAAACACTCAGGTGAAGGAAGGAAAGTAAGAAGATAGGAGGAAATAAATAAAGGAGAGAGGAAGAATGAAAGTGATTGAAAGAAAGAATTAAAAAAAAAATCATTTATATAGCACCTCTCACATCCTCAGGATGTCCTGAAGCACTTTATTACCAATGGTTACTTTTCAAGTGCAGTCACTTTTATGTGAGCAAACTGTCTTGTCTTTAGATCATGTTTAATTGAAGTATACCAAGAGTTTAGATATGGAATGGAGAAACAATTTTAGCTGGCTCTTAAGAAGACTTCGGGCTGAATTTTACCAGCCCTGAGGAGACGGGTTTGGAGGGGGGACTGCTGGCAAAATCAAAAAGAATGGGAGCAGGTCCCGAACCCGCTCCCAACAATCTTCCCAGGAATCAGGTCCCCGATTTGCGCAGGGACCCGACTCCTAGCAGCGGGAAGAGGATTATAGCCACTTAACTGCCTGTTAACAGCTAGTTAACAGGCAGTTAAGAGGTCTTTTCCCATTTTGAGACTTCTGCTGCGGGCTTCCCGATGTCAGGGAACCCCGCCTGGGTAAGTGAGGCGTGCTGTGGGTCTGTTGTAATGTTTGTGTATAGATGACAGCTGCAGGAGTGGTGTGAAGGATCCAATGGGACACTGGTGAGTATCAGAGGTAAGGAAATGTTGGGGAAGTCATTTTTAATGTGTTTAGATTTTTCTGTAGGTGACAAGCTTTGAGGTGTTAGTGTGGCCTCACCTCATCGGGAGAAGTGACAGATCGCTTCTGTAACCTCACCTGCAGCTGCCATCTGTTTTATCCTAAGGAGAGAGTCATTGGAGAGTCTGCGTACAAGGGCTCACCTTTGTACAGTGATTGTCAATGCTGTCAAACACTGACAAATCATCTGTCAAAAATAAATGATACATGTCCCTTTTTAAGAAATCCGGCAGATGAAGCGTCATAAACTGACATCATCTGACACCAGCTTTTGCTTAATTGGCCGGCAAGCCCACAGGGCGGGCTTAACAAGGCCAATCGGGGAAAATAACGTCTGTGCGTCGGACATCGCTGGGGGCAGGACTAGAACCCAGAAGGCAGCAGTTCCGCCCCCAACTCATCTTGGCAGGTAAAATCCAGCCCTTCATGAATGAGATTATCTGGGGCAATTTTCAACATTGCTGGTGACTGAAGATATAAGTACTAATTGGAAAACCAAATTTGTTCTCTCTTTTGGGAAGGCACAGTAGAATCACAATCTGACTTATGTCTGAAATATAACTGCATCTACTGTGCTCCTTTGTGGATTATTGTTTTAATATTCAAGTGCATTAGGGATGGGCACAGTTTGAGTTTTGATAATTGCTGTGTACCCTTTCATGCTGTGTGTATCTTGCTGATGAAAGGATTAAGGGTGGTTAAAGTTTTCTTGTTGGATTTTGTCCCTGCAAGTGGTAATTAATCCTTCAGGAGAGAAAGAATGGAGAGCAATTCAAGAAGCATATGAATCACTGGCGAAAGCTTTCTGCCTTGGACAGAGTTTAAAAGTAAAAACTATCCAACAATAGATAAAATGGGTCAAGATTGGAACCACTAATTAGCTTGAAGCTTTTGGTGTTACCTAACATAGGAAAGGACCAGAAGGAATAAATAATCTAATTAAGAAATCCTTGCTAAAATCTTTATCAATCTGTCCCATGTGAGATGCAGAGATATTGACCCAGATTTTGACTTGCCTCGCCTGGCAGAAACTGGGCGGGATGCAATGGGGGTGGGGCAATTAAAATGTGGGGCCAGTGATTTAGCCTCATTAGTCTTTCTTAATTGCGCTATAAAGTGGAAAAAACATTGCAGACAATTTTTTTTGCCTGAAAGAGTTAATCATACTATTCTCACCCGCTAACCAGAATGGTAGGTGCTCCTGATCTTCTGAAGATTTTGCACAACATGAATCCATTTGATTGGCATCTTGAACTCTCACTAGCTGCAAAACCCAGTATAAGAAATAAGGTTTGTAACATAACAAAGACTTAAAACCACAACATTTACGAGAAAAGATAACGCCATTTTCTATGTTTAAAATGTGTCTAATAACATTTTCCAACATAGGCCTATGATTTTCTGAGAATCGCAATACTGAAGATCATTGTCTTCCCAGAGCTATTGCTGGCAGAAGAATCACCAGGGCAATGGGAAAATGGAAAAAAATCAGTCCCAATCGATCTCCACCCATGTTGCGTGCTGCTCGACCTTTTTGGTGGGACATTAGGCAATGGGAGCTCCTGTCCAAAAATAGGTGCAGGCCTCATAATGAGGAAATAGTAAGAACTGAGATGACTTATATTTTATTATTTTGTGTAGTTTCCAGCGTAATTATATTCCTCCTCTTTACACCCCTCCAATTTGAAAGTCCACTGATCCTAGGCTTACAGTTTGAGTGCCAAAGCATTTAAAGTGACAAGTTTTTGTTAATAAGTGCGTTTTAAACTCTTTTTTTGTTCTTCTAAATAAAGTTTTGTTACTGTTCTCAGCTTTGCGAGAGAAGGGGTTGGAGGAGGAATTCCTGTGACCCCCTTCTTTTGCAAGCTTCTTAGCCCTTTTGATTATGGTGCCTTTGTGGGAATGCCTGTTTATTTGGCTTACTTCAAGAAAGTAGCGGAGGAAGAATGTAAGAATGTTGGGGCAAATCAACAGCACATAATAAAAAGATTGCTTCTGCCCACCCTTACATGGTTTTCATTTTTTAATTAGCATTAGCCCTTTCCATTCTTAGTATTCTGCCTGACTACATTTTGAGGACACATTTCAGGCAACTCTTAGAGCATTTCTCCTGTGTTATACAAAGGGAGAGAGAATGAGTTGGAGGCAAACCCCAATTTTAATCTGCAGCTTGTTTTAAATGCCCTTGTTCTGCATCTCTCAACCCACCCAATTGTGATGTGGGTTTCCAACTTGTTACGAAAACAGCTGGCCATAGGCAGCGAGCACTAGGCTGAAGGTTTAAAATTAGAATTTGTATTCATTGCTGGGACATGGAGCAGTTGTTATAGTAACCAGTTGGAAACCTCTTTCAGGCTTAGATAAACTGAGAGGGGGCAGAACACAGGCATTTAAACTATACTCTCAGTAAAATCATGGTACAACACTCCAATCATTATAAAACAGTGTATCCCCTGACACACTTTAAGTAATACCCTAAGTGAGCAATTGCTATATTTTTATAAAAATGCAAAGTCTAGGGTGCATTTTGTGTGTCACTTCAGATATCATAATATTTATATGTAAATTTATTTCTGTCACATTTGCACTTAATTGGTTCAATTTACATATTCATGAAACAGATACAAACAAATGTACCAATGGGCAATTAGCAAGTAGCAATAAGAAACACAAATCATGAAGTTCAAAGAATTACAAATCAAAAATGGGCCAGTCAGCAAGAACTACACATTCATTTTTTTTAAAAAGCGAAGCAATTAACTCACTCCAAAAAATTTCTTCAGTTTTTAATTGCCATTTTTCTTCTTCACTATGAGTATATGCAGGTAGAAATAACAATTATAATGTAACCAACACTTTAAAATAAGAAGCTTAACCGTAACGTTGGTTAATTAATCTCTTAATGTCTCTTAATCTCTCCTGCTTTCTATCCTATCGCTGACCTTCCCTTTTGTTCTTTCATCCCCTCCCCCTTTTCCCAGCCCTAACTTGCTTTAAAATCTATTTCATTTCCTGCTTTTTTCCAGTTCTGACGAAAGGTCTTCGACCTGAAACGTTAACTCTGTTTCTCTCTCCACGGATGCTGCCTGGCCTGCTGAGTTTTTCCAGCGTTTTCTGTTGTTATTTCGGATTTCCAGCATCCGCAGTATTTTGCTATCGTGTTGGTTAATTAGTGTTGGAAATGCTTGAAAGAAGCTTTGCTCAGTTACACCTGTCCTTTTGTGTGGAGTCTTTGGCTTGTGATGAAAATCTCACCTGGATCTTTGTGCTGGAATTTCTATCCACTCTGGACAATATGAGAGTGACAGTGAGAAGATGTATGATGGGAATCTACACGAATGGAACTACAATACTCACAGTGCAGCAGAACAGGAGAAGAGACCAGAGAGATCCTCTCCTGTGAATCCATCCAGACTGTACTGTCACAAAGGCAGAACATTTACATACAACTGCAGAATAAAATAAGTAAAGTTTTTTGCAACTTTTTGAACGGTTTAAGCCACTAAATAAAAATTGAGTTAATGATATTGTTTGGGTTGAGTTTTTTTTAAGTTCCTAAGGGGACCTAATGAGCTATTTATGAGGCACTTTGATGCTAACTGTGGTTAGGCTCAGTCAGTTAGGCCTGGGCCATGTTGAATGACCACCTAGTCAGGTGCTAGTCATTGGCGATCAGATAGTGGGACAAACTTCCCTTGGCAGTGCTACATGAGTGAGATCGTGAACAAAAAGTACAGGGCTGACAGCCCTTTATACAGAGTGTCCATTGAGACCACTGTGTCGGCCAATAGGTTGGAGGCAGGCTGGGACTTAGGGCAGGACTTACAGTGCAAACAAATCAATTTTACAGCAAACAAAGTCTATGTACTCAGCAAACAGCAAAGCAAACAAACTCTATTTAAAGAGTCTGTTTAAAAAAGAGTCTCTACCAACTGCAGCAAACAGAACTCAGCAACCTCTCCCAATAAAAGCAGGGCGATTTCTCCAGCAAATTACAGTGAGTAAAGAATAGTTACATATAGACTTTATCAATGTGTGCCCTTGGCAGGCGGAAGTACATCTTTGGAAAGCATGGACCAGCAGTCGACTATTTTCTGTCCATTCATTTTAATTGACCTATTTTCTGCCTTTGTAAAATTAACCCTCACAAATCCACCATGGGGAGTAGAGGCGAGAATGCACTCAGAGAAAGAAACAAGCTTTGAGGAAGGAAGAATAAGCAAATAAAGTAATTGCAAGTCCACTATAGGAGGTAGAGCAAAAACACGTAAGGTAAATAACTGTAAATAAAAGGTTTTGGGGGCAAGAAGAACACAGTTACTTGCAACTTTAGCAAGCTTTGTAAGTCATGTTAGAAATATATCTCTGATGCCCGTATCTTTCAGTATCAGTAAGGTATGTGATTCTTTTCGTTTTCAGTCAATCACGTTATGCATTGCTTCAGTACATTTACTGTATTACAGTGATGGGTCACAGCTAAGCTGTAGCGTGTTGTAACAAACATCGGGAACTGCACTCCAGGTCCTAGTCTGCCTGTAAATAGCGTTATTAAAGTCATATTAAACTCTTATGACTCACGCGCATTAGTTATACTCTAGGGGGTAGAAATTAGGTCGCGCCCCATTTTGGGCGCAAATATCGTCTGGACGCAAATATTAGCGCCTGGCGCTAATTATCGGCACTGACTGGAAACTTCACTTTTACCGCCCCGGGAGGTGAGTGGAGCGCTAAAGCAGGCGCTGCACACCTGTCTTAAGGCGCAAAGGCCGAGCAGTGAGGCGCTAACTCAGAGCGCTGGCGAAGCTCATGTAATGTCAGTCAGCAATGGAACACACACACAATGGCATGGGCCAGTTCTTAAAGGGGATGGTTAATCTTGCTTTCCATCCACATCCTGTTCATTGCAGCCTTGAATCTCGGCCTGGAGAGACTTGCACATCAAATGTGCTGGAAAGAACAATGGAGAGTACCAGGCAAAGAGCTCAGAGTGCAGCTCCCACAGTCTCTGCTAAATCGATACAAGGAATGGCAAATCAAAATGAACCTGCAAAGTGCTGCTCAGTACCCAAAACTCCTTCACACAACGTTGAATCTCTCCAGAAGTCTCTCCCTCTCTCTCTCAGAATGCGTAGTTCAAAAATGCCACCAACAATAAAAGACAGGAAGAGGCCCCCTTTAAATAGCGCCCCCCCCCAGCCCCACAGCGATTGATAGCGTTCCAGTCTTCTGGTCGTTGCTAGCGTCAGGCGGTAAGGCAGGGGGCGCCACTCAATTTCCGCTCCGGGGCGCCACAAGGGCATTGCACCATGGAATGACGTCACAATCTGCGCGCGCAGGTGGTCGCAGCGGTAAGTTTTAGCGCCCTAGACGTCATATAACAGCTGACACATTTTGTTACAGATGCAAAACATAGGAGTAAGAAAGCAATCATTATCCTGCTGCCTGAAATTTATAAACAATTATAACTATGCTCTGATTGATCTCTGATTTATCTCCAAAGTTTCTAAGTAGCCACAATGATCTGCAGTGGCCTATTTAGAACAGTGGCCTTCAAAGCACAGGCCACTTAGCAGCTAAACATCACAACAATGCTGCAGAACCCAGATACCAGTGAGCAAAAACTCAGGAGCTCTTGGTTCCTTTAATGCTAAGCCTTTGAGTCACAAACTTGCCAAGCACTGGGCAAGAATTACATGCTTATTTATATTTCTGGCTGTATAGCTTGCATAACAAGTGCTCTTGAAGTGGCTCGATACTGTAACAAGGTCTTCCTGTGTCTCACTGATGCTTTTCTGTTCTACAATACTGGTTAGGATGGAAAATCAGCTCCAAATATTCCTATGTTACATGGAGCTGGGCTGAGGACCACTTTCCAGCACTTGAGACGTTCTTGGCATTTCCATTTCAACAGATGAAGACAGGCATCACACTCTACAAAATGTTGTTAGGCAGAACATAACAAAAGTGCTATCTGCACTATCATTGGAAATGCTCTAAGGCAGGGACTACATGGACTGAAACCAGCTTTGATCTGAGACAGAAACAAGAAAATACTAATGTGGAGATAAATTGGTGCTGAATTTACTTGACTGTCGAATAGAAGAGATGCAACAAAAAGACAGAAGGAATTGAAGATACAGAATTGATAACTCTTTCTACAGAATAGGTAGACTGTAAAACATTTTCTGAGACAGAACAGTAAGACATCAATGGTGATGACAGAAAAATCAATGAGAAATTGGCCAAGTCTTTGTATCGTGCAGAAGCAGGAAAAAGGAAGAAAACCCCTAGAAGGCAAGAGTGAACAAAAGTTCATGAAGCGATATCGATGGGATTATCTCAATCTATGAGCAGGATACATCAATGAGAAAGAATTATTTAATTTACTTGACTTGTGCTGTGACAATCCCTTTGCTTTCCTGATTAGTTTCCGGACCTGCTGTTGGTTTTCACACATAAGGGCTGATTTTCCTGGGGCCCCATGGAGACGAGCGCTATGCAAAGACTTCACACAAAGGGCGCTGCGCCCGACTTCACTTTTCTGCACTCCAAATTTGTCTTGGGTTTAAGCTGCATGTCATGGTGTTATGTGGGCTAGCACTAAGGCCTCCCATTGAGCACAGAAATTGGAAGCTCTACTGCAGGCCTTTCAAAGTCTGTGGGTCTGTAGAGGGGAGGGAGTGCCTTGGGGCCTTGGGAGTGCCTGTGGAAGGAGGGAAGCCTGAGCCTGGCTGAGCAGTGTGGAAACCTGCAACCTACAGGTATCCTGGAGTGCTTCTGAGAAATTATATTTACTAGACGATCATTTTTAAAGCAGTGATGCAAAGGATAGAGGTTTCACGACAGCAGCACTTAAAACAGTTTGCAATCAATCAGCATGCCAGTAAAGAAAGCTGGTTGCATGAGGGCACCCTGCTTTGAGCACAAGACTATTGAACCATTGTTACAGGAAGTAGAGCAGAGGAGGGGTATCCTATTTTCCCATCATTGAAGGAAGATCATGAAGTGATCATGAAGTGCCTGAGGCCATATGCAGTAGCAGCATCATGCCAAGGGCATGTGTGTAATACAGAAAGAAGTTGAATGACCACATCAGGAAAGGTTGGAAGTGTGAAGTTTAACACAGATTTAAAAATGTTTGTGAACCATCTAGTATTTTCTATCATGCAATGTAATGAGCTAGTTGAATGTAATGAGCTAGTTAAAATAGCATCATGTAAGGATGGTACAGTCCTTCTTGGGATGTGGGTGTCACTGGTAAGGTCGGCAGTTATTGCCCATCCCTAGTTGCCCTGTGAAGATGGTGGTGGGCTTTCTTCTTGAACCGCTGCAAGTGATTTGATACAACTGAGTAATTTGCTAGGCCAGTTCAGAGCGCAGTTAAGAGTCAACCATGTGAGAGTGGAGTCACATATAGACCAGACCATGTAAGGATGGCAGATGTCCTTCCCTAAAGGACATTAGTGAACCAGTTATGTTTTTATGACAATCAAACAGCTTCATGGTTACTTTGAAGGAGCTATCCAGTTAGTCCCATTCCTCTGCAATTTTCTCCCCTTTCAGATATTTATCTAATTCCCTTTTGAAAGTTACTACTGACTGTGCTTCCACCACCCTTTCGGCCGTGCATTCCAGATCATAATAACTCGCTGAGTAAAAAAAAATTCTCCTCATTTCACACAGAAGTTTATGAAGAGGGAAATTTGACATTTTTAACAGAGAGACAATGTAAATTAAGAGAGGTTGCAGGGGCTGGAAATGTGGCCAGTAGATGGTCAGTAAATAAGAGAGAGGAATTTCTAATATTTACATAGAATTACATAGAATGCGCAGCACAGAAACAGGTCATTCGGCGCAACTGGTTTATGTCGGAGTTATGCTCTACATGGGCCTCCTCCCACCCTTCCTCATCTAACCCTATCAACATATCCTTCTGTCAGTTTCCATATGTACGCCGATGACACCCAGCACTACCTCACCACTACCTCTCTTGACCCCTCCACTGTCTCTAAATTGCCACACTACTTGTCCGACATCCAGTACTGGATGAGCAGAAATTTCTTCCCACTAAATATTGGGAAGACCGCCACAAACTCCGTTCCCTGGCCACCGACTCCAGCCCTCTCCCTAGCAACTGTCTGAGGCTGAACCAGACTGTTTGCAACCTTGGTGTTGTATTTGACCCCGAGATGAGTTTCCGACCACATATCCATGCCATCACTAAGACTGCCTATTTCCACCTCCATATTGCCCATCTCCGCCCTTGCCTCAGCTCATCCGCTGCTGAACTCCTCATCCATGCCTTTGCTACCTCTAGACTTGACTATTCCAATGCACTCCTGGCCAGCCTCCCATCTTCCATCCTCTGTAAACTTGAGGTCATCTAAAACTTGGCTGCCCATGTCCTAACTTGCACCAAGTCCCATTCACCCATCACCCCTGTGCTCGCTGACCTACATTGGCTCCCGGTTAAGCAACGCCTTAATTTTAAAATTCTCACCCTTGTTTTCAAATCCCTCCATGGCTTGGCCCCTCCCTATCTCTGTAACCTCCTCCAGCCCAACAACCCTCTGAGATATCTGCGCTCCTCCAATTCTGGCTTTTTACTCATCCCCGATTTTAATCGCTCCAACATTGCTGGCCATGCCTTCAGCTGCCGAGATCCTAAGCTCTGGAACTCCCTCCCTAAACCTCTCTGCATCTCTAACTCTCTCTCCTCCTGTAAGCCTACCTCTTGTCTGCCCCAATATCTTCTTATGTGGCTCGGTGTCAAAGTTTGTTTGATAATGCTCCTGTAAAGCGCCTTGGGACATCTTACTGCATAAAGGCGCTATATAAATACAAGTTGTTGTTGTTGTTATATTCCTTTGTCCCTCATGTGTTATCTAGCTTTCACTTAAATGCATCGTTTACATAACAATTTCACATTAAATGTTGAGAAGTCGCACAACACCAGGTTATAGTCCAACAGATTTATTTAATTTTACAAGCTTTCGAAGCAGTTCGCTCCTTCGTCAGGTAAGTTAGCAATGAGAGAATCTCCCAGAATTCACAATTTAAACCCAGACAAAATCTATTCACATTATTCCCTACAACAAAGAGCACAGCCAAGACAATGAGATGTGTCCCAGGGGGTCCAACGTGTCAAACCACCTGCTGGCTGCATATCCTGTCAATTTGTGTTCTTGTGTTAGTCTTTTAAAAAAAAAAAAACACCTGGGAAGACCGGCCATGATGTCAAGTCACGTTCTGTATTGTATAGGGCAACACGGTGGCATAGTGGTTAGCACTGGTGCCTCACAGCGCCAGGGACCCGGGTTCGAATCTGACCTAGGGTGACTGTCTGTGTGGAGTTTGCACATTCTCCCCGTGTCTGCGTGGGTTTCCTCCGGGTGCTCCGGTTTCCTCCCACAGTCCAAAAATGTGCGGGTTAGGTTGATTTGGCTATGAAAAATTGACCCTTAGTGTTAGGGGGGGATTAAATATGTGGGGTTATGGGGGTAGGGTGGGATATGTGTACTGTGGGGATTAAAGCAGGGACAGGGTACTGGATTTGGATGATCAGCCATGATCGTATTGAATGGTGGAGCAGGCTCGACGGGCCGAATGGCCTACTCCTGCTCCTAGATTCTATGTTTCTATGTTTCTATGTGACATGAACCCGATATCGCGATTGAGGCCATCCTCATGAGTGCGGAACTTGGCTATCAGTTTCTGCTCTATGATTTTGCGCTGTCGTGTATCTCGAAGGCCGCCTTGGAGAACGCTTACCCGCAGATCCGAGGCTGAATGCCCCTGGCTGCTGAAGTGTTCCCCGACTGGGAGGCAACCCTCCTGCCTGGCGATTGTTGCGCGGTGTCCTTTCATACGTTGTCTCAGTGTCTGCATGGTCTCGCCGATGTACCATGCTCTGGAGCATCCTTTACTGCAACGTATTAGGTAGACAACGTTGGCCGAGTCACATGAGTATGTACCGTGTACCTGGTGGGTAGTGTCCTCACGTGTAATGATGGTATCTGTGTCCATGATTTGGCATGTCTTGCAGAGGTTGCTGTGGCAGGGTTGTGTGGTGTCTTGGTTGCTGTTCTCCTGAAAGATGGGTAATCTGCTGCGAACGATGGTACTTTTGAGGTTAGGCGGCTGCTTGAAGGCGAGTAGTGGAGGCGAGACCATGCAGACACTGAGACAACGTATGAACGGACACCGCGCAACAATCGCCAGGCAGGAGGGTTGCCTCCCAGTCGGGGAACACTTCAGCAGCCAGGGGCATTCAGCCTCGGATCTGCGGGTAAGCGTTCTCCAAGGCGGCCTTCGAGATACACGACAGCGCAAAATCATAGAGCAGAAACTGATAGCCAAGTTCCGCACTCATGAGGATGGCCTCAATCGCGATATCGGGTTCATGTCACGATACAGAACGTGACTTGACATCATGGCCGGTCTTCCCAGGTGTTTTTTTTTAAAAAGACTAACACAAGAACACAAATTGACAGGATATGCAGCCAGCAGGTGGTTTGACACGTTGGACCCCCTGGGACACATCTCATTGTCTTGGCTGTGCTCTTTGTTGTAGGGAATAATGTGAATAGATTGTGTCTGGGTTTAAATTGTGAATTCTGGGAGATTCTCTCATTGCTAACTTACCTGACGAAGGAGCGAACTGCTTCGAAAGCTTGTAAAATTAAATAAATCTGTTGGACTATAACCTGGTGTTGTGCGACTTCTCATTTTTGTCCACCCCAGTCCAACGCCGGCATCTCCACATCATGACATTAAATGTTGCCAGCGTCGCCCACATCCCAGGAACGAATATAAAAAAATAAGTGTTGTTGAAAAATCATGACACAGGAAGTAAGTGTAATGAGTACAGAAAGTGCATGACAAATGTAAGACTTTTAATAATTTATTATAGATATTCTTCTTCTTCAAAAACAAAGGTTTTTTACAAAAATATTAACAACATTCCTACTTTGAAAATCAAGCAAGATCCAAAATAAGAGAAAGTATTTTTTTTAAACATTTATAAACAAAAGCTCATAGCTACATAACAAAATGTTAATGACCACTAAATCCACTAGAGTAAAAAGATCAGAAATGATCTAAGAATGAATTATATCATAGAATGTCAGGCAAAGTAGGGAATTCACAATTGCCTCAAATTACACTGTGGGATATAATAGTATACAAAGTGCTGAAAGTGTGTCTAAAAGTCTTCTCTCTGATACTGTAACAGAGGCATTAATCCATTTGACATAAATTGGTTAACATCTCCACTAAAATAGCAGAGGAAGAAATTTCAGAGAAGGATTCACACGTTAGTATCCCACAGCATCATTTCAGGACCAACGCGTTCAATCTTTCCAAAAGAGTTTTATTTTAACTCAAAAATGAAATGCTTATCTTTCAATTGATTACTGATCAACCACTGAATTAATGGAGCGGGGTGGGGTGGGGGGGGGAGGTTTTGAGTTTGAGGTTTGCAGGACCTTTTAATCACTAATAATCCAAGGCTGATAAAATATTTACTGACAGATGTTTCCAGACTTAAAGCTTTCACTGTCATCAGAGATGTACGGTTATCAGTCATGTTCTCATCCTATGCTTCCTCCCATGTAGTATCAGTCTCTAGTTATAAGAACACTGAAATTGGTACCCTGACAAGAATATTGGAACTCCTCGTCAAGGACTGCCTGGGGTTTATGACCCAGTCTATGCCTAGGAGTGAATTATGCTTGGATTTGCCACCCTCCATGGTGGTTATTTTGGCCAAAGGGTGAAAACAGGCGCTAAATAGGTGCTGTGCTAATAAGACATGCTTGTTTGAAAGTCCGGATTTAGCACACAATTTTGGTCCGAATTGCTGATTACTACAATTTGAACTTGCCTGGAGGGGCTAAACAGATACCTGCAGGTTTAGCACTCAAGCACTGATTAGACACAATTTTCGTGGCGCATTATATGTGGGCTCCTCGCACCCACTTCCACTGAAGGTGTGGAGTGCTCTGGGTGAAACACAGTGGCAGGTTGCAGGATGGCTCAGGGACCGAGGGAAAGGACATACAGGTTCTCAGACCCGGCACTGGAGGTCCTGTTGGAGGAGGGCCAGAGCAGGAGGGATGGCCTGTACCCGCAGGCGGGAAGGACGCCACCTCGCCCTCCTGTCCCTCTCTCCTGCAGCAGCTGGTGCTGCTCTGCCTGCTCTCTTGTCCTCTTCCCATTCCTCGCCCAGACCAAGAGGGACCCCTAGCAAGATGCCCATGACCAAGCACTCCCTTTCTCCTGGTGACTCCTATAAGTTGCCCAATAAGATGGAGTAGCACAGCACTCACTCTTTTTAGGTGAAGTCCTCAGAGAATTTTCGGAATAAATGTTACTGGAGTGTTGGTGATGTCTTGACAAAGTGTCCCAGAAAGTCTCCTGATGTGTTTCAGAGATCCTCTTCACAACTCCAGCAGCATTGACGATGAAATGGCGAGTATCCCTTTAAGTGGTGAGTAGCCCTTTAAGTAGCGCTTAAAATCGACGTCAATGCCATGTTTACTCCCAAACAGCTGGTCGCTGTTAGGAGAGGGCGTTAGCTGAAGCGCTAGCCACCAAAATGTCGTGCAGCCTCTTTAATGAGCACTAGCAGGCATTTTAAGCAACAATCAGCTGTTTAACAAGCCTCCGGGCGGCCGTTCATAGCGCTGGCTTCAACTCCTTTACCAAACTGGTGTCTTGCGCTAAACGTGGGCTAAACCTACATTTCAGCTTAAGACCCCATCTTGGCCACCTCTTTACCGCCTAAAGTATTTGGCGAAAATCACCCACTGTCTTTTTTTTTCACAGAATCCCCACAATGCAGATAGAGGCCATTTCGGCCCATCGAGCCTGCACCGACACATAGCCCACCCTATCCCCGTAACCCCACGTATTTAGTCCCCCTAACACTAAGGTTCAATTTATCATAGCCAAATCAACCTAACCCGCACATCTTTGGCCTGTGGGAGGAAACCGGAGCACCCGGAGGAAACCCACGCAGACACGGGGAGAATGTGCAAACTCCACACAGACAGTCACCCGGGGCCAGATTCGAACCCGGGTCCCTGGCGCTGTGAGGCAACAGTGCTAACCACTATGCCACCGTGTTGTCTTAGATCAGCCAGTTTGTATTGTATCCACATTTATGCTTCCAACCTTCTAAAAGAACACACACAAGATGTGAGTGACTGAATTAACCCTTGCCAAATCATCAAAGAAGAAGTCAGGCTTGCCATGCACTAACAATTGTTTATTAACTTCAGAATCATCATTACCAGCACTTAAACCTAAACATTGACTCTGCAAATAACTAGTAGATAAGGTTAACTAACAGAATGAACAGATCTTGGAGAGGGTGCAGAGAAGATTTACCAGAATGATACCGGGGATGAGGGTATTCAGTTATGTGGCGAGACTGGAGAAGCTGAGTTTGTTCTCCTTAGAGCAAAGAAAGTGAAGTGGAGGTTTAGTAGAGGTGTTCAAAATTATGAGGGGTTTTGATAGGGTAAATAAGGAGAAACTGTTCCCACTGGCAGAAGGGTCGGTAACCAGAGGACACAGATTTTAGGTAATTGGTAACAGAGTCAGAGGTGAGATGAGGAGAATTTCTTTTACACAGCGAGTTGTTATGATCTGGAATGCACTGCCTGAAAAGGTGGTGGAAGCAGATTCAATAGTAACTTTCAAAAGGGAAGTGTATATATACTTAAAAGGAAAATATTTGCAGGGCTATGGGGAAAGAGCAGGGGAGTGGGACTAATTGGATAGCTCTTTCAAAGAGCCGGCACAGGCACGATGGGCCGAATGGCCTCCTCGTGTACTGTATGATTCTATGCTTAAAAAGGCAGTTCAGTTGTATCACAGTAATTCAGCATTAACTGGTTTGCAGTCAAAATCAGTGCCTGAAATTGATATAAATTGGTGAGATTATTTAGAGTTAGACTCCTTAGCTAGCTGACAAGTCAATAGCATTAGATAGCCAGTCAATTGGATAGAGTAAGATCTATTTGCTTATAGTTAGCAATGTATCCAGAACTTATACAAGCTTGCCCTTAGGAGCTGGCGTGGTGGAGTTGGTTGTCTCACCTTCCTCTGGGACGATAGTGTTTGCCCTCTGAGGTAGCAAGATGATAAACCTCCATCTGTAGAGGTGTTATCCATTCCTCTTGGATGCTCTATTCCTGGGTAAATACACTTTATTTGCCGTTTGCTGTATCTAGACTAGCTGGTTTAAACCTCACCTCCCTTGATCTCTGGAAAACTTTTCCATCTAAGTGACGTACTTACATCTGCCTGAATCTGGCTGGTACAGTCTTAACTGCTATAATCTCCCTCTCGCTGAGATACCCCTTCCTCCTTTTACGGGGCCAACTCTCGACACATATTAGGCAAGCACTACTTATCGAACGAGAACTAAAGAAGAACTAAGAAAACCAAAAATTGAACTGAACTGGACTTCTTTGTTTTAGTGTCACAAACAACCTCTTATATATCCTTCATAAATAACAACAGAAAACGCTGGAAAAACTCAGCAGGCGAGGCAGCATCCGTGGAGAGAGAAACAGAGTTAACGTTTCAGGTCGATGACCTTTCGTCAGAACTGGAAACAGCCGGAAATCAAATAGATTTAAAGCAAGGATAAAGCTGGGAAAAGGGGGAGGGGGTGAAAGAACAAAAGGAGACATTAAGAGATATTCAAGGCAAGAGGTGGTGTTAATGTGACAGGTTAAGGCTGAAAGAAGTGTGAAATCCACTGGCAGAATGAAGGACAGCTGCCAGCTTCTGGGAGGGAAAAAAAAGGGGGGGGGGGCAAATAAAAGGGTGGATGATAAAATAAAATATAAATGTGATTGGGGCTAAGGTTATGATCTTGTGATTTCCAGCATCTGCAGTATTTTGCTATCTTATATATCCTTAATTTTCAAAGAAACCCTTCAATTCAATTGACTAATCTGAGTGATGTGTTAGAAGAGTTCATCTCTTTTTAGTGTTAATCACCTCAAACAACCATGTTGGTACCCTGATGACCTCAGGTTAATGATGCGTCAGTATCCAGACATGCCAGGTGGCAATTTCACTCCAATAACTTCTCAATCGCTCCTTAACTAAGAACTCTTCTGTATGTTTTCCAATAAGGAGTGGAACGATTATATCTCCAACTGAGTTATCTCTGGCCTGTGGCCTTGATGACCTATGCTCCTCTAGTTTCTGTGAGAATGCTTTGTTTCACATCAGTATTCAAGGCAATAGCAAGAGCCCCTTGGTTTCCCATAGTTCAGTAGTTCAGTCTGATTACTGACTCCATTTTGAGGACACATTAAAGAAAATTCTTAGGGAATTTTGCCTACACAGTCTTCCTTCTGGTCATTCATGATGCTTTTTCTTCTTCTTCATAAACATCAATGCTCTTTTGAAGATTGGGAGCCTAAAATACTTGTTGACAACAGGTTCAAATCAAATGGAAACTTTCAGTGAAAGCTTTATAGACACGTTTCACAGTTTCTGTCCAATCTGCATTTTAATCAAAATTAAAACCCATCAGCTGTTCTGTAGCTCATCTACTTGATTCCTTTGAATCTCTTGGCCTTGGTCACCTGGTCACATAACTTGTCACAGTCAGAAAATGTGATATTCATATTGTTTATGATCAGTGTAGACCTGAAACCTTTGTCTTTGTAGAGAAAAGTCAATTTTTATCCAATTAGCTGCTTTGCTAATAGTTTGTGGGCCTCTATTACCTTTTAAAACCTATCTTTATTACCATACCTGAGATTATTCTATAAGAAAGAAAGACTTGCATTTATATAGCGCCTTTCACGACCACCGGACGTCCCAAAGCGCTTTACAGCCAATTAAGTACTTTTTAAGGTGTAGTCACTATTGTAATGTAGGAAACGCAGCAGCCAATTTGTGCAAAGCAAGCTCCCACAAACAGCAATGTGATAATGACCAGATAATCTGTTTTAGTGATGTTGATGGAGGGATAAATATTGGCCAGGCTACTGGGAATAACTCCCCTGCTCTTCTTCAAAATAGTACCAGAGGATCCTTTACGTCCACCTGAGAGGGCAGACGGGGCCTTGGTTTTAATGTCTCATCCGAAAGACGGCACCTCCAACAGTGGAGCACTCCCTCAGCACTGCACTGGAGTGTCAGCCTAGATTTTTGTGTTCAAGTCTCTGGAGTGGAACTATGAACCCACAACCTTCTGACTCAGAGGCGAGAGTGCTACCCACTGAGCCACAGCTGATAAGGCGGGCTCACTATCATTGCTGGGAAATTTATTCTGGATGAGGTGATTGGTGTAAGTCAACTATTACAGTCAGTACTGGAGACCAAAATCCATGCACTTGTTTATCCATTCTGTAAAAGGAAGAATGTATTATTTGCCATGTGTATATATATGTATTAAAAGATAGTTC
This sequence comes from Squalus acanthias, assembly GCA_030390025.1. NCBI lineage: Eukaryota > Metazoa > Chordata > Chondrichthyes > Squaliformes > Squalidae > Squalus > Squalus acanthias. Next base: position 22,581,075 of record CM059433.1, on the reverse strand, counting down.
ATCATGTTGCTTAAATTCAAAGAGTGTATTGTAAACTGCCAGGTAGTGCTTAGTAATGCGCCACAAGATACTTCTTTGCATGTTTGAAAAATGACAAATCACTTTAAACAACTGTCCAAACTGAATATTGATAGTAAATATACAAAGAAAGAGAGATTATTTATATGCTTGGTGATATTCAGCAATACCAGAGGACATATGTTGATAGCCTGCTTACATATCAACCAAACATTACAATTAGCAAATTAGCACAGGTTAACAACAAGCAGTAATTAGCCCATAGGTGTGATAGAGATTAACTAGAAGATGAAAGCATGTTTTCAAAACATATTGGGCCTGAATTTGCGGTCGGAGGCTTCCCGTGGGCGGATGCCTCGATCGGCAATAAACCTACGAACCTACCTGATGGTCCTGGATTCACGGAGACTCGCGCTCCTGGGCCTCTCTGCGTAGACATGCGTAGAAGCCCACGTATCTCAGGGGCACAGGCGGTTCGCAAGCACCCCTGGGATCACGTGGGCCGGCCCAACCAATGAAAGAAGGGGGATCCCCATTCATGCTTATGGGGATTCCATACGTACGGAACTCCCATAAGCATGAATGGGGATCACATAAAAAACACATTTACATAACAAATACATTTTAAAAAGTTACATATTTAAAATGAATGAAAATACAATTTAATTAAACATTTAAAACAAAAATTTAATTTTTTGAAAAATAAATTTAAATGTTTTGAAGGGGCTAAAAATAACCTTAACTTATTTTACAGATGTTTTAATGTTTAAATAATTGAAAAAAAATTATTTTTACATTCATTTAAACTCTTACCAGGCGTAAGAATTTCACGGGCATTCGCTGGGCAGTAGTTGGGCAAATAGCTCAAATCTCCGCCCGCAGAGGCCCTTTTCCCAGGGATGGCTACAATCTGTCAAGAAGATTCTTGACAGATTGCAAATTCCGGGTATTGGCGCGCCATTATTGTTAAAATTCATTGAACCGGGAATAATACAATTGCATAACTGACCTTTAGAATACCATTATTCTGCTGTGCCGGTTTTAGGACTGTGAATATTGTAATGTATTTAATCCAGACCATAAAATTCTCATAAAGCATCTCTTCTCATTTTGGTGTACAGAACTTGAAGAAATTTTGCGAATGTTAAGAAGATTTGACAGTCTATCAAGGCATTGCAACACGTAACTGTGACCATGTTTTATGTCCTATCCTGAATATATAAAAAGCAAATAATTAGTGTGCTTTTTTCTGCAAATCTCATAGCAAATTAGTTGCACCTCTTCCACATTGCCCTGGGTAGGGTCAATGATTTGCATAAAAAATCAGTCAGGTAGCTGTTGCTTTAGTTAAGAGAGTTGAGTCTGTTTCTACTTGGATCAAAAAGCTAAACAGGAGGTTTATGGTTCAGGTTTTAGAAACTATTCATTACTCACATGCATTCATCTGTGCACCATACACCTCAGAGAGAGAGGATATTCATCATAACCATAGTAATTATTACTTAGTTAACATACAGGCTGCATATGATACTGAGTATATTACTACCACAACATGTCACCATTCACCTTTCACAAAGCAGTATTATGTCTCCAAGTGTATTAAAGGGAAAGCAATGGAAGAGGGAGGAGAGAAGTTAGGGGATGTAATGAGACAGGTATCAAACAGGTTTAAGGGGCATAATAGGTAGGAGCATAATAGTTAAGTGAAATGAAACGAAGGGGGATAGACAGTAAATCAGAGTTGAAGACTGGAAGGTGCATGCTGAGATGGAAGGCTGGAGGAAATTACACAGATAAGCTGAAGTTATGGAAAGATTTAAAGATGAGGGCAAAGATTTTTATCCTAATACTTTGGTGGAGAGAGAGATAGTGCAGGTTGGTGAGAACAGAGCGAATAGGATGCGGGCCAGATGCTTTGGAGTCTGTGCAGGATAAGGCTTGAGAGGCTGGTGAGCAGATAATCTTTATCACTGATGTCATAGCCAAATTGCTGGATATGCGTCCCATGTTTAACCAACTATCTCCAGTTGATATGTCTAATAGGAGTAAGATTACAGTGGGCTGGCCAATGGGCAGTCAGTGCTAGAAAAACTCAGATGTGCTGTATCAATGAATATTTATTTATTTATTGTCAGGAAATAGCATTATAGGATGACATAGATGGAATTATAATCTATTTATCTAAGGAGGGGGTAGGAAAATATTCTTACTGACCATATCATTGACACCAACCCAGCATATTGAAATGCTACTGCTGTTGTGTCTCACTCAAATCTGCCATAAACATCTCCTAAAAACATAAATCCACTGTAGCTTTCAGTTTGTTTTGAAGGTCTTTTTGAGTCTGATGTAAAAGTGGTAGGAAAACGGTGGCCCTTGGAAATACTTGGACAGTTTTTGAAAACAGTTTTGGATTGTGTTACAGTCACAAGATAGCAGTGCAGAGGCTTATGATACTGTCTAATATCTAATCTTGAGCAGCAGCTGAGTATACTCTGCACATGGCACATGCATACTGCTTTTTTCTGCTGTATTCAGCTGTTTTTTTCAGTCATGGCATTAAGTCACAGCCAGTCACAATCATATTCATTCTTATTGATCAAGCTTAAAATAGCACTTTGATGACTAGCTATCAGTAATGCACGATCAACAGGATTGGGTACATCAATGCACACAGCAACACTATACGTTAGGTGGTAATTGTAAATGCTACGTTTATACAATGTATACAGTGTCCGTCTAAATGTAAAAGTGTAGTTGAGTGGCAAAAACATCAGTTTGTGTTTCACAGCTTAGGTTTAAGATAGTGGTATTTTTGTAATTGTGGTGAATAAATACTGGCTGAATTTAGACAGCTGTGGACTCTCCCCTCCATTACCATGTGCGTGTCCATGTGATCCTAAAGCAGGGGTGGGCAATTATTTGGGCTGGAGGGCCACTTAACAAGTTTTGGTGAGCCGTTGAGGGCCGCACACCAATGTTCCCGTTAAGCTGCGTGGCCGCAGCGGTCTGGAGGTCCCGCGCAGGCCGCTCAGTGGCTTTTAAATGGAAAAACCACGCATGCGTGGAAATTTGAATGAACCCTTAAAGGGGCCATGCACCCCCCAAAAAAATTAGCGGGAACATTGCCACACATATAAAATAAATTGTGTTAACAACAGCTACCATTAAAATTTGTTCTGGCATTTATTGTATAAAGAACCGTTCATGTTGTTTCCACACTTAAAAATAACAACACTTATTAACATGCTAATGACCATGATACCGGTTTATCCAAAACTTATCTTAGCGATTGATATTATTATGCCATAATTATAACTGTAAAACTGGTTACTCGACTTGATTAGCCATGATCTTATTGAATAGCACAGGCTCAAGGGGCCATATGACCCACTCCTGCTCCTAATTATTATGTCCTTATAAACACTGGTATAGAACAGTTGGGCTGAATGGCCTGTTTCTGTGCAGTATATTCTATGCAAGCAAAAGGTATTTACCCCAGTTGCTTCTGTCAAAACTTGACTATAAGCAGCTGGTGCTGAAACTTGCCATTCACAAGCACGAAAGATGTTCACATTGGCCCAGAAATTGATCTCGCTCTGTTCCCGCGGGGGTAAGCCTTCCCCGCGATGTCTCACCTCGCTTATGCTTTTTCTGATCCAGCTCGCACGAACTTGATGTTCCAGACATCAGCTGTGCTGGGCTTGCGTATCCCAGCGGCGTAGTGAATTCGTGCGAGCTGTGGGATCACGTGACTCAGTTAGAGCCAATGGCAGCACACCATCTTCCATTCATAAGTCTCACAGCATGGCTGTGAGACTTATGAATCTTACACCCCCCCAAAATAACAGCTAAACCTCAATTAAATTAAAAAAAAAAACCATCACATTAATAAAATAAGTATAGTTAATTAAATTAACCATTTTAAATAAAAAATTAAATTTTTGAAAAAATTTAAAATCTTTTAAAAAGTTATAAAAATAAACTTACCTGTCTTTAAAGTCTATAAAAAAGATATACCTGTAAAAAAAAATTCAAAAAAATACTTAATTCACTACTTACCTTCTTAAAAGCGGGTCTTACTCCTCCTTTTTACATTTCCAAAATCTTCCCTACTTACCTGCGCGTCCAAAGCATGAAGTGCACAGCGTGCGCGCAGCCTGTAGCGCGCACGCGATGCACCCAGGCCCCACCCCCTTTTCGGAAGAGCAATTGCCGGTTTTCAGCGCATGCGCAGGGCATGCAGAAAACCGGCAATTGGAGTGGGAATACGCGAGAGTATGCAGTGCGTACTCTCGCGTCCCGGGATCAATTTTCGGCCCATTAACTGGCCTTTCACACAAGATGTGTAGTCAAGGTGAAAGCTTGGATTAGACTACAGTCCATTAACCATAGTGATCCCCGAATGTGCTCGATCCTGAGCATATCCCAGAATATGTTTAATTTATTGTTTGCACTATCACTTTACAAAATCCTAGTAGAGATTTTTTTGCGTCTTGCTAAATTTCAACCTCAGCCAATTAGTGATGAATTGGCAAAAAAATAAGGGGGAGAAATTGGGTACCTTTGCGCCTCCGGTTATCGCCTCTGGGGGTAATATCGCCTCCCGCTAAATTCAGCGGGAGGTTTACGGTGGCAGTATGGCGTTGCACCCCGATCTCCTTCGCCATGAGATTGTGACGTCATCGCCGTGCGCATCGCCCCGGTTACATCCCGGACCCGAACTTCGGTTTCGCCCCCTGCAGCATCGCCGGGCGAAAACACCAGCAGCTGCAGGAGACGTTCATCGGGAGGCCAGGCGTTTTGGGGGGCGATACTTAAAGGCGAGGTGGCCGAGGTAGGGAAAAAAATAATCAAATGCTCGTTTTCTGTTTTTTTTCCTTTATTCCCCAGCGCTCGATCAGCCCGGCACTCTGCTGCAGTGCATCGGGCTGATCGGGCCGGATCGCGGCTGTCGTCGAGGACCAGGTAAGTTTTGCCCTTGCAGAGCCTGCAGCGATGGCCCTTCCCTTTAAGGGAGGGAAGGAGCCTTCCAACGCGGCAGTGCTGCACGGCCCAGTGTGCAGCGCTGCTCACCTACCACCCCGCCTGCTGCCTGTTGTGCTCCAGGAAGGAAGTGGAGCGTTTAATTTAGCGCTCCACTTCCTTTCTGGAGCGCGAACCCTGAATTTTTTAAAAGTTGAGAAACATTAGCACCTGGAGCTAATTTTTTCAACTTTTAAAAGTTAGCACCCCAAACAGGGCGATACCGAATTTCTCCCCCTAAGTGTTTGATTATTATACGGGTGAACTGTTAAACGTGAAATCATTAAAGTAATAACCATTCAACTGATTGAACATGAGCAGAGAATTTGTGTCACAATAGTAAATATATCAGTATGAGGTTCCGAAATTAGGGAACAATAGTTGTGCAATTAGTAAATTAATAAGCACAATTTAAATTGCTCACCAATTGTTTGATGAGCTGGGCGTGTGTTAAGGTAGTAAATAAATAGTCTGTGATCAGTAAATTAGTTGAACACTAGTAAAAATTAGTGTTAACTAAATAACTCAGCGGGCTGTTATTAATAGCTGTGTAATTAGTACAGTAATGAGCACAATTAAATTGCTCACCAATTGCCTAATGAGCAGAGGGTGTTAAGTTAGTGAATAAATCTAATAACTAATTTACTAATTATCAGTTAGTATAAATAATCAGTATTAAATAAATACATTTGAGATAATTAAAATGCTAATTAGTAAACACAAATCAGTTTTGCATTAATTAGTTAATAACTAGTTAGCAGGTAATCATCCATCAGTCACCCATCACTGGGGGTTGGGCCTGGGCTGGGGGGGAACAAGCCTGCGCCCTCCCGCTGCTGCACTCACCGCTCTCCACCGGTTTAGGGGCCACGCTGCCGTCGGTAAAAGGCCCTCCCCCCCGGGGGGCCGTGGCCCAACCCACGACTCCCGGCCGCCTTCTGTCTACCTCAGCTGCCAGTCTCCGTATCTTCGCCTCCCGTCTCTAAGGCCCATTGCTATGTTGACTCCCCTGCTGTCTCAGAGACAAAGACCCGTCTCCTGATGTCACGTGGGGTGGGGTCAGGTTAGGGGTCAGGTGTGGCGGGTGTTCGAAGCTCAAAGCCAGGCCTTGGCGGGCCGGATATGGCCCGTGGGCCGTATTTTGCCCGCCACTGTCCTAAAGTCTTAAAGAAAAACTTGGCTAACAATTTTAAATCAGTAATATGATCCTAGGTCATGGTCTCTTGCTTATCTGAACATGGGAATCAAGGGGATCTTATAGATGGCCTGACTACAAGCACAGTACAGCATTTGTGCCATCTATTCCCATTGTGAGGGCTCCTTCCCAATAATCTGAAAGGGCAGAAAAGTGAAAAAAATAATCAATTTTTAACATCCACAAAAATAACTACAGGAAAACATCCAAAAATTGTTAACTTATGCGCAGGAAACTAGAAAAGATTAGATTAGCTTTTGTTGCCAGGATTCTGAACTACCACCAAGTTGAACAAAGTGACTTAATGACATAACTTGAAGGAATCGGTGTAGCCTACAATTGAATCAAGGGGCAAGCAATGGTAGTTTAAAGGATGTACAGTAACCAACGTTATTCCAAACAGAAAGATAAGGACAATTTGTGTTACCTTAATCTCCTTCAGTTGAGATGTACTGGTGTTTGATAGGGTTACTGTTGTATTATCCCTCTTCTGGCTCAGAATTGACAAATGAGATTTGTGGATCTAGTCAATGACTCATTACCTACGATAGCAAAATACTGCGGATGCTAGAAATCCGAAATAACAGCAGAAAACACTGGAAAAACTCAGCAGGCCAGGCAGCATCCGTGGAGAGAGAAACAGAGTTAACGTTTCAGGTCGAAGACCTTTCGTCAGAACTGGAAAAAAGCAGGAAATGAAATAGATTTTAAAGCAAGTATAATGCTGGGAAAAGGGGGGAGGGGATGAAAGAACAAAAGTGAAGGTCAGTGGTAGGATAGAGAGCAGGAGAGATTAAGAGACATTGAGAGACATTAAGAGATATTCAAGGCAAGAGGAGGTGGTAATGTGACAGGTTGAGGAACAAAGGATGGCTCTAGATGAAGTGTGAAATGCGCTGGCAGAATGAAGGACAGCTGCCAGCTTCTGGGAGGGAAGAAAAAAAAGGCCAAACAAAAGGGTGGATAAAAAAAAAAATATATATATATATATATATATGTGATGGGGGCCGGGGTTATGATCTGAAATTGTTGAACTCTATGTTGAGTCCAGAGGGCTGTAGCATGCCTAAACGAAAGATGAGGTGCTGTTCCTCGAGCTTACGCTAAGCTTCCGTGGAACAATGCAAGAGGCCGAGGATGGTGAGGTCTGAGTGGGAGTGGAACGGAGAATTAAAGTGACAGGCCACCGGGAGCTCGGGGTCCCCCTTACGGACTGAATGGAGGTGTTCCGCAAAGCGGTCACCCAATCTGCGTTTGGTCTCCCCAGTGTAGAGGAGACCACATCATGAGCAGCGAATACAGTATACTAAATTGCAGGAAGTACAAGTAAATCGCTGTTTCACCTGGAAGGGGTGTTTGGGGCCCTGGACAGTGGGAAGGGGGTGGTATAAGGGCATGTGTTGCATCTCCTGCGCTTGCACGGGAAGGTGCCGGGCGAAGGGGAAGGGCTGCTGGGGGTGGTAGAGGAGTTGACTAGGGTGTCGCGGAGGGAGCGGTCCCTGCGGAATGCTGAAAGGGGAGGTGAGGGGAAGATGCGTGACTCATTACCTATTGTAATTACATTCTGATTTGCCCCCAGTTAGACACTGGTTATGGTTTAAAGGGCCCTAATGCCCTCAAATTAGCTGCATTTTAATAGATAAATGTGTACAAGTAACCTCACAACGAGTAACGGAAGCAAGAAAAAATGTTTGTTTTTGTTTGATTAAAATTTTCTGTTGAATGTTGTAAGGGAAAAAAAGGAACAAGATGCAAAAAAAATCCCAGCAGGATCCTCCTCAAGAAGTTGTGCTCCTGCTGGCCCAGGATAACAATGACAACCTGCATTTATATAGTGCCTTTAACATAGTAAAATGTCTCAAGGCGCTTCGCAAGAGCATAATCAGACAAAAATTGACACTGAGCCAAAGGAGATATTAGAACAGCTTGGTCAAAGAGGTAGGTTTTAAACAGTCTTAAAGGAGGAGAGAGAGGTGGAGAGGCAAACAGGTTTAGGGAGGGAATTCCAGAGCTTAGGACCTAGACGTCTGAAGGCACGGCCACCAACGGTGGAGCGATGAAAGTGGGGGATGCTGGGGTGATGAACAGAGAAAATTAGGTTCTGCAGTAATGATTACACTGACAAACGAGATCTTGCTACAGTAGCTGCATGAAAGTAAGGAGTAATGAGTCTGCAGTAATGACTGCACAAGGGGATCTGGGTCCATTCCGCAGTAGCTGTATTGGAGTTATTGAGCCTATTTTGGTAGATCTACGGGGGAAATCAGGATAAATGCTGTAAATGAAGCAAGATGGTTGGTTTCTAGCAGAGTCAGTTTAAACCACTAGTTGCTGACCTTAGAAAATGTATTTCCCGCACAAAGATATCTTTCTGGTTTACATATAGCCTGGGAAGCCCTAAAATTGCAAACAAGTTTCACTTTGAAGTGAAACTTAAGGACCTGGTGCCAATTAGCCAGAGTCAGTGTACCACTGACTGCCACATTTTCTTTGTGCCAGAAAATAAGGAACAGAACTTCATCTTTCGATGAGCACTTTACAACCTTCCAACTCCAACACTGAGTTCAACAACTTCAGATCATAACCACTGCTCCCAATTTTTTGGACAGCAGCTGCTGGTAATGATTCTGCTATTGCCATTTACACCGCCTCTAGACCCATCTCTTGTTTCTTTACTTGTCCCATTACCATCCCCTTTTGCCTTGCACTATCATCCCTTTTGTCATTTAATCACTTCTGCCTTCCACCCTATCACAGACCTTCCCTTTTGTTCTTTCCTCCCCCCGCCACATCCCCTCACCACCCCCCGGCCCCCACCCTAACCCACCCCATTCTCTGGCTCTGTACTTGCTTATAAACTGTTAAATTGCTAAATTCTTCCAGGTCTAATGAAAGGCCATCCGGTGTCAAAAGTAAATGGACTATCGGCACACGCGATGACTGTTCACACCTTGTCCACTTAAGTATTGAAATAGTTGATATCTTAATTGTCTGACATTGAGAAGAATTTATTGGATCATCCAAATAGGACTGCTTCAGCATGAAAGAAATGGCAGACATATAAAGGTTCATCATCTCTGAGGTCCTCAGGTTCCTGCTTTGCAATGCTTATTCTACATGACACAGTCAAGTGGACCTTTGTGAAGTCATCAACCCTGTATTTTTTCATCAGAGACTTAGGGGGTAATTTTAACCCCTAAAAACAGGTGGGTTGGGGTCGAGTGAGATGTAAACATTTTTAAAATCTCAAACCCGACCCCAACCCGCGATTTTAACGGAGGCGGGACAAGGGGAGGGCAGCCAACCCGCTCCCAGGAGGCAGGTTGGCCATTTAAATATTATAATGAGGCTGGGAGCCGCATATTAAACCTGTCTTCCAGGTTTAACCCTGGTTGGCTGGTTTTCGGGAAACCCGGCAGCTCAAGGGAGGCGAGGACAGCTTCAGTAATAAGGTAAGTGCCCTTACAGCACTGCTTGTGGGCCAGGAAGAGCAGGCATGCTTCCTCCCAGCCCGGTTCTCGGGTTCATGTCACACTACAGAACGTGACTTGACATCGTTGTCTGTTTTTCCAGTTTAAAAAAAAAAGTTAAAAGCTTAACTGCAGACGGCAGCATTTGACACGTTGGACCCCCTGTGACCCCATCTCATTGTCTTAGCTGTACTCTGATGTGTCTTTGATGTAATGCCTCCCTAACAGATTGTATCTCTGCAGACACATTGTTCTCTGTCTATATATACTGTGTAATTGATTTGTATTCCCTCACTGTACCTGAAGAAGGAGCAGAGCTCCGAAAGCTCGTAATTTTAAATAAAACTGTTGGACTATAACCTGGTGTTGTGCGACTTCTCATTAATGTCATTTAGGGAAGGAAATCTGCCGTCCTTACCGGGTCTGGCCTATATGTGACTCCAAACCCACAGCAATGTGGTTGACTCTTAACTTCCCTCTGAAATGGCCTAGCAAGCCATTCAGTTGTAACAAATCGTTACAAGAAACAATAATAAGAATAAAACCGGACGGACCACCCGGCATCAATTTAAAAAACTTAAAGATCAATAAAGAGACTATAAAAATACTTAATTTTTTTTAAGGAAACTTAAAGAAGGAAAGTTTACAAAAACACTTTACGAAAGCTAAAAATAATTAAAACCAACTTTAAATATTGCCAATAAAAAACTTACTCACCGGGTACTTATGGTCTTCAGGTTTAGAACCCCTCTGGTCTACCGCAAGCACATCCATGCACCTCTTCCCCTGAGGCATTCTCTACTATCAGTGGCAATTGGTTAATAACTGACAGTAATGTAGCCCTGCAGTAAACTCCATCCACTTGGTATCCTTCATAAACAGGGGAGGCCAAAAATGCAGTGGCCCAAGATGACAACCCCCAATGGAACCGGAGGGAAATGCAGCCGGTAAATATTTTGGCAGAGACCTGACATGGGGCCTTTCCGCCCAATTTTCCGCTGTCGGCTGCCCCGGTGTACACCCAGAAATGGATGGCCAAAACGTAGGAAATTCCAGCCCAATTACCTGTCCAATCATCCTTACATGCTTTCTATTCAGAGTCCACATTTTTTACTTTGTTTCCATTGGCACATTCAGACTTACAATGGACTCTTCTGTCTTTCTCCACATACCAGCTGGCTTATACTGGAACTTACTCAAATTAACCTGTTCCACTTGGTGGAAGGCCTACCTAAACTTGTTTGATTTTTTTTTTTGAACAGAAGCAAAATACTGCGGATTCTGGAAATCTGAAATAAAACCAGAAAATGCTGAAAACACTCAGCGGGTCAGGCAGCATCTGTGGAGAGAGAAACAGAGTTAACGTTTCAGGTCAATGACCCTTCGTCAGAACTGGAAGATACCGGCGATGAACAGTTTGTAAGCAAGTACTGAGCCAGGGAAAAGGGGGGCAGGGAAAGAAAGGGGAAAGGCCTGTGATAGGGTGGAAGGCAGGAGTGATTAAATGACAAAAGGGATGATGGTGCAAGACAAAAGGAGGTGATAATGGAACAAACATGGAAACAAAATATGGGTCCACAGGAAGTGTAAATGGTTACAGAACCTTCAAGAGAAAATGGGTGATTACGATCTAAAGTTGTTAAACTCAAGATTAAAGCCGGAAGGTTGTAAAGTGCCAAGTAGAAAGATGAGGTGCTGTTCCTCGAGTTTGTGTTGAGCTTCATTGGAACAGTGTAGGAGGCAGAGGACAGAGTGGGATGAAGAATTAAAGTGGCAAGCGACCGGAAGCTCAAGGTCACGCTTGCAGGCTGACTGGGGATGTTCAGCAAAGCAGTCACCCAATCTGTGTTTGGTCTCCCCAATGTAGAAGACACCGCTTCGTGAGCAGTGAAAATGGTATACTAAGTTGGAAGAAGTACAAGTAAATCGTTGATTCACCTGGAAGGAATGTTTGGGGCCCTGGGTGGTGGGAAGGGAGGAGGTGAAAGGGCAGATATTACATCGCCTGCGCTTGCATGGGAAGGTGCCAGGGAAAGAGGAGCAGCTGTTGGTGGTGATGGAAGAGTAGACCAGGGTGTCACGGGGGGAATGATTCTTTGTGAATGCTGAAAGGGGAGGGGAAGATCTGTTTGGCAGTGGTATCGTGCTGGAGGTGGCGTAAATGGGGGAGAATGATCCGTTGAATGTGGAGACTAGTGGGGTGGAAGGTGAGGATAATGGGGACCCTATCATGGTTCGTAGAGGGAGGGGAAGGGGAAGGGGTGAGGGTGGAAGTGCAGGAAATGGGTCGAGGGCCCGGTCCACCATGGTGGAGGGGAATCCTCGGCTTAGGAAGAAAGAAGACATTTCAGAAGCACTGGTGTGGAAAATGGCAATGGTTGGAACAGATGCAACAGAGGTGGAGAAACTGGGAGAATGGAATGGAGTATTTACAGGAAGCTGGGTGGGAGTTGAGGAGAATTGGGGTGTCAAAGATGAGCTCAGTCCCATTCTTACCATGCATCCACACATGTAGACTTCCAGCACAGCGAGTGACTGGATAGAGATCAGGATCAGGAACACTGGCTGATTCTCCCATTCCTGACATAAGACTGAGGTCAATTGTAGTGTACATTAAGGAAGTTGGTCTGCTTGTCTTCAGAAAAGAGGTTGCAAAGAGTCCTGACAATGCTAAGTTAGACAAATTGTTCACTGCAACAAAGATTTCAAATACCATACTGGTTAGCTGGGAAGGCCATTGAAACACATGTTTTGTTAAATTCTATGATTCTATGCTAGCCAAACACATCTAGGAAACTCCATTGAGTTTAATCTGGAAGCACTGAGATGTCTGCTGTCAGCTGTATCTTAGTTGGTCGCACTCTCGCCTCTGATTCAGAAGGTTATGGGTTCAAGTTCTACTCCGGAGACTTGAACACAAAATCTAGGCTGACACTTCAGTGCAGTACCGGAGGTGACGTCTCTCAGATGAGGTGTTAAATCAAGGCCTGATCTGCCTCTCAGGTAGACATAAAAGATCCCACAGCACTATTCGAAGAAGAGATGGCGAGTTTTCCTGGCCAATATTTATCCCTCAAACAACATCACTAAAAACAGATTATCTGATCATTATCACATTGCTGTTTCTGGAACCTTGCTGTGCACCAATTTTCCGCTGTGTTTCCTAAATTACAACAGTGACTACACTTCAAAAAGTACTTAATAGGCTGTAACGCGCTTTAGGACGTCCTGAGGTCATGAAACATGCTATATAAATGCAAGTCTTCCTTTTTATCTTTTTGAAGAGAGCTTCAGCTAGAGGCACTAACACAGTAGAAAAAGATCTGAATTTCTGTTATTCTTAACTTCATGTGAAGAGATTTCTGAAAAACCATCATGGTTCCATTTATTAGCAAGGTTTACACCTTGTTGTTTGTGTCTCCAGTCATCATCATTCGTCCTTCAATATCGAAGAAGACATCCAGACATTATTGTTTGCAGTGAGTTCTTTGATGACTGATGAGACCTGTTTTTGCTCAGAATGAGAAACCACAGATTGAACAGTTGTTCCCCGGATACATCAGATTGGGAATCTTGATTTTTTTTAACTAAAACTTCCTTAGCTGAAGTTTACATTAACCATCAGCAATGTGACGGGCCTCACAGCAGGAGGTGCCTTTATGGACGGTTTCTCAGCATGCCTTCTTATCTTGAGCAAGTTGTTCCCACTTATGGATATCTCTTTTGTACTGCTTTGGAGTCACTTTTAAGCAGTCTTTATATCTCTTTTGCTGTCCACCATGAGATCGCTTCTCAGTTGTCAATCTGCCATAAAAGGCCTTCAGGGTTAGTTCATGAAACACGCGCACCACACGACCTGACCATCGTAAGCCAGTGTTAACAACACCTTACAACAAACTGCTGAGGTCCCTCACCAGCAGCAATTGTACGGCAATGACAACTGCACATGAATCTTTACATTTTAACAGCCAAACTTCAAAAAGGAAACACATCACCATCGTAAAAGGCATAACAACTTCCACCACTTCATACTCTGTCAACACATCCAATGGTGAAAATGCTGCAAAGAACATCGCTTTGTTTAAAACATGTCTCAAAATCACTACAAGATATTGTACAAAATAGCATGCATGTCAGGAAGGCTTAGAACAGATCCAGCTATTCTATGTAACTGCCATCAAATGTAACATGCAACACCTACTCAGTTAGAGATTACAAATGTGAAGTCACTTAATTCGATCACTGCTATCAAATGGAATGCATTTCAACCAGTCAGTGGTGCCAACAAATGTAACATGTGGCTGACCTGTCAGTGAACTGAGCAGCAAAGTGCTGTTGTCTCAACAGATCATCCAACTGTAGTATTTATCTGCTCATGTGGTGAAGGTTTATACCAGAATAACTTCTGAGAGAATGAAAACAAATGCAATTGTTCTTTCGATACGGGCACCCAAAGCTTCTCTAATTGTTCCAACCTGGGCACAGCATCCAGTTAGTACACATTAAAGGCTTGAGGTTATTCTCAATGATATTTGCAATGAACAGGTTAGCTCATTTGTATGAAGTTCCTCCGTGTGCAATTTAACACATTTAAAGTAAAAATTGCAGCTATCAAACTATAAAGAGATGAAGACTAAGATCCCCAAATTACTCTGTGCAAAGATTGGGTGTTAATGCTTAACAGGGTAAATATTGTGAATTTGCACTCCCATCGTGGAGCTTTGCCACAAGATTGTGCAAATGGGTTGACCTTGTTACCTGACACAATCAGCTCATTTGTGCACGGCTGTGGCATGTGGGGAGCCTCTCTGTGTCTATTGTTTTGCCCCTAAAAACAAAGGACTAATTAACCAGACCTCTGAGACAGCCGAGATTACCTTTCTCTGCCTTCTGCATAAATCCATAACAGTACTCTAATTTATCATGATAAACTGACCCGGCCAAATAATTAGTCATGTTCTGTATGACTACGACAATGGTCTTTTATTTCTTCTCATCCTTATCAACCTTGATGCATCAACTCCCACACTGCTCCCACCTCTCTACCTCTCTTTTCTCCTTTTAAGATGCTCCTTAAAACTTACCTCTTTGACCAAGCTTTTGGCCATCTGCCCTAATATCTCCTTATGTGGCTCGGTGTCAAATTTTGTTTGAACACGCTCCTGTGAAGCGCCTTGGGATGTTTTACTACTTTGAAGGTGCTATGTAAATGTAAGTTGTTGTTGTTGCTTGATCTGGATGAGGAGGACCAGTTCATGATGGGACATCATCTGTGTTGGATAATTCCTACTGTAACCTTTTTAATAACAGATTCAAAAAGATAGCGACAGTAATATGTCTGACAATTAACTTCATTACTTATTGTTTCAAAACATTAATCTTAAGACTTCATAAAGAACAGTACACACAGCCCTATGTCTAAAACTTACATATGAAGAACTTTGCGGGAATCATGAGTGTTGCTTATCGAAGCCTATTCACACTATCTTGCCTTGAAGATAGTCAAAGTTCCTAAAGAGCTTTGCTTCATGTCTGTCTTATAGTTCTTGCTGGGTTCAACTTTATTTTGTGTTTTATGACCCTTAGATCATTGAACAGATTGCTGGACAATGATGGGTGCCCTTATGTCCTGTTACATTGTATCTTTGCTTCCAATCTTTGCTCTTCCCGAATTATAGCCTTTGTTGTATAAGCCTTTGACGTCTTATCTCGTGCAATCTCTATCGTAAAAGGAACCTATTTCCTTATTTATACTGCATTAATTTCCTTCTTTTACACTCGCCTGCTGTAATTAAAAAACCTTTCTTTTAAAAGCCTATGGGGGCGATTTTCCCCGGATTCTTTAGCAGCTAAAGAGCCTCCAAGCTGGCCAGGATGGGGTCTTAAGCTGCAACACCGGTTTAGCACGCGTTTAGCACAAGACGCCATCTGTGGTTTCCCTTCCACCCTGCGTGGCTGCTGCCCACTAGAGCCCAGTGCATCCCACTGTGAGGATCCCTCTTCTCAGCTAGCCTCTAAGTTATGCGTGGTGCCGGTCTCTGAGCTGGTGCCTGCGACAATGGTAGTCATTGACGCAGTGCATTCATCCTCGCTCTCCCCCTCCTCCGGGGGTGGGGGGGGGGGCGAGGTGGCTGTTGTTTGTGGGGAGGGGGTGGTTGGGAGTGTGGGTGGATCTTGCTCCTGGGAGCCTGCAATGATAAAGCTGGAAGATTAGGGTCCAGTGCATGTGGCCACATAGGGGGATGTGTGTGATGAGACCATATGGAGCTTGGGACGGAGGACAGCTTTGGGTGATTGGGGATCAGGAATAGTTGTGCATCTGTAAGGAAGCTGGAGCGGCCACATACCTCGAGGTGAGATGCCCCTGCTCTGCCTCTGGTCGCGCCGTCTCCCTCTCCCCTCTCGATCACGGCCAGCACTGCCTCCTCAAGGAGAGAGATGCCATGCAGGCATGGTTGACCTCCCCCGGTCAGGTCCTGCTGGCGCCTTTTATGTGCTATCTTATCTGGAAAAAGAAAGAGTGGTGATTTGAAAGAGTGTATTGACAGGTGTGTTTGTATGTGTGTGATGCCTCACATGGTTGAAGAGCGGTGAGATGTGTCTGAGGTGTGAGCAGTGCCTGTGAAGGATGCAATAGTGTGGGCTGTGCGAATGTCAGTGTAGAGTTAGATGCTGGATGAAGTGTGTTGAGGTTGTGATGCTGGTGGTGGTGGTGCAGTTATTGCGAAGTGTGTTTATGAGATGGGACCTCACCTTGACCACTCGTATCATTAAATTTCTTGCTGCACTGGAGCCATGTCCGGGGCCAGGACACCTGGCCGTCACCTCCCAGGCGATCTCCTCCCACATGCGGTGCATTAGCTGCCTCTCTGGCCTCCTTCCCCCTGTGGGTAGAGGACATCCCTAGTCTTCTGTATCTCCTCTACCAGGACCTCAAGTGCCGCGTCCGAGAACCTGGATACCCTCTCTCTCGGTCCCTGAGACATCCTTTCATGTTGGCTTCTCTCCCAGTCAGCGCTCTCCACACCTTCAGTGGAAGTGGGTGCGTGCAGGCTACATATACAGCTCCAGGAAAATTGCATCTAATCCGCGCTTGAGTGCTAAACCTGCAGTTGTCGGTTTCAGCAGCTGCAGGCATGGTTAAATCATGATAATCATTAATTAGCCCGAAAATCCACAGTTTCAAACAGGCAATTCTTATTCCCATTTAGTGCCTGTTTTCACCCTTTGGCCAAAATAACCCCTAATTGTTTTAACCTAACAACCCTTTTAGTTCCATAAATCATTAATGCCAACTAGCATATTTATTTAATAATCTATATGTGCCTATCCTTACAGAATACGATGTCTTTGGCCCCGAGCATCATCCTTCTCCAATCTTATCAGCATTATTGTGATCAAAGGATAGGATTTGCAAGCACACAGTTTATACCAACCCTGCCTGCATGAGCTGTTCCGTATTAGAATAATGTAAAAATATATCTATATTCTTGCAATCTGTAAGGCCAAAGACATCTCAGGTGCTGTGTACATGCCTGCCACTACCTCAGGACTCCTGTACAGACCACACCACTCCTACCTGCATATATCAGACCCCTTTTGGTCCCTTTGGCTCTTCTGCTTGACTGCAGATACAGTGACTATATTTTGCCATCTTCTGCAGCCTAGCCTGACTTACAGACAATGTCCAAGGACTAGGCAGCTCTTTCTGTTGCTGTCAAGATCAACACAATGGCCCAAAAATTAGTGCCTCTACGCGAGAGTACGCACTGTGTACTCTCGCGTATTCTATCTCCAACTGCCGGTTTTCTGCATGCACTGCGCATGCGCTGAAAACCGGCACTTGGTGATTTCAAAAGGGGGCGGTTCCTAGGTGAACCGCGTGCGCGCTACAGGCTGCGCGCATGCAGTGCACTTAGTGCTTTGGATGCGCAGGTAAGCATGGAAGATTTTGCACATAAAGAAAGGAGGCGTAAGACCCTCTTTTAACAAGGTAAGTAGTTAATTAAGTATTATTTTGAATTTTTTTCAACAGGTATATCTTTTTTAGAGACTTTAAAGAAAGGTAAGTTTATTTTTATAACTTTTTAAAAGATTTTAAATTTTTTCAAAAATTTAATTTTTTGTTTAAAGTGGTTAATTTATTTAACTATACTTATTTTATTAATGTGATGGTTTTTTTTTAAAATTTAATTGAGGTTTAGCTGTTCTTTTGGGGGGGTATAGATTCATAGCTTTCACAGCACTTATGTGAAAACTATGAATGAAAGATGGTGTGCTGCCATTGGCTCTAACTGAATCACGTGATCCCACAGCTCGCACGAATTAACTGTGCCTGTGGGATACGGAAGCACTGCACAGCTGCTGTCTAGAACATCAAGTTCGTGCGAGCTGGGAATGAAAAAGCCGGCGCGCAGTGAGATATCGCGGGGAAGCCTTACCCCCGCACGAAGGCTCCCTCACTAATTTTTGGGCCAATATTAAGCCTGTACGCCATACAAACCTTCCAGGTCATTACAAGAGGCATTTGTCAGATAAGTTGGTCTGTAGTTCGATTGTTCATAAAGCAAGTGGCTGATTTTCCTGGGGAAATACCTTTACATTTCAAAGAGGGTACAATCTAAGGAGGGCCTTGAACTATTACCACCTGGCAGGCTTCCCAAGAGCCTATAAATGGAACACATGTAGCCATCAGCGCTTCACACAATGACCCCAATGTATACATGAGCAAGGAGGGATATCACTCCAGAAATCTGAAGGTGGTTTCTGACCACAAGAAAGTTATGCTGACTGTTATCCAGGGAGCACTCATGATGATTTCATTCTGCAGCAGTCCACAGTGTCTGCACTGTTTGAAGGTACTGAGAAAGTGACTAGATGGGTGTTGAGAAAACAGGGCTACCCTTTGCATCCATGGGTCCTGACTCCAATTAGAAATCCCCATACCACAGTGCAGCGCAGATACAACAAGGCCCATGATATCAGTTGAGTGACTGTGCAGCACATCATTGGGTGGCAGAAGCAACAAATCCATTCCTTAGACCAGTCATTGGGGTACTGTTGTACAGTCCATTTAAGGTGTGGAGAATCACTATTGACTGCTTTATGCAGCACAATTTTGCACTTCAAAGGGGGGCAAGAGCATACAGTTGGAGGAAGAGGAGGCCAATAGAGGAGCAGGTAGAATCATACAATCATAGAATGGTTACAGCTCAGAAGGAAGCCATTCTTCCCTTTGAGCCTGTGCCGGCTCTCTGCAAGAGCAGTTCAGCTAGTCCCACTCCCCCGCCCTTTCCCCATAGCCCTGCAATTTTTTTTCCTTCAGGTACTTATCCAATTCCCTTTTGAAAGCCACAATTGTATCTGCCTCCACCACCCTTTCAGGCAGTGCATTCCAGATCCTAACCACTCGCTGCGTAAAAAAGTTTTTCCTCATGTCACCTTTGGTTCTTCTGCCAATCAACTTAAATCTGTGTCCTTTGGTTCTCGACCCTTCCGCCAATGGGAACAGTTTCTCGTTATCTACTTTGTCTAGACCCCTCATGATTTTGAGCACCTCTATCAAATCTCCTCTCAACCTTCTCAGCTCTAAGGAGAATAACCCAAGCTTCTCCAGTCTCTCCACGTAACTGCAGTCCCTCATCCCTGGAACCATTCTTGTAAATCTTTTCTGCACTCTCTCTAAGGCTTTCACATGCTACCTAAAGTGAGGTGCCCAGAATTGGACACAATACTCCAGTTGAGGCCAAACCAGTGTTTTATAAAGGTTCATCATAACTTCCTTGCTTTTGTACTCTATGCCTCTATTTATGAAGCCCAGGATCCCATATGCTTTTTTAACCGCTTTTGACAAAAGAAAGAACTTGCATTTATATAGTATCTTTTATGATCTCAGGATATCCAAAAACACTTCATAACCAATGAATTACTTTTGAAGTGTAGTCACTGTTGTAATATAGTGAAACACAGCAGCCAATTTGCACACAGCAAGGTCCCACAAACAACAATGAAATAAATGATCAGATCATTTGGTTCTTAGAGATATTGGTTGAGGGATAAATATTGGCCAGGATACCAGAACCTGCTCTTCCTCAAATAGTCCAATGGAATTTCTTATGTCCACCTGGGAGGGCAGATGGAGCCTTGATTTAACATCTCATTTAAAAGATGGCACGTTCGACCATGCAGCACTCCCTCAGTATGGCACTGAACTGTCAGTCTAAATGACGGCCTGGATTTTACGGTAGGAATAATGGTGAGGCTATCAGTGCTCACCATTGTTATGGAGTAACTTGGACAGCAACTTCTGGCGTCCTCACATGTGCAGTTAAACGCAGAAATCCGGATGTTGCTGTCCGAGTTACCGTGCTCCTCCACCAATACCTCGCCGACAGACTCGCCATTGAAATCCACGAAAGGGCGTAGAATTGTGGTACTTACCCACTAGTTACCCACTAAACACACAAAAAAATTTAGGGCTTGTCCAATCAAGTGTAAGTGATTTTTTTAACAACGTGATAACCTCTCTGGCACTGAAAATTAACTTTTAGAAGTGTAGAGTCGCATTCCTTCAGATTTTAATTATTGTTGGAGATTTTTTTTATTAAAAATTAAATTTTATTTTTAACTTTTTATTGCTGTCTCTTCTATCTCTCTCTCTCTTAATCCCATCTTTCTTTCCCTCTCCATATTTCACTTTCTGTGCATGACTTTACATTGAATTAAATATTCTAACTTAGACTTCCTGGTTTAAATTCTGCGTGGCTCAGTGAGGATTCTTCAATCTGATTGGTTGAAGAGACACACCCTTGCTTGCCCTGTTCACACTGGTCCTAGATCCCCTGTAGAGGGCGCCGCACTATATCAGATGACCGTAAGTTGCCGCTCAAAACTTGACAAAAAGCCTGTGGGCAGCTGTAAGCATATTGAGCGGCGAGCAGTATTTGTTCGCCACTGACAATAAAATCCGAGCCGCAAGATTATGTGCTCAAGTCTTTGGAGTGGGACTTGAACCCACAAGCTTCAGAGCCCGTGGTGAGACTGCTACCACTGAGCCAAAGCTGACACAGTTATTTTTAGTCATTATTGGTTTTTGACCCAATTTATACTGGAAATAAAAATCATTACACATTACAATCATCAAAAAAAATAGTTTGCTGGAATATGCATGGGGTAATCTGTGCTTTCATGTGGACCTGCTGTCTGGGATTTGCAATTTGTTATACAGTTATTCATTACTATCACTCCTCACATTTCCCCATGGATGCTGCCCACTCTAGCATGGACAGTGTAGGCCGTTTCTCCAGTTACTGAATAGTACCAAAGGAAACAAGGAAACATGGAAACAAATTTTAAACAGCTCCAAAAGTTACTGAACATCATCAGGCACCACACTTACACACAAAGAGACCAATGGTCTACACCACAGCAGTGCACTGTGGTAAAATCCTTAATACAGAAATCTCAAAATTAACTTTTACAAGTGGCAAGGTATCGGTGGAGTGCAGCTTGCAGAGGAGCAGGATAAATCAGACAGCAACTTCGAGATTTCCGTATTTAACTTAATTAAATGTTTTCTAATTAAGTGAATTTGATCATCACTCCAACCCTACTCTCCATTTTGTTTAGAAACTTTAGTAACTACGGAGGTGCAGTGATAGGAAATAAAGCCAGTTAACATATGCACACTAGGGAGCATCCTCCTTATCTCAGAAAAGCAGCTGCAACTAGGTTTGAAGGAAGTAATCTTTCACATAAGACCACAGTTTAATAGGTCACTGAACATTACCTTGAGAAAAATAAACATTTAAAAAGTTGCCTATTAGTAGCTGATTTGTTATATGTATCTTCTTTGTGGACAAACACTAATTAAAACTATCTGGAATTGTCGCTTTCAGAAGCCATCAACTTATCTTAAAACTTCTCCGTCCAAGTTTGTGTAGAATCAACAGTGAGAAAAAGTGACGTTCTGATTGATTGGCTCTGTCAGGCTCCAGTTCTGCTTCTTAACTGATCTGACTGGTTGATACTGACAACCTCCATTCCCAGTGATAAAGCTGGCTTTTCATGTGAAATGCTATCAAGCTAACACATATTTTGAAGCACCGACCATCAGCTTAAAACACAGACAGTTGGCATATGTATATGCATGAGCATGAACATCAGTGAGATAGGATTGGGCTTGGTTCTCTGCTGTCAATGCCAATGGCGCTACAGTGAATATTGCTGGTTGTTAACTTATTTGGCTCGGTGCTAAAATAGATGATGCTTCCTGGTAACAAAGCCTGTGCATTTCTTTAGTACACAGTATGAGATTGCATATAGTTTGTCCACAGTAGAATACTTGATTTCGGGTGTTTCAATAAAACCGTGACAATTAGGTGGGCTAGTATCAGCTACAATTCTTCTGATAAAATTTGAATCAGTAGAAGCTCCTTTCCTCTTGGAAACATTTGCATCAGTGTGTAAATCAACCACTGAGTCTACTCACTCACCAGTTTTCACAGCATCCACATTTCAGAGCGCATTTGAGAAACACAAAGGCTTTGAATAAGTATCATTTTAGCAGCTGGAAGACTGCATTAGGAACTCATAGCAGGAACCTTCTTAAAGAATCAGAAAAATGAAGACCTCAATTGAAGGATTCAAAAGAGGCACGTTTCTAGAATCCAGTACAATTTTGAATTTCCTTGTAGGGTCGATAAAATAATTTAAGTGCGATAAAAATTCAGTAGGACCCTGAATTTTTCAAATAACAATAGTCAAAATAATGAGATTAACTATTAGGATGAAGCAGGTGGATTTAGATACTTTTGGCCTGGAATTTCCAACATTTACTGCCAACAGCAGTGCTTTTTTCTTATTTTTAATTACAACATTCTCCCTTACCATCTGCCATGGCCACCTCATTAGATATTGTGTAGTCCATTCATCTCTGCAAGCTCAGGTGTAGAAGAAATCTGTTAATCATGGAAGGCAGGAAGCAACCTGACACGAAAATTGATGGGTGGTAAATAGCAAGGAGGGAAGCCTCAGGCTACAGGACGATATAGACGGGTTGGTTAGATGGGCAGAACAGTGGCAAATGGAATTTAACTCTGAAAAGTGTGAGGTGATGCATTTTGGGAGGACTAACAAGGCAAGGGAATACACAATGAATGGTAGGACCCTAGGAAGAACAGAGGATCAGAGGGACCTTGGTGTGCATGTACATAGATCCCTGAAGGCAGCAGGACAGGTAGATAAGGTGGTTAAAAAGGCACATGGGATACTTGCCTTCATTAGCCGAGGCATAGAATATAAGAGCAGGGAGGTTATGATGGAGCTGTACAAAACGCTAGTTAGGCCACAGCTGGAATACTGTGTGCAGTTCTGGTCGCCACACTATAGGAAGGATGTGATTGCATTGGAGAGGGTGCAGAGGAGATTCACCAGGATGTTACCTGGGTTGCAGCGCTTCAGCTATGAAGAGAGACTGGACAGGCTGGGGTTGTTTTCCTTAGAGCAGAGAAGGCTGAGGGGGGACCTGATTGAGGTGTACAAAATTATGAGGGGCATAGATAGGGTAGATAGAAATGAACTTTTCCCCTTAGTTGAGGGGTCAATAACCAGGGGGCATAGTTTCAAGGTAAGGGGCAGGAGGTTTAGAGGGGATTTGAGGAAAAACTTTTTCACCCAGAGGGTGGTTGGAATCTGGAACTCACTGCCTGAAAGGGTGGTAGAGGCAGGAACCCTCACAACATTCAAGAAGTATTTAGATGAGCACTTGAAACGCCATAGCATACAAGGCTACGGACCAAGTGCTGGAAAATTGGATTAGAATAGACAGGGCTTGATGGCCGGCGTGGACACGATGGGCCAAAGGGCCTCTTTCTGTGCTGTATAACTCTATGACTCTATGACAACCTGTTTAGCAAGGAAGCAGGATGTAAATTGATCATGTATCTTTAATGTTAAGTCGCACAACACCAGGTTATAGTCCAACAGATTTATTTAAAATTACAAGCTTTCGGAGCTGTCGCCCCTTCCTCAGGTAGAGTTACTGTAACAGTAACAGTAACAGTAACTCACAGTAACTCTACCTGAGGAAGGGGCGACAGCTCCGAAAGCTTGTAATTTTAAATAAATCTGTTGGACTATAACCTGGTGTTGTGCGACTTCTCATTTTTGTCCACCCCAGTCCAACGCCGGCATCTCCACATCATGACATCTTTAATGTTGGGAAGGGCACTCCGGGACCATGTGCAGCTTATTTTCATTCACTTGGGGCATTACAAATCAAATGCAATACAGACTGGATGGTACAGTGTATCAGCAGGCTGACCTTCACCTCTGCAACCTGGGCTCAATTCAGCTCAGGCGGCTAGGATGTCAGAGTTCTCCAGCACTTTTTGTCAGTCTCAACTTGGAGCTTGCCAACACTGAGAAAGGCGGCAGGGTAAGAGTTTCAGTTCAAAGTCAACTGCATAGCCAAAGCATTGCAGTTAATTCAAAAATGCTAAAGTGATTGAAATGTGTCCATCACAGGGGTCACAAGGAAGAATAGAAAAACAGCATATTCTTTAAATGGTGAGAAACTATTTTTGTTTGTTCTCACCGGACTTCCCACAGATTAGTGAGAGAGAAAGGTGAGGGGTGGAAATTTCAGGTATTGTGAGGTCTGTAATGAAGGTGATATTAGGATGTTGTCAGCTTGTGAGAGTTTTATTGGACTCTCGCCGAGTGTGTTTATCGCTCTCAGCTCCTCCGTCTGTTGTGGTTTGAACACACGGCTGGTGAACAGAATGCAGGCGCAGGATGTTAGGATTTAATCGGCTGGGAAAAGGATCATTGAGAAAGAGAGTTGAGACAGTGCAGAGAGATAGAGAGAGGAGCGATAGACAAAGAGACTGGGGAGGAAAACGAGAGGGAGGGCACAGAAGGAACGCGAGAAGAGAGAGTGGCAGCAGTGTGATTAATTCATCCGAATGAACTGCTAAAACTTCCAATACAATTTAACGAGAAAATGTGATTTGAAGGTGATATTAGGATGTTGTCAAATTGTGAGAGTTTTATTGCACTCTCGCTGAGTGTGTTTATCGCTCTCAGCTCCTCCGTCTGTTGTGGTGAACGTTACTTTTTCAAAGTTGGGATCTGACGTTTATACACAGAATGCTTCTGTGCAGCTTCCGGTACGTTGGCAGCAGTCACTCCGAACTATTAAATGTTGGTGTTTGGAGAGATTTAGGTGTCCTCATAATGGAAACACAGAGAGTTAGCATGCAGGTATAGCAAGCAATTAGGAAGGTAAATGGCATTTTGGCCTTTATTGCAAGGGATTAGAGTACAAGAATAAGGAAGTCTTGCTAAAATTGTACGGGGCTTTGGTGAGACCACACCTGGGGTACTGTGCACAGTTTTGGTCTCCTTATCTGAGGAAGGATATACTTGCCTTAGAGGCGGTGCAACGAAGGTTCACTAGATTGATTCCTGGAATGAGAGGGTTGTCCTATGAGGAGAGATTGAGCCTATACTCTCTGGAGTTTAGAAGAATGAGAGGTGATCTCATTGAAATATATAAAAATCTGAGGTGGATTGACAGGGTAGATGCTGAGAGGTTGTTTCCCCTGGCTGGAAAGTCCAGAACTAGGGGGCTTAGTCTCAGGATTAGGGGTCGGCCATTTAAGACTGAGATGAGGAGGAATTTCTTCACACAGATGTTTGTGAATCTTTGTAATTCTCTACCCCAGAGAGCTGTGGATGCTCAGTCGTTAAGTATATTCAAGACAGCGATTGATAGATTTTTGGGCACTAAGGGAATCAAGGGATGTGAGGAGCAGGCGGGAAAGTGGAGTTGTGGTCGAAGATCAGCCATGATCTTATTGAATGGTGGAGCAGGCTCATGGGGCCGTGTTGACCGTTGCACAAAGCTGGACTGCTGCGTGCGAGGCCCTGGGTGCCCCTTCCCTGGCTTGCTGAGCCATTTGTGATAGTGCTGAGGCAGTTTATCATTTGTTGTGGTTAGGAAGGGAATTCAGCTTTAAGAGCCGAATATTCACATTTGGGACTTCTTTTTAATGTTAAATATTTTGTAAAAGGCAGAAAGGGCTGAAAAATGTATTGATTCACTGCATTTTTATTTGTATTGCTTCAATGTGCAGGGTCCCTTTAATTCTCAGGCCTCTTCATTCCTTGTGAGCTCCACAGCCTTGCTTCCAGAGGCTGTGGGAAGCAGCAATGCCGCACCTGGACAAGAACTTAGTCTCGGATGCCTCCAGTAATGCCACCAGCCCCCCATGTCTTCTCTGAACCCCCCAATATAATCACGACCCCACGACGTCTTCTCCAGCACCCTCAATGTAATCACGGCACCTCCTCATCTCGTTACGGAGCCTCACTCAACTGCAGCATAGGTTGTAGGGTGTGGTGTGTGGAGCAGTGCATCCCCAATTTGTGGTGGACATAAGAACATAAGAATTAGGAGCAGGTGTAGGCCATACTGCAAGACAGGCCCTCTACCCACAAGGGCCTGGAGGCCCTCCAGAAAGATGGATGTGGGAGTACATCACCGAGGCCATCACTGCCAGCAGTATCGCCCCACCACCTGGCTCCAGTGCCCAAAGAAGCTTCATGACCTCAGACCACTAGTCAGGGTCAGTGAATATTTCTTCAAAAGCCGTCTCCTACCAACTGCATCACACACTGCTCAATGCACGATGCCCAATCACTAACCTATCAACAATCTGTACCAATCATGAGGCGCATCTCCCATTCTTAGCCTCACCTCACCCCCTTGGAGGAGACGGTGCAGGCCATTCTTGGCAGGGGCATGGCTGAGCCCTTCGCCAGCGGAGAGGCTGAAAGGATACAAGATGCTGGTATCCTCATATGTTATCCTCCTTCTGGCATACACCTCATGCTCCCCCGCCCTCGCATCACCACAACTCCACCCAAGTTTCAGCTGTGGCTCAGTTGGTAGCACACTCGCTGAGTCAGAAGGTTGTGGGTTCAAGTCCCACTCTAGAAACTTGAGCACATAAAGCTAGGCTGACATTCCAGTGCAGTGCTGAGGGAGTGCTGCACTGTCGGAGGTGCCGTCTTTCGGATGAGACGTTAAACCAAAGCCCTGTCTGCTCTCAGGTGGATGTAAAAGATCCCATGGCACTATTTCGAAGAAGAGTAGGGGAGTTATCCCTGGTGTCCTGGCCAATATTTATCCCTCAATCAACATAACAAAAACAGATTATCTGGTCATTATCACATTGCTGTTTGTGGGAGCTTGCTGTGCGCAAATTGGCTGCCGCATTTCCCACATTATAACAGTGACTACACTCCAAAAAAGTACTTCATTGTCTGTAAAGCACTTTGAGACGTCCAGTGGTCGTGAAAGGCGTTATATAAATATAAGTCTTTCTTTGTGCCTTCCTCATTTCACACACCCAAGAAATGCAGCCTGCCCAGCCAAGAACAGGGAGAGAAGAGTGAAGAAGAACAAGAAGAAGAAGATTGATTTGACACTCAGCCACCAGCTCCTCAAGGTCAACCAGCAAGGCCATTTGCAGTCTCCCCCACTGAAAGTCAGCAGCCTTCCACCAGCCATGCTGCAGCCACTGGGGTAGCAGTACATGACATCAGTAGGATAGGCAAAGGCACACACAAGATAGTCACTAAGAGAATGCATACGGGTGATGAGTTGATTTCTTGATGTCACATTGGAAAGTTTGCTTTGTGGTGGCTTTTATTTCAGCATCGTGGCCAAGAGGACGTTGTGATGGTCAGTAACAGATGGAAGGTAAGGTGTGGGACTAATGTTGAAAGGGGAATTGGGGTTGTGGTCATTGGGACTGCAGGCAAATGATTCTATCCCGGATATCCTGGCCACAAAGGGCCTGTCTGGGTTGCATCCTTCCTTCTACTGCCTCCTCTTCTGCTTCCACTTCTTCTGCTTCTTCCTCTTCTGTGCCTTCCTCTTTCCTCTGCGAGTGGATGCTGTAAATGTGAAATGACAGCATAAAATGCTGGAAATACTCAGTTGGTCAGCAGCATGTCGACCTGAGACGTGAACTCTGTTTTTATCTCCATGGATGTTGAGTGACCTGCTGAGTATTCGCAACATGTTCAGTCTTCTCAAAGGCCTTCATTTACCATCCGAGCCCTTGCAAGCGTTCAACAGCACTCCCTACACAATTAAAAAACTTTTCAAATCTATTGCAGCAAACTACCGCTTCAATAATTTTTTTTTAAAAAGTCCAAAACCTTACATTCAAACTTAACTAACGATGTGTGTGTCCCTTTAAGAGGGGCAGACATTGCCACTGTCAGGTTAACCTGGCGTGCTTAGGACCCAGCGCTGAATTCAGTGTTATGGTCGAAGGTCATGTTGGTGACGTTAAGTCAGCGTTATTTCTTTCAGGGCGCTACCAGTTACCGACAGCTCAAAGGGGAACACGAAAATGGCGGCTGCCATGGGACCCGCCACCAGCTAGCGGAAGAGCGGCGGCCACC
This sequence comes from Squalus acanthias, assembly GCA_030390025.1. NCBI lineage: Eukaryota > Metazoa > Chordata > Chondrichthyes > Squaliformes > Squalidae > Squalus > Squalus acanthias. Next base: position 22,552,884 of record CM059433.1, on the reverse strand, counting down.
ATTATATCGCCATTTCACGGTGCTGCGAAGTGGCGGTAAGTAGATGAATTTATAGCCAAGAGAGACTATTTCCACTGGTGGGGAGTCCAGAACAAGGGGACTAACCTTACAATTAGAGCTAGGCTGTTCAGGGGTCATGTCAGGAAGCACCTCTGCACACAAAGGGTAGTGGAAATCTGGAACTCTCTCCCCCAACAAGTTGTTGAGGCTGAGGGTCAATTGAAAATTTCAAAACTGAGATTGATTGATTTTTGTTAGGCAAAGGCATTAAGGGGTACGGCGCCAAATAGATGGAGTTAAGATACAGATCAGCCACGATTTAATTGAATAGCGTAACTTGCAGGAAATATGAGTTTCCCAGAGGTCCTGCCGAATTTAACGACAGGATCGGATTTAAATTTTTTGACTTGGTTTCCTGGTCGCAGTTGTTTGTCTGGCGGGTAAGCCGCCTGGGAGTGGAGCGGAGGTGAGTTACAAATGGGGGGGAGATCGAGAGGGGAGTTGGGTATTGGAAGTCGGCGGGGGGGAGTTAGGCATCGGGGAAGAGGGAGTTGGATATCAGAAGTCAGGGGAGGGGAGTGGGGGGAGTTGGACATCGGAGGCCGGGGTGGGAATTGGACATTGAGCATCGGAGGAGGGGGAGTTGGATATCGGAGGTCGGGAGGGGGGAGTTGGGAGTTGGATGTTGGAGGTTGGAAATGGGGCTCCGATCATGGGGGGAGGGTGTCCAATCTCGGGGGTTGTCAGGCGATCAAAGGGGTCGGATCGCAAGGTGGTTTACAGGGTAGCTTGGGGGCCAGCGGAAACACTCCTGCTCCTCCTGGCCCTCAAGCAGTGCTGGAGAAGCACTTAACCCGTTTCATCCAGCCATTCTCGACTCCCTTCAGTTGCTGGGTTTCTTGAGGCCTGGGAAACCTGGCCCCCAGGAGTTAAATGTGAAACAGGTTAAATTTGAGACACACAGCCTTATTAAAATATTTTAATGACAGACCCGCCTCTGGAGAGCAGGTTAGTCGCCCATCCCCCAACCCGCCTCTGTTAAAACTCGAAGTAGGCACATTGGAGATAGGTTGGGGTAGGGTTTGCTATTTTTTAATTTTTAACCCCCTACCTGCCTCCTCCCTGGGCTTGGGGGTTAAAATTCATCCCTTTATTTCTGCTTTATGAAAAACACAACCTTAACAGTATGCCTGGAGAGTTGTGGAGACTTATTAACCTCCACCAGCAACAAAGATTATTAATGATCCCAGATGTTTCACCACTCCAAGCTGTGCATTATGCAAATATGATTACACTTGGGGAGTGAAACATTGGCACTGATAATAACACCAAGGCGCGTTCGGAGTGGGGGCAGGGGGCTGTGCGGTATCAGGTACAAAACCTGTAAGAAGTTTCAGTGCGTCGGTCTGTGGTATTTTAACGCAGCCTCCTCTTTGCGATATTACTTCCGGGTTCGGCATCGAATGCATGGCAGCGGATGTGACGCAGACCCAATGACGTGATCTCAACTGGAGTATTTGATGGCCAATCCAAAGATGGAATTTGGAAGAGTTAGGAGTTTGAACCAAGAGAAGGCAAAGTCTCAGAATGGATTCAGGATGGTCAAGAGCTGCGGCTCGATCTAGCGATGCATCGCTGCTGGAGTCTGTGAGGAGCTGGAGAGAGATGCTCTTCCCCGGCAATGGGAGGAAGAAACCTGCTGCTGCAACAAAGAAGTGGTGGCTGGATGTGGCCCAGGAGGTCAGCAGCAGGAGCATTGTGCCACGCTCCTGGATTCAGTGCCAGAAATGCTCTAATGACCTAGCCAGGTCAGGAAAGGTGAGTACAGTTGCATATTTACCTATATCCTGCTGTGCGCATCACCTCCCCCCGCCCCCCCCCCGCCCCCCACCACTCTGCCTTGTCAAGCCTATTCCATTACATCACTCCTAACACCCACTTACCTTGCAAATGCACGCATCCTTCTCTTTCTATGCACTTCTTCACATCCCCATCTATCCATCCACCACTGCCACTCACCCCCATCCTTATGCAATTTCATGCCTCTCTCTGATAGTCACCCTCACCAAATGCACTCCATTCATCAGGTAAACACATGCCATTGCACTCACTCGTCGGTCTGTTCTTTCCCCTGTTGCAGTAGAAGACAGCATAAAACACTAGGGAGAGGGAGCGGACTTGATGTGGTCCTCCACAGATCTCACAGTTGACAGCTGCAGAGGAGGAAGCGCTGGAGATCAGTGGCGTTTCATCATCCCTGGCCATTGGAGATGGAGAGATTGGAACCTCCCAGCTACTTGGTGACAGAATTAAATATCAGCAGCCCACATGTCATACAACACACAGTCATGTTGACTTGATTTCAGCAGCGAGTGAAATATGATCATTTTCATAATGCCAATTTGCAACATTCTTACCTTGCCAGTACTAATTCATATCTTTTCTCTCTGCCAGGGCCTTCACGCATGCAGCAGCAGTCGGTGGACTTCCCGGATGCCGAGTCCTCAGAGGAGCTGATTCCTTCTGAGGGTACACCATCACAGGACTCATGCTTACCATGCACGAGCTCAGATACTCGCACATCACCTGGTAGGGTCCGCTGTGGTGAGTCCGTGTCAGAGAGTGCAGCCCTCTTCAAGCTCTACTCAGCTGGACCCAGATGCTGTACCCCGGGGACCATCGATGAAAAGGATAATCATTGAGGAGCAGCAGAAAATCTGCGACAAAATGGCAGGCTTTCCACGCACACTGTTCTCAATTTCAGGGAGAATGGAGGAGTCCAACTCAAGCATGAGTGTGTTGATGTCGCAGGGCATTATGAAGATGTCTTATTCCATTGGCCAACTCCATAGAACATCAATCATGGCCATCAAATGAGTCCATGCAGGCCTCGAACATGACTGTGCAAACTCTGGATGCCAACATGTGTGGTGCCTTAAATAGGATACCTTAGCCATGGCCTTACAGTGTATCACTGATCTGCACCAAGCTGCTCTCCAGCAGAGTGGTAGGAGTGAAGAACGGCTGGGGATGATGGCGAAAGGGGGCATAGTACTGGGACCTCCACTCAAAGCTCTTCCACTTCTCACCCTTTGCCCCCCCCCCTCAGTCAATACCCAACATGCTGCCTCATCGCTTAATGACTGAATCTGCCTCTGCACAAGTTCAGCTGGAGCATTCTTTGTCCGGGCCCTCCCAAGCTCCAACACCCATGCTGGTCGCTTGCTCAATGACACATCTGGTGGTCATATGGCTGTCGTTGTACCGCTTTTGGGCTTCATGGCTGTGTTCCTCACAGATGTTATCAGCCAAGTTTGAAGGGGGTATCCTTTGTCTCCTAGCAGCCATCCCTTAAGTCTGCTTGCAGGTCCAGCGAGGTCGGGGATGTTAGACTGCCGCAGGATGAAAGCATCATGGCAGCTCCCGGGAATCTGGTGCACACCTGCATTAAACATTTCTTGTGGTTGCACACCAACTGCACATTGATGGAATGGAATCCCTTACAATTTACAAATAATCCTGGTTGATCTGGGGGAGTTGTGGATTGCCACGTGTGTGCATTCGATGATGCCCTGCACCTGTGGGATGCCAGCCAGAGACGCAAACCCGAGTGCCCGCTCATTCTAACTAGCATCATCATAGGTGAAGTTGACATAATTGCCAGCCCTGGCAAACAATCCATCAATGACTTGGCCTTTGCAGTTGTGGATTGCCGCCTGGGAGATCCTGGATATGTCTCCGGCAACGCTTTGGAAGAATCAGAGGCAAAAAAGTTGAGGGTGGTGGTGACTTTCACAGTCACTGGTAAAGCATGGCCATCAGGTCCAGCAGGGAGCAGATCTTCTTCTAGGAGGCTGCCACCACCTGACATGACAATCGCAGCCCCCGGAGACACAGCTCTTCCGAGAGGTCAAAGGAACTGAGCCTCTGCCTGTACACCCTGCTATGCGGATAGTGCCTCCTCCAAGCTCGGCCCCTCTGCTGCTTCCCTCTGTGCTGACCACCTGCAGGTTTTTCCACAGTGGGGCTGCTGCTGGTCACCTTGTTCCTCGTCCTAGGTCCAATCTAAGGCACCTCTCGTGCCACCCATCCTGATCTTGAGTCTCAAATTACCTCCAAAGTCCAGAAATTAGCCTCAACACAGGTACTCTCAACAAACCTTTCCCAGTGGGAGGTAAGAAAGCATCTGTGAGCACTGAGCATTTATTGATATCCGTATGCCTGACTTTTAATGAGCCCCATGAATTGCCTTTCAGCCTTCTTGCCTTTGTTTCAATGGCCAGTTTCAAGAGCCCCGGGAATCCCATGCATATGCTGTTCAATTTAAATGGCAGTTAAAATATCGTTAGAATACACTCATTTTAAATGTTATAATTACTAACCCACTTCTCCGGAGGGGGTTAAGCACACACAACATAACGTGCCTGAGTTAAACCCGGAAGTCTGCGTTTTGGAGCCGGATTCCGGACGTGCTGTCATTATCGTCAAATTTAACCTCCCACCCGCACCTAAACCCATGTGTTCTTCAATGTTAAAACTCACGCCCATTGTCCAACTTGACTGAAAGAAACTTTTGGGAAGCATTCAGTGGAACAGTTTTCAACTTCTTCCAAGGTAGGCGTAAAGCAAAAATCTGACAATTATTCCAGTTCATCTGATGAACCATCCTGATTATACTGTCACTTCCAAATACATGAATCACCCAACTGCACCTCACCCAGTTGTGCGGTATCGACAGCGTGTTTACCAGAAGAGTGAGCAGACGGCTGCAGTCATGCCGCGTGATCACACTGAGGGAAAGGCACGACTCTATGCAAACATACACGGAGGAAACATCAGTTGCCAGTGAAATTTCTAACGATGGAAAGGAGCTCATAGGACAGTCGGTTCTTCTGAGTCATTGGAAATGATATCGTAGTGCAGTCAGCTGCCTGAAAGTTTTGTAAACCTGAAGCTTAAAAAGTCTACTGTGAACCAGCTGCAGTTAGTTAAACTGCTGGGCTCCCTCTCCCAAGCAATGTCCCACTTACTGCTGGGCTCACAGAGTGGCAGCAGTTTACAGCAGTTCTTGCACTGAAGCAGTGCAGAGGACTGTATTAATATGCAAAACTGGAGTGTAACGCTGAAACTTTTGAAGTATTCTCCAGCTAAACCACCATGGTTTCAGATGCCTGCTGAGTGTTTTAGCATTTTCTGTTTTTGTTTGTGGTTTCCTTATTGTCCTTTTCAACTTTCTTGAAATCCAATTTAAGTCATTTTTTCTGCAGGGTCAATAAGTCCAATTATCTCCTGTTCAGCAACCTCTGTCAATTCGCTGTGCACCTTTATTCCTTCTTTACCAGTCATTGCAATTATTGATCATGTCTGCTCTTCCATAAAACGTGTTGCTGTGTTTTTGCAAGATGCATTATTGCCACAGCACGATCCTTTCATTTTAACTTGTTTCACATTATCTAGTTTCAGCTCTATAAGGGTGTACTGCAATCTGAAGTTATAATTTGTTTCAACTGGTGCATCCACATAAATAACTTGAATGTGTCTGTTTTCTAGCTGGAAGATAGTTTTTATTCCAGGAATTCTTTCAAATTGTGGTTCATATTGTACTGAGTACCAAATTAATCTTTTGCTCTGTGTTACCTGCTTCTCCCTACGTACTCATACTGCACTTTGGTGGGAGGAGATACCAGCTGAGATGTTGCTAAATTGCTCAGATTATATAAGGAATGTGGTCATGGTTGGAAGTGTGCTTCAAGACAGCAAAACGGTTGTTGGATGATGTCATGAGCAAGATGAGTGAAGCAGAATCAATTCCAAACATAAGTGGCCTAGAAATTGGGTTGTGTAGCACCTGTTTTTCAGGCGCTATGCGGCCACCTAAGGCCCCAAAATGGCGGACTGGAAGTGCATGCACACTTCTGACTGGAACTACACCACCCACCATATTGGGTACGGATGAGCAAGATGTGTCCTTTACCCATGCGTGAAGCAGGCGTTAGACCATTTGCGTATGCAAATAAGAGGCCTAACGCCTGCTTCAGGTCCCCACTGTAACACTAGTTTGCCCGAGGCAGCCAGCACTGGCTGCTGTCTGGGCAACTTACCCTAAAGATTACCTGCAAAATAAAGGTAAGTTACTTACCTGTAAAGTACCATCCTGATCGCTGCTGCTGATGTCTACCCCAGCCCTGAGATCCCGAACCCCTGAGCTACAGGCCCTGGCCTTGGCCTCCGATCTCCCACCCTGGACCCGGCCACAAGAATCTCCAACCCCTGAGCTCTCTCGCTCCCCTGGCCACCAATCGCTCCGGCCTGCGATCCTTCACTTACCTGAAGGCTGCTGTGGTGTTAACTATGGCCCGCTCTTTGTTCCATTGCCCAGAGGGCCCCGTCCAGCAACACTGGGCTTATGGTAATGAGGTCCGAGGCCCAATATCCGGGGGTCCTCAGACCTGTCCATCCTAGCACAGGGTACTGATCCAGCATGGGGGTAGCTTCCCAGCGCTCCCGAATTTCTAGGCCAGTGTGTTTTGGTACCTTTTAGAAACTTTTCCCATTGGAATTTTAGCAGAATCTATAGGGTCAATTTTCTTCTGGCCTGGTCCAAAATAGCGTCCAAAATACATTACAACACAGAGAAAAAAATGGAAATTAAACTTTAATTCTCATTCTGTTCCTGAATAACACTGCACACAAACTTCTTCTATGGCTTTCTTGGAAATTCGATTGCGCCACGCCCTTTCTTCAAGCCCAAACAGGCGCCTAAGCATCCAATATGATGGGCAGGAAGCGCGCGCACATTCCGAGCCGGAAATACATAGCCCACCATATTGGATCGGGCTGCTCTGTAGGCACCCAGGGTGCAGGCTAAACTATGGGCTTCTGGACGCTGCACCTCAGGAAGTATATATTGGTCTTGGAGAACTTCTGACAAAGGGTCATCGACCTGAAATGTTAACTCTGTTTCTCTCTCCACAGATGCTGCCTGACCTGCTGAGTATTTCCAGCATTTTCTGTTTTTATTTCAGATTTCCAGCATCCGCAGTATTTTGCTTTTGTATTAGTGGAAATCTGGAACTCTTCCCCAAAAAAGCTATTGAGGTGGGGTCAATTGAAAATGTCAAAACTGAGATTGATAAATATTTTTGTTAGGCAAATGTATTAAGGGTCATGGAACCAAGGCGGGTAGATGGATTTAAGATACAGATCAGCAATGATCCAATTGAGTGGCAGAACAGGCTTGAGGGGCAGAATGGCCGACTCCTGTTCCTATGTTCCTATGGAAAACACTGAATCATATAATCAAAGTAGGGTCCTTTGCTTTATGGAAGACCCTTTTCTGATATTGGCCTGCCCCAGTGCTGGATTCGCCCCGTGATTAACTCATCCAGCAACACGTGGCACTAACAGACAGGAAGGATCCTTTAGCTGCACTACTTAAAGGGCTCATGCAGTACTGCAGATTAGTTGCTGGTTTGTCATTGGAGGCTGCTGTTTCTTGGCCTGTTTTCTGATGGAAAATGTAATTCTGACTGCTGTGAAGAAGACTTTGCTGGTGCTGCATTGTTTTTGACTGCTTTATAACCAGTTTGACTGCAATCATGGGTGGTCTGGTAGGGCTGCCTTTGGAGCTGGATGAGGAGGGGAACAGCAAGGAAGACAGCAGAGAGCAGGAGCAACTAGGTGAAGAGGGAGGATGAGGGCACTGCACAGGAGGCCATATCCACACTTGGTCTTCAGGGAGCACTTCTCCGACCTGAACATCTCTGAGGAGCAATGTGTAAGATGCCTTCGCTTCACAAAGGAGTTTATCACTGAGCTATGTCAATTGCTGCAGCCACAACCCGAGTCTCGAATCAGGACATGGTCAGTACTGCCTGTGGCCGTCATGGTCACCATGGCCTTTAACCTTCATGCCACAGGCTCCTTCCTGGCTGTAGCAGGTGACGTCAGTGACATATCACAGTTCACAGTCCACTGCGGTATCAGGGAAGTCACCAAGACTCCCTACCCCAAGAGGAACACCTACAACTTGTTCCCTACAGAGAGAGTGACGCAGTCAAAATCGGGCAGAGTGTAAAACAAGAGTGAAAGTTCACCCCAAGATGTCCAACATGGCCATTTGCTGTCAGCCTGGTGTGCAGGATAGACACTTTCCCCAAAACATATTCAGCTGAAGCACTCTCCTGTTTCAGGTGGGTGCCTCCAATGCCACTGGTCCAATCCTAGGATACTACACTGGGGAAAACAGTGGGCAGAACTCTTGCTCATTTTCTGCTACCAGCCATCTGATTTACACCACAATAATGGGCAGCAGGCTATGGGGAATTCCCAGCCCAGTGCTATACACAGTCGTGATGTCGGAAGATACAACAGCTGACATCAGGTTTTTTTTCCCAGAAAAAAATGCATTCCTCTTTAACACTATATATTATATAAACTTATAAACCCTAATAGTAAACCATCTATTGTTAGAGTCGTAACATTAAAAATAACAGCAATGTGTTGATGTGTGTGTCTTTAAACAATAATTCATTGTTAGAAAGGAGGTTTGATTCTTACATTGTACTCTTGCAGCATGGCTCAAATCTTCCATTTCTCCGCACTCAACTCCGACAACTAATTCAACCATTTTTCCTGGCCTTTTCTTCGAGGTTCATTGATAGTCATTTAGCACAGGAATGTTTCTCACAGTTAATTAACTCTATTACCATGGTTATAATGAGTTGTGAGCTTTTATAATCAACCTCTGTGACACTGATGACATATGTCTGTCACTATAGTTAGTAAAGTCATCCAGCCAAGAGCAAGGCTTCCTGATAATGGCAACCGCATTGCAGAAGTTCAAAGAAAGTTCATCTCTTGCATTTATCTTTGGCTGGAATCTCACCTCAATAGTTCTACACATAATAATATCCTTCTGTTTATTGATCTATAGACTCCTAATAGTTGAAAAAAATCTAAGTATTACAGAGTAATTTCAAATATCAATCACGCCCTTACAACCTTTATCGGAATTAATCTGTATTGTGAAACAGAAAAGGAATTTTATTCAATAAATGTGCGTTTACTTTGTGATGTGAACACTGAAGGGTCAATTTTCCTGTTGAGTTAAAGAAAGAACTTGCATTGATATAGCTCCTTTCACTTCCTCAGGACATTCACCGCTCCTCTTGTCCCATTATTGGTGCCTGTGTCTTCAGCCGCAAGCTCTGGAATTTCCTCCTTAAACCCCTCAGCTCTCCACCGCCCTCTCCTCCTTAAAACCCACCTCTTGGACCAAACATAAAAACCCTCCCTTGTTTTTTTTAATTTGTTTATGGGATGTGGGCGTCGCTGGCAAGGCCAGCATTTATTGCCCATCCCTATTTGCCCTTGAGAAGGTGGTGGTGAGCCGCCTTCTCGAACCGCTGCAGTCCGTGTGGTGAAGGTACTCCCACAGTGCTGTTAGGTAGGGAGTTCCAGGATTTTGACCCAGCGACGATGAAGGAACGGCGATATACTTCTAAGTCAGGATGGTGTGTGACTTGGAAGGGAACTTGGATGTGGTGGTGTTCCCATGCACCTGCTGCCCTTGTCCTTCTAGGTGGAAGAGGTTGCGGGTTTGGGAGGTGCTGCCGAAGAAGCCTTGGTGAGTTGCTGCAGTGCATCTTGTAGATGGTACACACTGCAGCCACGGTACGCCGGTGGTGGAGGGAATGAATGTTTAAGCTGGTGGATGGGGTGCCAATCAAGTGGGCTTCTTTGTCCTGGATGGTGTCGAGCTTCTTGAGAGTTGTTGGAGCTGCACTCATCCAGGCAAGTGGAGAGTATTCCATCACACTCCTTACTTGTGCCTTGTAGATGGTGGAAAGGCTTTGGGGAGTCAGGAGGTGAGATACTCGCCGCAGAATTTACCGCCCCGGGAGGTGAGTGGAGCGCTAAATTAGGCGCTGCACACCTCTCTTAAGGCGCAAAGGCCTAGGAGTGAGGCGCTAACTCAGCGCACGAGCGCAGCGCAGCTGCTGCCAGTTAGCGCGGGAACACAGACACACTGACGCCGGACACTTCTTAAAGCGGGGGGGGCCACTTGCTCCCCAGCCACACCCTGCTCATTGCAGCCTTGAATCTCAGCCTGGAGAGACCTGTAATCCATTTTGCTGCCAAGAATGGAGAGGGTGAGAGAACGCGCTCATCGCTTCACCGAGCGGGCCTTGGATGCTCTGGTTGACGCAGTGGAGCGCAGACGATGCATGCTGTTCCCAGAGAGTGGCAGGAGGCCTTTGCCACGCGAGTTCAGAAGAGTGTGGAGGGAGGTGGCTCAGAGCGTCTCCTCCAGGAGCATGGTGCCCAGGACCCATGTCCAGTGCCGCAAGAAGTTCAACGACCTCACTCGGGTCGTCAGGGTGAGTGGCTTTTTCTCAATACCTCTCCATCCCTCCATCTCAACCTCACTCTATGGCCAGAGGGTCTTAAAACCCCAATGCACAACACTCATCCAACACCTATGGCCCTTTCATCAAACACACACACACATTCCACACTTTGCATACAGTAAGGGCTATTCACCTATGGGAGGCACATCAGGCAAGACCATGGCTGCATATTGTAAGGGCTATTCACCTATGGGAGGCACATCAGGCAAGACCATGGCTGCATATTGTAAGGGCTATTCACCTATGGGAGGCACATCAGGCAAGACCATGGCTGCATATTGTAAGGGCTATTCACCTATGGGAGGCACATCAGGCAAGACCATGGCTGCATATTGTAAGGGCTATTCACCTATGGGAGGCACATCAGGCAAGACCATGGCTGCATATTGTAAGGGCTATTCACCTATGGGAGGCACATCAGGCAAGACCATGGCTGCATATTGTAAGGGCTATTCACCTATGGGAGGCACATCAGGCAAGACCATGGCTGTATATTGACTCAGATGCTGTCCTTTTTCTTGCAGGCTAAGCTGGCTCATAATCGGAGACAGCAGCAACGGACGGGTGGAGGGCGGCTTCAGCTGCAACCCCTCAGCGATCTGGAGGAGCGCGTCCACAGGATTGTGGCAAGCCGGGTGATCGGTCCCGTCGCCACTGGAGACGCCGACCCCGTTGTGGACAGCAATGGTAAGGTCATCACCTTTTTGTCCTCTGTCCTTCCACTTGTCCCTCACAATACCAGCCTTTGACACTTTCAATCCAACTTGCTAACTCGCTGCACTTATTCCTCCCTTACTGCCACCCTGTCCTCACGCTAAAGCCACTCTTGTACCTCCCTGCTTTCAGATGGTGATTCACCAGCTGAGGAGATGGTCCCTGAAGCTGCCACTGGGAGTGATGCTGCAGCTGAGGAGGAAGCCGGAGCATCAGTGCCACCCTCTCCCGAGGAAGCCCATGGCCACACTGGGAACACGCCTTCCCCGGAGGGGAGCAGGGGGGAAGGGGCTGATGATGGTGAAGTTCCAGGACCCAGCGGGCTGCAGCAACGCCATGGGGGGGGGAGGGAAGAACGGGGGAGCAGGGGGGAAGGGGCTGATGATGGTGAAGTTCCAGGACCCAGCGGGCTGCAGCAACGCCATGGGGGGGGAGGGAAGAACGGGAGCCTTCTCCCCAGAGGGAGAGTATGCCAGACACTCCTAATGCAATGGACGCAGAGGAGGAGCGGATGATTGCAGAAATGAACAGCCAGGCGGTGGTCATGCACACTGAGCTCATGGGTGCAGTGGGAAGGGTGCCCGAATGCATTGAGGCACTGGCAAGGAGTGTGGAGCACTTCGCTGTAGCACAGGCGGATGCCACACTAAAGCTTACTGCTGCAATTCAGTCACTGGCTGCCAGGAACCTATCTGAGCCTGCTCTCATGCAGACTCAGATTGAGGCCACGCGAGCACTGACTGCTGCCATCCTCGATGGTTCGTGCACATGTCCCCGGGGCTGTCACCGCGCCGCAGCAGGCCAGCAATCTGTTCTCAGGCAAATTGCTCCGGATGCTGAAGTGCTGCCCCGTGGGAGTGCCAGTGTGTCGGGCGAGCAGGGAGTTGCTGTCCTCTCTCACGATGACAGCATTCCTGCTGCCAACACTGTCACTTCTCCACTGCACTTGCCACCGCCTGTAGGACAGACTGCTGCCGCCCATGCAGAGTTGGTGCAGTCTGCAGCCGGGCCCTCCAGGCCCAGAAGTGGTCGAGGCCGGCCTTCAGGGGCATCTGCAGTGTCAGGGTCTGACAAGCAGCAGCCTTCCACCAGCCTTGCTGCAGCCACTGAGGTCCCATTACGGAGGAGCAGTAGGGTTAGAAGGGGGGAAGTGCGCAAGGGAAGGAGATCACCCTCGAAGGGCAAAAAGTAGGATGTGTGCCAAAATGCTGGTCATTTTTTTATTAAAGGCCGAGGTTCATGGCCCAACTTTTGTTTAGTGTTTTGGACATTATCTCCAGGTTGTGAGAACCAGTTATGTTATTGACTGTTTTTTGGTGTTTATTTCTATGAGTTTCTCATGAGGAATTGACACACACAGAGTTTGTACAATAAATAAGTTTCTGTATTCAAAATATACATGGCTGGTGGTTGGAATTATTGGTGCCTTGGCCGGCTTAGGGGTTGCGTGCTGGGTTGATTCGTGTTTGTAGCACTGGCAGGGGTCCTAGAAGCGGCTTGCTATTAGTCGTTGACGGACGGCCCTTGCAGTTTGACCATTGTGGGCCGCCCTCCTGCCTTGGTGCTGCTGCTGATCATCGTCCTCGGCCTGTTCCTCCTCTTCCTCCTCCTCCTCTTGTGGTGCTGCAAGGCCTGGTGGCATTGGCTGCGTCCTGAGGATTGCCATGTTGTGCAACATGCAGCACACCACTACGAATTTGGAAACTTGCTCAGGCGAGTACTGCAGGGCTCCTCCGGAATGGTCCAGACAGCGGAATCGTTGTTTGAGCACGCCGATTGTGCGCTCAATAATGTTCCTCGTTGCTTGTTGGCTTTCCTGGTACCGCAGCTCAGCAGGGGTGTTTGGCGCACGGAGCGGTGTCATCAGCCAGGTGCTCAATGCGTACCCCTTGTCCCCCAGAAGCCAACCAACTGGCTGATGCGGTGCCTCGAAAATTTCTGCCACAGTACTCTGGCGCAGGATGAAAGCATCGTGGCAGCTGCCCGGATAGTGGGCATTGACAGCGAGAATCACCTGTCTGTGGTCACAGACCAACTGCACATTCAAGGAATGGAACCCCTTTCTGTTCCGGAACTCCTCTGCATTCTCTCGCGGAGCACGCAAAGCCACATGCGTGCAGTCAATGGCGCCCTGCACCATGGGGAAGCCCGCTACCCTCGCAAAGCCCATAGCACGGTCATGCTGCTTGTCTGGGGTCATAGGGAAGGAGATGAAGTCTCGTCTCCTTGTGAAGAGGGCATTGGTGACCTGCCGAATGCAGCGATGCACCGCAAACTGGGAGATATTGGCGAGGTCCCCAACAGCAGCTTGGAATGAGCCAGTGGCGTAGAAGTTCAAGGCCACTGTGACCTTCACTGCCACCGACAGAGACGTCCTGGACCTCAGCTGAGGCTGCAGATCTGGCTGCAGCAGGTGGCAGAGCTCAGTGACCACCTCCTTGCTGAATCGCAGCCTTCGCAAACACAGCTCCTCGGACATGTGGATGTAGGAGAGCTGTTCACGATATACCCTGGGAGGGTAAGCTCTCCTGTACATGCGCCTGATGGGCCTCCTCCGTCTGGCCATCATTGCCACTCTCTGTCTGCGTCTCACTCTGCTCCGATTGAGCTGGAGCAGGACGACGCCCCCAATCATTGCAGCCCCCATCTTCTCTTTGCCAGAAAAGTAATGAGGTACAGCAACGAAAGTAGCAGCAAAGTTAGGATGAACTAGGCAAAACTACCTCACAAAGCGTTGAGTCAATGTAGAAGTCTCTCTCTCTCCCTAGCCTCTGACCTGCTCTTGTTGCTACAGTATTTGTGTGGCTGGTCCAGTTAAGTTTCTGGTCAATGGTGACCCCCAGGATGTTGATGGTGGGGGATTCGGTGATGGTAATGCCGTTGAATATCAATGGGTGGTGGTTAACCTCTCGCTTGTTGGAGATAGTCATTGCCTGGCACTTGTGTGGCGGGAATGTTACCTGCCACTTATCAGCCCAAGCCTGAACGTCGTCCAGGTCTTATTGCATGCGGGCATGGACTGCTTCATTATCTGAGGAGTTGTGAATGGAACTGAACACTGTGCAGTCATCAGTGAATATCCCCATTTCTGACCTTATGTTGGAGGGATGGTCATTGATGAAGCAGCTGAAGATGATTGGGCCTAGGATACTGCCCTGAGGAACTCAAAGCAGCGATGTCCTGGGTCTGTTTGGATCAGTGTTGATTTTTTGACTATGTAATGTGAGGCTATTTGGAATACTTTTGAACATTAAAGGTACTATATAAATGCTTGTTGTTAACCCCATCATCATCATCCTATAGTGCTTTACAACCAAGGAAATACATTTGAAGTTCAGTCATTGTCACTTTGTTGGCAAAAACAACAGCCAATTTGCACACAGCAAATGAGATGAATGACCAGTTAATCTGTTTCTGGAGGAGTAGAAGATTATGCTGATAGGCTTAGATGATGTGGGGTTGGAGAGGGCACGTGTGGAGCATAAACACCGGCATGGACCAGTTGGGCCGAATGGCCTGTTTCTGTGCTGTAGACTCGATGTATGTAATATGTAAAACAGTGCCAATATATAAACTCTGTCCAGACAAACTTTCTCACTTGAAGCCAGGAATAAGATACAAGATTTGAAGAGAAGCACCGAAGTAGCAAATATTTTAATGACTTTCTAAGGAAAAGGCAGAGTGGTTGAATTTCCACAGGGGTTTCTCCCGATTGTCCGCTGTAACTTCAGTGGAAGATACGTGGAAACACTGAAGAAAGCCGTTTATTTCTATCGATGAATGGAATTCCCGATTGTTCACATTAGGGACATGTTTGTCACAGGAAGAGAAGGCACGTTTGCTTTTAGCAATGAAACAACTTGGCCTTCCACATGGATAGTCTGTTTTGTATTTCTACCCTTTTATTCGCCTTTTCTTGGTGTATACACCCATGCCATTTCTCCCTCACTCTCACTCTCTCCCACACACTCAATCAGTTATAGGGGTCAATCAGACTGGGTAAAATAGCTACTTTTCTCCAGCCACATAAGTGGTTTTATTGAAACCAAGCCAATACTGCCAGCTAGAATATCAACTGTTCAGAAAGCAACTGTCACAGATCTATTGAGTTATAGTGAGACATATCCTCCTATTAAATATTAGAAGACGGAAGCCATTGTCTTCGGTCACCACCACAAACACTGTTTCCTAACCACCAACTCCATCGCTCTCCCTGGCCACTGTCTGAGGCTGAACCAGAACTTTTGCAACCTTGGGTTCTATTTGACCCTGAGCTGAGCTTCCGACTGCATATCATTTCTATCACCTAGACCGCCTACTTCAACCTCCATAACATTGCCCGTTTCCGCCCCTGCCTCAGCCCATCTGCTGCTGAAACCCTCATCCATGCCTTTGTTATCTCGAGACTTGACTATTCCAATGCTCTCTGACTGGCCTGCCATGTTCTACCCTACGTAAACATGAGGTCATCCAAACTCTGTTGCCCGTGTCCTAACTCGCACCAAGTCCCATTCACCCAACACCCCTGTCCTCGATGTCCTAAATTGGATCCCAGTCCAGCAACGCCTCAATTTTAAAATTCTCAACCTTGTTTTCAAATCCCTACATGGCCTTGCCCCTCCCTATCTCTGTAACCTCCTCCAGCCATTCAACCCTCCAAGATCTCTGTGCTCCTCCAATACTGACCTCTTGTGCCTCCCCGATTTTAATCACCCCACCATTGCCGGCTATGCCTCAGCTGCCTAGGCGCTTAGCCTTGGCATTCCCTCCTTAAACCTCTCCACCGCTCTACCTCTCTCTCCTCCTTAAGACCTACCTCTTTGACCAAATATCTCTGTATGTGGCTCAGTGTCAAATTTATTTGATAACGCTCCTGTGAAGCACCTTGGGAATTTTTACTATGTTAAAGGCGCTATATAAATGCATGTTGTTCTTGTTGTATATAAAAGTCTTCATACTAGTGTCAGTTTGGGTCCATTACACTTCAGGCATCACAGTTGCAGTTAATTTCATATTTCATATTCATAAAACTGCAGTAAATCACAACTGAATGGTTAGGAATTTGCCAATCCAATCAGGTACCAATCAAAAGTAAGCACATAAACTTCCAATGAAAAGTGATTATGAGCATGTAAAAATAATCAACAATGGGCAGTCAGCAAAAACTACCAATAAGAAAAGAAGAATGAATGAAGTCAATCTAAATATTCTTTTGAAAATCCTTTTAGCTGCCATCTTGCTTTGTCTTGAGGACTTAGAGCTGGAAATAAGGTTTGTAGCATAATAAGGTCAGAAGATTATTAAACTAATCTATACAGTTGCACTTTCTGACAGTTTCTATCTCAGGCTTGTGTTTCACTGAGGAAGCCTGAGGCTTGAGTTAATGGGGGTTGCCAGTGTTATCACCGTCAGCTGAAGAAATTCAACAAGGTATCAAGCTGCAACTCCCACTATATACATGTGCCCACAGATTATTTTTAAAATGAATGACAGTAAGACTGGTTATTCAAGACTGGCCAGGATTTGTTTTATGCTAACCAAGTTACTTCCTCCGCTCTCCCCATCCAGCAATGTAAAAACACTGATCGCAATAGCAACAGATAAAACCATTTGAGGAGGGTGGAAAATTTGTTCGAAACAAGGTAAAACATATAGGCCCCGAAATTCCACTGGAGTTCTCCTGATCTCCTGCCATAATATTGGCGGGAGACCAGAGGAGTCTGTAGAGAAATTACATAAATGACTAAAAATGGCCAAATACACCGTTTCTCACAAGGTTACACTGCTCTACTGCCAAAGAAGCCCTGCCGAATTTCAGGGCCAAAATCCATAACATTTTTCTGAAGTAACTAAAAGCAAGTAGGCAGGTACTAAAAGTAGTCAAAAAGGCTGATGGGATGTTGGCCTTTATCTCAAGAATGCTGGATTACAAGGAGGAAGGAGTTATTCTTCAGTTCTATAGCGCCTTGGTCAGACCCCACTTGGAGCACTGCGCTCAGTTCTGGGCACCGCACCTCAGGAAGGATATATTGGCCTTGGATGGGGTGCAGCATAAATTCACCAGAATGGTACCAGGTCTTAAAGGGTTAAATTAGGAAGACAGTTTGCATAAACTTGGCATGTATTC
This sequence comes from Squalus acanthias, assembly GCA_030390025.1. NCBI lineage: Eukaryota > Metazoa > Chordata > Chondrichthyes > Squaliformes > Squalidae > Squalus > Squalus acanthias. Next base: position 22,535,631 of record CM059433.1, on the reverse strand, counting down.
CCTTGAGTATAGAAGATTGAAGGCTGATTTAATCAAGGTGCTCGAAGTGATAAAAGGATTTGATAGGGTAGTAAGAGAAACTATTTCCTCTGGTGGGAGAATCCAGAACAAGAGGCCATAATCTTAAAATTAGAGCCAGGCAACTGAAATCAGGAAGCTCTTTTTTATACAAAGGGTAGTAAAAATCTGGAACTCTCTCCCCCAAAAGGCTATGGATGTTGGGTCAATTGAAATTTTCATGTCTGAGATCGATAAATTTTTGTTAGGTAAGGGTATCAAGGGATATGAAGTGAGTAAATGGAGTTAAGATACAGATCAGCCATGATCTAATTGAATGGCGAAACAGGCTCGAGGGGCTGAATGGCTTACTGCTTTTCCTATGTTGTTAACTTTGCTGAAGAAAATGTAGGTTTCTAAGTCCAAGGGATTGTTTATTTAGTAAATAAAGCATGCTATATGTGTGACAAAAGATCCTTTGCATGTTGACATTTTACCGTTGTTTAATTTCTACTAAAGCAGTGAAAGCAGTGACTATTCATGGCATTGTCCACTGTGAGTCAAACGTTTCATGGGGGTTGGCTAGCTGGTGTGTGGAAGTGGGAGGGGGATGGATATCTGCAGTAAAAGAATTTAGAAATAGATTCATAAAAGATCTACCTGCAAACACTGAAGCATAAATGCTTTCCTTTTGCACTGCGATTGTACAAATAAATCTATTGATACTCTTTTTCTGTCTGACATAGTAAGTAATAAAGATAGGCTACTTTAATAAACAATCCTGGCATAAGGAGCAGGAAAAGGGATGAGGGAAAATAAAACTGACGCGAAGCAACATTGCACTGGGCGGGGGGGGTGTGGGGGAGGGGGCGGTGGAGGGAGGGGTGGATGCTCAGGGCCTTTTAGCACGTGGGAGGGGTTCTACTGGAGTTATGGTTGCCAATATTCTGAATCTTCATCAACCTTTATGCCCCACATCATTAGGAGCTTAGTCACTGGTGTCTTGTTTCAGGAAGGCCATATAGAAATTAGATCCACATTGATTCCAAATTGGGAGTTGAGTTTTGTTTTACAAAACTTAATGAATATCCATTTTAAAAGTATGAGCTTATATGATTTAAAGTTCCTTTCTTGGAAAATTGTCTGCCACTTTACATTAGTTTCACTTCAGGATCAGGTTCGATGCCATAGAATTTCTGATTTATAGCAAGACCAGGAATTACCAGTTGCAGAACAGAATCCAATCCTAGAAAGAAGCTGCAGCCTGATGCAATTCAAAAGAAAAATGATACCATGGTGCTTAAGCCAACATTTCCTCCTTATATTCCAAAAATAAACTCCCAGAAAGCACAGGAGTGTGATGGAATACCCTCCACTTGCCTGGATAGTTGCAGCTGCAACAATACTCAAGAAGCTCAACATCATCCAGGACAAAGTAGTCCGCTTGATCGGCACCCCATCCACCAGCTTAAACATTCACTCCCTCCACTACTGCTGCACTGTGGCTGCAGTGTGTACCATTTATAAAATGCACTGCAGCATATTGCCAAGACTTCTTTGGCAGCACCTCCAAAACCCATTAACCTAGAAGGACAAGAGCAGCAGGTGCATGGGAACACCATCACTTTCCCTCAAGCAACAACACTAGAGAGAGATTGGCCCTGATATTAATATGAAGGCGACTTCCGAGCAGGGGGATGGAATTGCGTGGGAGAAACCCAGAAGTCAACTGAGCAGGACAGAATTTGAGATCGCAACTGAATTGTACCAATTAATTTTGAATTCCGGGTTTTGCGTCTCCAAGCTGCGCAGTGGGTGTCATGCGCTCCCACATGACGCAATCTCAGATGTATGTAAAGGGACGGTGCACAAATGGAAATTGGAGGTGTTCAGGATGGATGGTGGACAGAGAGCAAGGGCAGCACCCAGCTTCAATGATGCTTTCCTGGAATTATTGCTGGGCACAGTAGGGGGAGGAGGAGGGATATAAGAATCCCCAGCAATGGGAGGAAGAAACCTGCAGCTCTCACCAAGAAGGCGTGGCTGGAGGAGGCTGAGGAGGTCAGCAACAGGAGCGTTGTGCCCCGGTCTTGGATGCAATGTAGAAACTGGTTTAATGACCTAACCAGGTCAGGAAAAGTGAGTGCAGTTGCTGATTCACCTACATCCTGTGATTTAACCCCTGTCCCCTTTCACTCTGTCTTGCCAAGCGTTCTCCATCACATCGTTCCTCACACCTACTCAACTTTCAGCAGCATCCAGCCTTCACTTCCTATGCACTTCATCACTTCCTCATTTATCCATCCACCGTTGACACTCGCCCCAATCCTTATGCATGTGCCTCATAGTCACCGTCACCGAATGCATTGCATCCATTAGGTGAATACATGACCTTCACTCACTCACAGGTCTTTTTTTTTGCCCCTTGTAGGAGAAGAGAGAGCAAAACGCAAGGGAGAGGGACAGGACTGGAGGTGGCCCGCCACAAATAGTCCAGCTCACCGATGCAGAGGAGAATACCCTGGGATAAGTGTCACATCTGCATCCCTCTACATCAGATAGCTGGTGACAGAATTACAAATATCTCTGACAAACATATGCTGACTTTATTTCCTCAATGACTGAACTATGAGAAGACTGAGTATGGTGATTGTAAAGATTGTGACTTTGCCATGACAAAATCATGCCCCTTTCTTTTGTCATCCAGGGCCTTCACATGTGCAGCAAGTGTCGCAGGACATCCATGAGGATGATTCCTCAGAGGAGCTCATTCCCTCTGAGGGTGCACCATCACAGGACCTACAGCCATGCACCAGTCCAGATACTCGCACTTTGGTGGGTTCAGTTAAGAGAGTTAGTTGGGTTTTCATCTGGTGATTCACACCTCACAAGTGAGCACGAGCAGACACTGGTGGCAGGGACAGCTGTGGAGAATCCCCATCAGGGGGTGAGCAATCCTCTCCAAGCTCTGCTCAGCTGGACACAGATGCTGAACCCCAGGGGCTATAGATTGAGAAGGAGAATGCTAGAGATGCATCAGCAACTTAGCCAGGTTCTGACAGAGGTGCCACGCACACTCCCTACAAAGTGGAGCGGATGGAGGAGTCCAACTCGCAGGGAATTGTGAGAATGTCTGCCATGGAGAGAGTGGCTGCCTCAATGGAGCTTCAAGCACAGCTCTCAAATGATTCCATGCAGGCCACAACCACGGCCAACTTGTCTGCCGCCTTAAACAGGATGACAAATACCTTACAATGCGTGTCACTGATCACCAAATGGTCTGCAGCAGTGTGGTAGAAGTGATGTGGCGCTGGCCCAGCAGAGGAATGATGGCAAAAGGAAATATGGGAGTGGGAACTCCACTCAAAGCACTCCCAATTCTCACCTGTTGTCTGTATACACTGTGACATGGGTAGGGCCTCCTGTGACCTTGCCCCTCTCCTGTTCACCTCTCTAATCTGCAACTCCTTTCTGTGTACCTCCCTCCTGTGCACCTCTCTCCTGTGCACCCCTCTACTGTGTATCTCCCTCCTGTGCACCTCTCTCCTGTGCCCCTCTCTCCTGTGCACCTCTCTCCTGTGCCCCTCTCTCCTGTGCCCCTCCCTCCTGTGCCCCTCTCTCCTGTGCCCCTCTCTCCTGTGCCCCTCTCTCCTGTGCCCCTCTCCTGTGCCCCTCTCTCCTGTGCACCACTCTCCTGTGCCCCTCCCTCCTGTGCACCTCCCTCCTGTGCACCTCCCTCCTGTGCCCCTCTCTCCTGTGCCCCTCCCTCCTGTGCACCTCCCTCCTGTTCACATGCTGATCGCACAATAGCACGTCGTTGCTGCCGTGGATGGTGATGGTCTTCCTCTTCTGATGTGCTGTCAGACACATCCAACACGCCTCCCATCCTACTCTTATCAATTTGAAATCCTCAATCTGAAAACAACTGTATCCACACAAGCACTCTCTGGCAAACTTTTGGCAGAGGGAACTGAGACACCATCTGCAATAAGTGAACTTTTATTCAGATGGGACAATGGCAAGTTTAAATACCCACTTGAACTGCTGCTTAAACTCGCCTCCATTTCCCTGTTCAGTTTCTTGAGCCCCGGGAATCCCATGCTGCTCAAGTTAATTTTGAGCCAATTTAAAAACAATTTGTGAAGAGCTCATTAATGTCTCCCAAGGACTTTAATTGAGCCAATCGGTTCCCGCCCACGTCCAATTAGGAAATCCCTGACTTTGGAGTGTAGATTTCTCGCCGGCATCCAAACGTGAGTCCGTTAAACCCGGAAGTGGGCACATTGGAGCCGGGTTGCGCTCCTGCTCTAATAATCAACCCCCACCTGCTCCCAACTCACTCATTCTTGGGGCATTAAAATTCCCCCCAATTATCTGATCATTTATCTCATTGCTGTTTGTGGAATCTTGCTGTGCACAAATTGGCTGCTGTGTTTCCCTACTTTGAAACAGTGACTACAGTTCAAAAATAATGAATTGGGTGTGAATAACCTTGGGGCATCCTGAGGTATGAAATGTGTTCTGCAACTGCAAGTTATTTCATTCTTTATCATTTATGCCTTAGATCTGCAATAGGGAATCAACATTATACACATTTGTGTACACTGATTGACCTGACTCTATGGCTGGACAACGTCACTGAACACAAAGCACACTCACACAGAGATTAAATCATTAACATATAATCACTTCTGAACAATGGGCTGGATTTGAATGTGCAGGCGGTTGGGAGAGGGGCGGAGGGGGGGGGAAAGGGTGGATAGCACGTGGGAAATCCAGAAATATGTTAAGCGCGTCTGTCAATGGATTTTTCACGTACTCACTCCATTAGCATTTTATTTCCAAGTTTCCTGTCCAATCAGCATCAGCGGACGTGATGACGACCCGCATGACGCGATCTGAACTCTAGTATTTAGAGGGACAATCCAAACATGCGAATTGAAGGAGTTGGAGTTGGGAAGAAAGAGAAGGAAGATCAGAAATGGAAGTAGTGAGACATCCAAAGGCTGTTCCCCGCTTCACAGACGCCTCCCTGGATGTGAGGACCCAGCAGGAGTGTGGTGCCACTCTCCTGTATCCAATGCAGGAAATGGTTCAATGACCTAACCAGGGCAGGAAAGGTGGCACATTCACCTATATCCTGATGTGCGTATCACCCCAACCTCCTCACTCTGCCTTCTCAAGCCTACTGCAGCACATCACTCCTCTTGCCAACTTACCATGCAGGTGCACTAATCTCTCTCTGTCTATGCACTTCCTCACATCCCCATCTATCCATCCACCACTGACACTCACCCTGATCCTTATGCAATGACATGCGTCTCCCTCATAGTCACCCTTAACAAATGCACTCCATTCACCGGGGGAACACATGCCATTACTCTTACTCATATGTCTCTTCTTTCCCTCCTTGCAGGAGAAGAGAGCAGAGACCATCAGGGAGAGGGAGAGAACCAGAGGTGGCCCTCCAGACATCTTGCAATTAACAACTGCAGAGGAGGAGGCGCTGGAGATCAGCAGAGTCTCTGCGTACCTGGCAGTCGGAGATGGGGAGATGGGGGCCTCCCAGCTATCTGGTGGCAGAATTAAATATCAGACAGCCACGTGTCATATAACACTCAGTCACGTTGATTCAATGTCAACAGCGAGTGAAATATGATCATCTTCATAATGATAACTTGCAACATTCTTACCTTGCCAGTACTCATTCATGCCTTTTATAACCCACAGGGTCGTCACGGACGCAGCAATCATTCTCCTCAAAGGAGCTCAATCCCTCTGAAGGTGCACCGTCACAGGAGCTAAGACGTCTAAAAGGGTGGACTACCGCAGTACGAAAGCATCATGGCAGCTGCCCAGGAATCTTGAGCACATCTGCATAAAGATCTTTTTGTGGTTGCACACCAGCTGCACATTGATGGAGTGGAAGCCCTTGCAGTTGACGAACACTCCTGGATGATCTATGGGTACCTTAATTGCCACGTGTGTACAGTCGATGACGCCTGCACCTGTGGGAAGCCAGTCAGTGCCGCAAAGATAAGCTCCAGCTCATTCTGACTGGCATCATCACAGGCAAAGTTGACATAATTGGTGGCCCTGGCAAACAAGCCATCAGTCACCTGTCGTATACATTTGTGTGACGCCGACTGGGAGATCCTGCAAATGTCTCCGACAGAGCCCTGGAAGGATCCAGAGGCAAAAGAGTCGAGGGCGGTGGTGACTTTGACAGCCACTGGTAAAGCGTGACCACCAAGTCCAGCTGGCAGCAGGTCTTCTTTCAGCAGGCTGCAGATGTCTGCCACCACCTGACACGACATCCTTAGCCTCCTGAGACACTGGTGTTCAGACATGTCGAGGAAGCTTATCCTCTGCCTGTCGACCATGTGTGCCAGCAATGGCCTCCTGCAAGCTGCACCTCTCTGCTGATCCCCTCTCTCCTGTGGATCTACAGGTCTGTGACCAGCAAACTGCTGCTGCTGTTGTTGCTGGTCATCTTGGTCCTCATCTGACTTCCAATCTAAGGCAGTATTAGCGGCACCCATGCTGATCTGATAGATCAGAGCTCCAAAGTGCAGATCAGACCTCCAATCCTCCAAATTGTTGGAGAAACCTCCAAAGTGTGTAAAGTAACCTCTCAGCACAAGTACAGTGAACAAACCCTTTCCCACAAGCAGCTAAGAAAGCAGCTGTGTGCACCGAGTATTTATTGGCATATTTCCCTGGCATATTGCTTCAGCCCCCCAACTGCTGCGGTGCACTCACCTTGCTTTCACTGGCGAGTTCCAGGAAGCCCAGGAAACCTGTGGACCTAAAGTTATACTGTAAAATCAATGTCAATATCGCTTTAATTAAGGGATTATCATATGTTAATTGGCAACCCGCCTCTCCCGAGAGGGTTGCTCGCATGCAGCCTAACGCGCTGCAATCAAATGTGGAAGTCAACGGGTTGGAACCGGCTTCCCGACATGCTGTCAATTTCGCTGGTTTTAACCACTCACCCACCCTCAAACCCAGCCACTCCCAAACCCACCCGCTCCCAAACCCACCCGCTCCCAAACCCACCCGCTCCCAAACCCACCCACTCCCAAACCCACCCACTCCCAAACCCACCCACTCCCAAACCCACCCACTCTCAAAACCACTCACTCCCAAACCCACCCGCTCCCAAACTCACCCGCTCCCAAACCCACCTGCTCCCAAATCCACCCGCTCCCAAACCCACCCACTCCCAAACCCACCCACTCCCAAACCCACCCACTCTCAAAACCACTCACTCCCAAACTCACCCGCTCCCAAACCCACCTGCTCCCAAATCCACCCGCTCCCAAACCCACCCACTCCCAAACCCACCCACTCCCAAACCCACCCACTCTCAAAACCACTCACTCCCAAACCCACCCGCTCCCAAACCCACCTGCTCCCAAACCCACCCGCTCCCAAACCCACCCGCTCCCAAACCCACCCGCTCCCAAACCCACCCGCTCCCAAACCCACGTGCTCCTGCACATTAACATCCAGGCCAATAAGTCTGTTCGATCATTGTCCAAAAATCAGGGGCAAAAATTGAACTGCAAGTTCTTTTCTCCTGAAAAGTGAAGACTGAGAGGTGACCTGATAATGGTCTTTACAATTATGAAGGGTTTCGATGGGGTAGAGGTGGAGAAGATGTTTCCACTTGTGGGGAGTCCAAAATTAGGCGCCATAAATATAAGATAGTCACTAATAAATCCAATAGGGAATCCAGGAGAAACATTTTACTCAGAGAGTGGTGAGAATGCGGAACTCGCTACCACATGGAGAGGTTGAGGTGAATAGCATAGATGCATTTAAGGGGCAGCTCGATAAGTACATGAGGGAGAAATGAATAGAAGGTTATGTTGATAGGGTTAGATGAAATAAGATGGGAGGAGGCTCGTGTGGAGCATAAACACTGGCACAGATCTGTTGGACCGAATTGTAAGATTCTCAAAATTGTAATAAAACCACTGCTACCCTGTGGAGATCGAAGTTCAGAATGAATTGTGAAATGGTTACAGACGGATTCAAAATGTAGGAAATCAGCATGTGTTCTTTTTTTGTGAAGACACAAAATGGTGGAAGTCAACAGGGGGTCCTTTGCCTGGTGGTCAGCATGGTCCTTTGTTTGAAAGGCCACATGGACAGGAATGAACAGGAGTGACAAGGAAGTCCCGCCCCCACACACCTCACAGGAACATGAACGTGTCATGCGGAAGGAACTCCAATCAGGGAAGGTTTGGAGTGAAACTGACCTATCAGAGGGAGGCAGACAGTGATATACGAGGGAGGCCGGCAGAAAGGCACTATAAAGAGTGACCCAGGGGCGGTAAATTCAGAACACAGAAGGAACAAAGAAGACAGAACGGAAGAACAGACAAACAGAGAAAGCTGGCCAGTCTATGTTTCGACTTACAACTCTCTCTGGACTGATCACCCAGAGATAAAGGAGTATGTATGAAAGTCGGACATAAAGCTTAGATATTGTTAAAAGGGTACTTTTATGTACGGTTGACTTGGGATATAAATTGCCAGGGGGTAACATATGAGTTACTGGGGGTACTTTTACATACGGGTAAATTGGGCACATATTGATTGCAATTATACACTTGAATATTGAACTATAGTGTGAATAAAGACCAATTTTATTGATCAAATACTTGTCTGTCATTGCTACGCTTATTCGTAATTCTTGAGATCCCAACAGTAGTAAGAGAAAGGCTTACAGAATAACCTGTTTCTGCACTGTAAAATTCTATGTAAATCTATGTGATGTACAGCTTGAAGTATAAATGCAGTTCACTCCATCAAAGCAACATATACAGTTCATGTTTTCAAGTTTGTACAAACATGTCCCTCGAGCTAGTTATATCCAGCAATGTGGCTTCCAGGAATCCATTGGCTCTTCTCACACCAGCCCCTCTGTCGGCTCTTGCTCCTTAGCTGTGGTGAAACGGTGCAGTCAAATTGCAGAGTTTAGTAACGGCCTACCTATGGTGCCTGAGCCCAATGCCTCATTGCTGTTGTATCAAGCCCAAATGTCTGGCACAGTTGCACTAGTAAAATCTACAGCTGCATTAGAAATAAAACAATTTTGCTAACACTTCGTGCAATTAATCATCATAATGCTTCTACGGTCATTACAGTTTTCAAGCCACATGGGTGTAAGGCCATAAAAAGGTGGGACTGAGAAAGGGCAGTCCCGTCCTCTCAGCTTACCGACTGTTTATGTCTCTGTACAGAATTAATTTCGTCCATTTTTATTTTCTTGCCTTGGTGCAAAGCCCTCATTTTTCTACTCCCTTGAAAAATACATGCAGTAATTATATTCAGGCATATTTATAATGCTCTGATAAAATTGGTTTGATCTACCAAGCTCATTGCATCACATTACTACACATGTTATAAACATTCACTAGGCATGTTAAATATAACTGTTGCACATCACTTACAATTTTACAGCATTAGTCGGGGAATAATTAACTAAATTGGCGCTCTGATTAAGAAACTGCCAATTATATGGCCAGTTACCCTTGTATCTGTAAGGATAGTGTGCATCATCTAATTGAGCATTACTTTGAGCTTTGCTAGCTATATCAGGTAGCTGGGGCTCTTTAGTGGTAGCTGTATCTCCTTTGATTGGTTTTTGTTACAGATTTTAAGGCCCTGATATTAACTGGGAGATACGCTTGGAGCAGACAGGAGGACGGTTCCGATATCGCGTGGGAAACCCGGAAGTATGTTCAGCGCATCTGTCAGTGGCTTTTTAATGCAGCCACTTCATTACCATTTTACTTTTAATTTCCCGTCCAATCAGCAACAGCGGGCATGATGAGGACCCGCATGACGTGATCTCAAGTCCAGTATTTAAAGGGCCAATCCAAAGATGCAATTTTCAGGAGCTTGGAGATGGAAGCAACAGAGGAGGCAGTATCAGTATGGAATCAGGATGCTCAAAGGCTGCGCCCCTCTTTAATGATGCCTCCCTTGATGTGCTGCTGGGGACAGTGAGGAGTTGGAGAGGGATACTATTCCCCAGCAATAGGAGGAAGAAACCTGCTGCTGACACCAAGGTGCCACGCTCCTGAATTCAGTGCAGGAAGTGTTTTAATGACCTCACCAGGTCAGTAAAGGTGAGTACACGTGTACATTCACCTACATCCTGCCGTGTGCATCACTCCAACGTTCACTCTGCCTTCTCAAGCCTACTCCATCACATTACTCCTCACACCCACTTACTTTGCACGCCCACCCATCCTTCTCTTTCTATGTATTTCCTCCAATCCCCATCTAGCCATTCACCACTCCCACTCATCCTCATGCAATTTCATGCCTCTCCCTCATAGTCACCCTCACCAAATGCAGTCCATCCATTGGATGAACACATGCCATTACACTCACTCATAGGTCTCTTCTTTCCCTTTTTACAGAAGAGAGCACAGAACACCAGGCAGAGGGGGTGAACTGGAAGTGGTCCTCTACACATTTTCCCAATTTACAAGCATAGAGGAGGAGGCATTGGAAATCAGTGGAGTCTCGGCGTGCCTGGCCATTGGAGATGGGGAGATTGGGACCTTCCAGCTACCTGGTGACAGAATTAAATATTAGCCATCCACATGTCATACAATACTCAGTCATGTTGACTTGATTTCAAAAGTGAGTGAAATATGATAATCTTCATAATGATAACTTGCAACATTCTTACCTTGCCAGGACTAATTCATGTCTTTTATTTCCCATAGGGCCTTCACGCATGCAGAAAGCATTGCTGAAGGTCACAGATGATGATTCCTCAGAGCAGCTGAGTCCTTCTGAGGATGCAATGTCACAAGCCTCATGCATACCATGTACCAGTTCAGATACTCGCACTTCGGTGGGAACTCATATCCAGATATTTGGGTTTTCACCTGGTGTCTCACACTTCACAAGTGAGCAAGAGCAGGCGGCGGCTGGGACAGCAGTGGAGAGACTGTGTCAGAGGGCACAGCCCTCGCCAAGCTCTGCTCAGGGGTTGCACCACGCAGGAGTTGTAGGAAAAGGAAGATTAAGGCTATGTAGTTGCACAAGGGTATGCACATGGGTGTATGAGAAAATATTGTGTTGTTAAGTTTCTGTTCTTTAGTTAGATCACATAAATATTATTCTTTTGCACCACGTTCTCGTCTTGGCCATTCGTGGGTGCTGGGTGGCATGTTGCTTTTTTAACTTGTTTGATGATGAATGGGAAGACATGAATTGATGGGGACCAATGTGGGGGGTGGGGGGGGGGGGTTGGGGATGTTGAAGGGGTTTCTGGTTGTTTTCAAGACTGTTTTGTGTCCGTGGCATTTGAGGTGGGGGGGTGGGTGGGGGGAGCAGGAAGAGTGGCCGTTGCATGTGCTTGTGACATGGGTTCACTGGTGCAACCTAAGTGAACCTTGCATGAATAAGTGATCCTTGGCATCCCGGGCAGCAATATGAGCAGCTGCGGTTGCATTGCCCTCATTATCTTCCTCCTCATCATCTTTCTCCTCCTCACCCTCTGAATCATCCGAGAAAGATCTGCTCTCTTCGCCTTGTTCCTCCTGCAGGTCCAAACCTCACAGCTGGGCAATGTTGAGCAGAGCACAGCAAACCACAACCATTCTGGCGACCCTGGCTGGTGCGTACTGTAGGGCACCTCCAGATCTGCCTAGGCTCCTGAAGCACATTTTCGGCATGCCGATGGCTTGTTTGATCACACATCAGGTGGTCATATGGAATTCATTATAGCACTGTTGCGCTTCATTGATCAGGTATCCGATGGGTGCCATCAGCCAAGTTTGAAGTGTGTATCACTGGCAACACATGGCCACCAGGTCCAGCAGGGAGCAGGTCTTCTTCTAGGGGGCTGCAGATATCTGCCACCACCTAACGCGACAACCTGAGCCTCCTGAGAAGGCTGCTGTTCAGACATGTCAAGGAAACTCAGCCTCTGCCTGTAGACCCTGTTTCACGGGTAGTGCCTCCTGCGATCTGCACCCCTCTGCTGCTTCCCTCTCTGCTTCTTCCTTCTATGTGGTGCAGCTACAGGTCTGCGACCAGCAGGCTGCTGGTGCTGCTGCTGGTCATGCTGTTCCTCATCTGAGGTCCAATCTAAGACAGCCAAAGCGCCACCCATCCTGATATGATGGCACAAACCTCCAAAGTGTAGAAATTAAACTCTCAGCAAAAGTACCTTCCCCACTAACAGGTAAGAAAGTAGTTGTGAGTACTGAGTATTTATTGCCATATTTCCAAGAGATGAATTAACCCCCTCAATTGCCATTGTGTACTCGCCTTACTTTCACTGGCGAGTTTCAGGAAACCTAGGAAACCCATGGACCCGAGGTTAAACTCAAAAGTGTGTGTAAATATTGCTCTAATTGAGCAATTAACATATGTTAACTGACAACCTGCCTCTCCCGAGGGGATTGCGCGCACATGAGTGAAAGGTGGAAGTAGGTGGGTTGTAGCTGACTTCCCGATGTGCTGTCTGTTTCCCCGGTTTTAACGCCCCCACACCACCCGTTCCCAAACCCACGAGCTCCTGCACATTAAAATTCCCACCGAAGTGCTCTTTAGTGGTCTCACTTTGCTGGGCTGAGTCTCACCAGTCGCTCAGCTAACTTCATCTTTCAGTCGGGGCTGTCTCATTGTTACTGTTTGTTTTATTTTTTTTCTATTTCAATGTGATTCTTTTGTTTATGACTAATTTTAATTCATTTCTAGTAGAATTTTTCTTGTGTTTATTTCAGTTTGCTTTTTCACACATTCTTCTCTCTTTCCTTTCCTATGCCATTCTTTGCTTCCCTCCAACCTCTCAACTTACTGCAGTGCGTCTCAGCATCCCTGCTTACAGCTGTTTAACCTACTGCTCTCAGTCAACTTACAGAACTCCCTCCCTCATGCTCCTGAACCTTCCTTCCTCAATTTGTTTCATACTCCCTCCTCAAGTAGTACATCCTAAACCTCTCCACTCTCTCCAACTGCTGCTCTATTTATGTCAGCACTTTCACCTCTGAGTCAGCTTTAGAACTTGAGCACACAATCTGGGTTAACACCCCAGTGCAACACTAAGGGAGTACTCCAATTTTGGAGCTGCCATCATTTTGACAGGACATTAAACCTGTGTGCCTGCTCAGGTGGATGTAACAGAGCCCATGGCACTATTCGGATGTGAGCAATAGAGTTCTCCTGGTGTCCCTCAATCAACATCACTCAAAGCAGCTGAACTGGTCATTATGTCATTGCTGTTTTTGGGCTTTTGCTGTCATGTTTGCTTACATAACAACAACAGTAATTATACTTCAACAGTAATTCATTGGCTGTGATGTGCTTTGGCACATAATGCTGCATAAATGTAAGTTAATTCTTTCCATTTCAAAACTATCCTTCCTCTCCAAATTCCTGGAATGTGTTGCTGCCTTACAACTACGCTCCCATCTCTCCCACCACCCATTAGTCGAGTCCTCCAATATAGCCTTAGGCCTGTCCACTGAAGCTGCACTGGTCAAAGTTCATAGCTCCTTATCTCTCCTCATCCTCCGTGACTTCTCTGCCACCTTCGGCATGGTGGACTATTCCATCCTCCTCTGACATCTATCTTCTGCAGTCCACCCAACTGCTCTCTCCTGATTCTGCTCCTACATGACTCATTACATTGCTGCCAATAGCTCCTTCTCCTCTGTTTGTATTGCCACCTCGAGGAGACCCCAGAGTTCATCCTTGGCCCATTCCTTTTCAGTATCTACATGGTATCTTCTGGTATCAAGAAGCATGGGGTCAGCTTCCACCCAGCTATAACTCGCTGTGTCCTCCATTAATCCATAGGTCGTTGCCACACCATCAAATTACCTGTCTGACAAGCCAAAACCTCCTTCATGTGAACATGGGAAAAACAAAGACCATCCACTTCAGCAGCACCTTCCGTTTCTGGCCTCAAGTCCATCAACCTCTTTGCCAGCCATTTCAGGCTATGTCGGGAAGTGTAGAACCTTGGCAACCTGCTCAACCCTGAGCTTAGCTTCCTGCCCCCACTTTCTTCCACCTCTGCAACATTTCCCACCTCTGCCCCTATCACTCCTCTTATGCCACTGAAACCCTAGCCATGCCTTATTGACCTCAAGGCTTGACTTATCCAATTCCCTTCCAGCTGGCCTCCCCGCATCAACCCTCCACAAGCTCCAACTCATCAGAAACATTGCAAACCGAGTTTTCATCTGTGCCAGGCTCCATATTCCCCTCATCCCTGTCCTCTTCAAATGACACTGGCTTCCTGTGCAAGTTGACCTCAAAATTTTCACCCCAGTTTTCAAATTTGTCATTGGCTTGGATCTACCTGAGCTTAGCACTCTCCTGCTGCCTTTCATCTCTGCATGAAACCTCTGCATCCCTAACCAGACTTCCTGTCAACACTCACTCCTTCTACTCCTTCATTGCTGGCAACTCCTTCGGCAGATACACTCCTGTCCTTTGGAAATTTCTACTCATTCCCTCCACTTTGCCACCTCCCTCCCTGCTTTCAAAACAATTTTCAAAACCCTCTTCTTCCACCACCCAACTCCTTTTTCTCATTGCAAAGTTTTCCGAATGGCCCAGAAATTCCGGTCGGAGTCTTCCCGCGGGCGCAAGCCCCCGACCTGCACTTAAGAAGCGCACCTACCGTTATGCTCTGGGCCCGCGCAGAATTCCGTTCCTGTGCCTGCTCCAGCTGCCGGTGTGCAGTGCTCGCGTATCCCAGGGGCGCAGCTAGTTCGCAGCGTCCCTGGGATCACGTGGGCCATGGGGAGCCAATCGGAGCAGGGAATCTCCATTCATAGATTTGACAGGAAGACCTGTCAAATCTATGAATAGAGATCGGCCCCAAAACCTAAGTAAAACTTCAAATAATTTTTTTTTTAAAATCACATTTTTAAAATAACTGTAAATTACATAATTACTTTCAACAAAAAATGTAATTTTTGAAAAAAATAATTAATGTTTTTAACAGGGCTAAAAATAAACTTACCTTTCTTTAAAGTATTTTAAAATGATAAACCTGTGGAAAAAATGTTTTACTTTTACTTTATTCACCTTTTACCTTGTTAAAAGCAGGCCTTGCGCCTGCTTTTTCCACGCGCAGCTGCTAGGGACTTACCCGCACTGCATCAACTGAGAAAAAAACGGAAGTTCGATGCGTTCGCGCTGCCTCTCCGGCGCAGGCGGTTGACCTGTGAACCCCTTCCTTCAAGAGAACGGAAGTTCCGGTTTCCAGCGCATGCGCAGTGCATGTGCGAAACCGGCACTTCCGTTGGCCCTACGGGTGAGTACACAGCGCGTACTCACCCGTAGGGAATGGAATTTCAGGGCCAAATTGTCTTCTTGCACGTCAGGAGCACTATATAAATGCAAGTTGTTGTTATTGATCTCTGTTCAATTGTAATTAGCATCGGGCTCAGCACATATTATAAATTAGCTGCTGCTTGGAGAGTTGTGAAGGTAATTTAAATTGCATCGGCTATTATGGGGGTGAATCCCTACAGGGATTATCCCCTTCATTCGACGAAAGGTCTGGGTCTTTCTCAGCTCTTCTGCTGAAGTTACTCTGAAAATTCCACACCAAAATCAGTACCTTCCAGCATGGAAAAATAACTACATGCTAGCCAACTGAGTCACGTGACTTCGCAATACTTCAGGCATGTCACGTTATTATCATTGTCTTTACTATTAAACTATTTTGGGATTTATTTTCGTTTGAGCTCTTTAAAATGTCTTTTTAAATGACAAAACAACGAGCAAATAGGCTAACATCTGTGGAAAAAGATCGGCTCCACACTCACCACTTTAAATCCAAATTGCTTATGTGGTTGCATCCAATACATTTTCTATATACAATAAAATACGTATCAGTGCGCTACAAGGCTGCAATGCAGATAACACTTCAGAGAATATTCATAGTCAGCTTGAGATTTGCTCTAATGGTTTCTGACACCTGAACCCTCCATATATCACGACTTTACAACATGCTCCTAAATATCAGTTATCCATATGCTAGGGTACTTTATTATAATATACATAGCACTTCTTTTGACAGATTAATCAAAGATGACAGAAGTGATTTAAGCGCTCAAATTTTACTGCCTGGAGTCCTTATTCACTGTATCACTCACCAATTTATCCATGAATAGTTTTGTCATTGAAGACTGTGATGCAGCTATCTGGTATACTGTAGATGAATACATAAATATCTCAGCAGTCACAGAGGAACTATTCCCTACCTTGAAGCCTGAACTATTTCACAAAAGTGCAGTAAACTCCATTGCAGATTATAAAAATACTACCAACTCACACTAAAGGGCCGATTTCAAATCCCAGAGAGAGTCGTGAGAGCAGGGGGCTGAAGCGGATGGCAAACCATCCGTAGCGAGAGGGCTGGGAAACTTTTACTCCCGTGCCTCATCGCATAAGCCCCGTTAGTCTCCCACCCGAATCCAATGGGAGAGGCTAGCTGACCGGCAGCTGGGAGCTGGATTTTGGGCATCAGGAAACGATCCCCGTCACTCAGGTAAATGGTTGGGAGAGGGGGGAGGCAAGAGGGTCTCGCGGGTCAGGGAAGGGGGAGAGAAGCTTGGGGCAGGGGGAGGCCCAAGGTTTCCTTGCGGAGCCCGGAGGAAACTCCTGCTCTTCCTGGCCCACAGGGACAACAAGAAAATACAAAACTAACTCACCATTGTGGGCCTCTCCTTGCCCCATTTTCTCTTGCTGCCTGGTTGGCCTGACAGGGGAAGCCACGAAAAACTTCCCTGTGCAGGAAGTTATGGGTTAACCATGGGTTAAAATTGGAAGTTATGGGTTAACCATGGGTTAAAATTGCAGTTGTGCCCCGATGGCATCATTGGAGTCTGACCTGCATATTTAAACAAGGGACCCAATGCTTTGTGATGGGTGGCCCTCTCGCCGGCTGAAGAGAGCAGAGTGAAATTGTAACCCTTAGTAAGGCAGCAGAATTGGTGGGGTCAGTCGCTTCTGCCATTTCAGCTGCCCGGCTACCCAGTTTCTGCCAGGGTTAAAATCGGCCCTTAAGTACCTGGCACACTCAAACTGTTAAAATGTCACTATGCTGCAATATAACCTAAAGAATTATGGGATGAGAATAAAGGTATTAAGCGTGCCTTCTATTTCAGGCAGTTCTATAGGTTCTTCACACCTTGTTAACCCCCTGTACTAAACATTTTATGCACTGCTTCACAACAGCCCTCTACCTGTGTGATGTTCATTTTCCATGCACTGGGGATTTCTGCGGCAAACTGTTCTGACTTAAATTGGAGTAGTATGGTCGGAGGAACAAAGATATTTCCGGGATTAAGATATCTAAAAGAATCACCAGAACCTCGTGTGTTATAAAAGCTGGACCGACAGGGCACATATCGTGAAGCTGCTGGCCATAATAGGATGCATGAAGGTGAACGAAAACACATTAGCATTTAAGTTTGGTTGGTTTAAACTGCACGGGCTGGAAATTCGGTTCCGTAGCGCCCGATTTTTTTTGCGCTACAGGTGCTGTTTTTTGATGAAAATGGCGTACGCGCCGCACATGGACACTTCTGTGCGCGCCACGCCGGACACCATCTTTGTCAGGGCGGTAGGGTAAGCATTAGGAGCGTGTGCCAGAAGTATGCTGAGTAGGCAGATCGTGACGTCAATCAACATACAACGCTGATTTGATGCCAGCGCTGTCATTTTTGTCATCAACGCTAACGCCCTGTGCTAACCTCGCACAGCTGAACATGCATTCAGCAGCAGCAAGGACCCCCCCAACAACGATATTTACGTGATTACTCTCAGGTTAGTTGCTGATTAATTTCTACTGGCTCTGTTTAAGTTTGTGGAAGTGTTTGCAGCTTTCTAGAGTTGTTTAAAGTTGGTGAGGTGACAGGGTGTGCTGCTGCAAGTGGAGAAGCCTTGCTTCAAGGGTTCTGGTCAGACCATTTGCTCCCAGTCATGGGGGCTCTGGTTGTCATCTCCCTTGGCCTACAGAATGACAGGGAGATGGAGCAGAGGACAAACTGCTCACAGAAGGAGGTGGAGATGGGGGGAGAAGGGCTCTCAGCAGGTGGCCTTACCTACCTAGGGTCTTCCGAGAGCAAATCTCTTACCTCAGCCTGAGCCAAGAGCAGTGTGTGAGGCGTCTGCGCTTTGTGAAGGAGGTGCTCACAGAACTCTGCCACCTCTTGCAACCAGACCTGCAGCCACACTCCAGGGCAAGGACAGTGCTGCTACAGGCTGTGAAGGTGACCGTGGCCCTGAATTTCCTCGCGTCGGGATCCTTCCAGGCTGGAGCAGGCGACATCTGTAACATCTCCCAGTTCGCCATCCACTGCTGCATAAGAGAGGTGACAGACGCTCTTTATGCCAGGAGAGGGGACTTCATTGTCTTCTCTATGACCTGAGAGAAGCTGGTGGAGCACGCACTAGGCTTTGCCAGGATAGCGGGCTTCCCCATGTTGCAGGGCGCCATCGACTGCACGCCCGTGGTTTGCGGGCGCCGCATCTAAATGCTGAGATGTACCGCATCCGCAAAGATTACCACGTGCTGAATATGCAGTTGGTGTGCGACCATGCTCAGCATATCATGATGGTGAATGCCCAGTATCCTGGTAGCAGTCATGATGCTTTTATTCTGCGCCAGTCCGCTGTTCCTTCAGTCTTTGAGCCACCACAACAAACCAGAGGGTGGCTGCTGGGCGACAAGCGCTATCTGCTGACCACCTGGCCCATGACTCTGCTTGCTTACCCAACCACACGTGGGCAGCATGCGTACAATGGGAGCCATGCTGCCACAAGGAATCTCCATAGAGCAGACCATTGGTGTCCTGAAACAATGCTTCCGCTACCTGGACCGCTCTGGAGGAGCCCTGCAGTACTCACCAGGTGCCGTCTCAAGATTCATCATGGTCTGCTGCATGCTCCACAACCTCGCCACTATGAGGGCACAGCCATTGCCACCAGGCATACAGTGACCAGCTGAGGAGGAGAAAGCGGAAGAAGAAGAGGAGGAAGAGGAGCAGGAGGAAGCGGTAGAGGAGAAAGCGGAAAAGAAGGAAGGGGAAGGAAGGAGGTAACCCAGGCAGCCCCTTTCTTGCCAGGCTGTCCATGATCGACTCATCGGACTGCCGTACCAACGAACACAACCCCAATTCCCCTTTCAACATTTGTCCCACACCTTACCTTCCCTCTATTACTGACCATACAGTGTCCTCTTGGCCACAATGCTGAAATAAAAGCCACCACAAAAGAAATATTCCAATCCAACTTTATATATCAATCCATCCAATATTATATAACAAAGTCAACTAATCACCATTTCAGTGGGGGAGACTGCAGCCGGACTTGTAGGACGACCTTAAGCAGCTCTGGGCCAAGAAGGCCCGGCTGCAGACAGCACCACCTCGGCATGGGCGGCAGCAGTCTGGGCTGGCTGGCTGACAGGCAACAGCAAGGGCACTGGCGGAGTGGCAATAGCGGGAGGGCGACGCTGTAATCCTGAGAGTGGACAGCAGGTTCTTGCTCCTCAGAGCCACTGCCACTCCCAGGGGTGGCGCCTCAACATTCCTAGACATCTGTTGGAGGACTGATTGCTGGACTGCTGTGACACCCTGCAAGCCTCTTTCCACACTGGTAAATGCAGCCACGGTGGCAGCAGTCTGAGCTTGCGTGGTAGTAAGCTGAGCCTGCCTGAGAGCAATCTGAGCTTGCATAACAGAAGTCTGAGCTTCCACTGCAGCACTCAGACGTTGGGTGAAAGCTGCTTGTGCTACAATGGAAGCTGAAACATCAGCCATCAGATGCTGCATCATGGTTGGGTACGCAAGTGCACCAACGGAGTTGCTCACCACTTCAATGCTAGAAATCATGGGCTCTAAGCTCTGCGCAAAGCCCTGTGCAAGGTTGGTGCCAGACTCCTCCATGCTCTTTGACATTGCACTCAGGCATTCTGGCAGGCCTGCCAATGTGCCAAGCATTTTGTTGTGCATAGCCATCAGCGTTCTTCTGTAGGCCGCTCCATCAAAGTCCTCATCTGAGTCCTCTGCAGCAGAACCCGTGTGCGGCCTCACCCTCCGGGAAGCTGGCAACTGCGCTACCCTTTCCTCCTGTCCTGGCTGCAGCAAACTCATGCCCGGTGACTCACCATGTGCGGATCCCACCTCTAAGCTACCCTCTGAACTCCGCGCAATGCCAGTATCTAAGGTGGTGGCTGCGAGTGTCAGATCGACTGACGCTGTTTCTTCATCATCACTCTCCTCTCCCTCTTCTTCTTGTACCACTGCCTGGCCAGGTTGGATTTCTTGGCTATCTGAAATGAGAAAGGCACAAGGGTAGGTTTGTGGTGAGGGAAGTGGGGGCAGAAAGCAAGACGTGCATGCTTACACCATGTGCAGCTTGTAAATCAGAAGAGATTGTGAAATGAGGGGGAAGCGGGGATGTGAGAAGGAGGGTTACGTATGCGGATCCAGCAGCTTATATTCCTTCAGCCCCGCCGCTGGCCACGGGCTCAGCGATGCCCCTCCCAGGAATCGCCAGCACCACCTCCTCCACAGGGATCAGGTTATGCAGGCACGACTGTCCCCGCCGGTTAGGTGCCACCGCCGCCGGTTGTGAGCCACCTTTCCCTTAGCCAGTTCAATGAGCTGCTGCAGGCAGAATGTACTTTCCCTTTAAGAGGTGCAGACTGCCTTTAAGTAGTGCAGGCCAGCTTTAAGTGGTGCTAGTCTCGCACGAACTTGGGCCCCCTGCTGAGTGTGACAGTGAGTGTGGTGCAATGTATTTGGGTGATATGCCTGTCATGGCTGAATAGCTGGCAGTGTGTGCAAGCTGTGAGATGCGGGTGTGAGGCTTGCAGCAGTGGTAAGTGTGTGAGAGTAAGATGAAGCTATGCATGTGAGGTATGAGTCATGTTTGGTAGAGATTGTTGGTAGGTGAATGATGGGTGTGCTACATTGAGCAGTGTGTGAGGCTAGTGGTGCAGATGGTGGGATATAGCACTTGAGGATGAATTCACTGACCTTGACCACACGTGTGAGGTCATTAAACTTCTTCCTGCATTGCATTTGGGTCCTCGGGGCTAAACTGCTTGCGTTTACCATAGCAGCTCTCTGCTCCCAATGGATTTTATACATTTGCCTGGCCCTGTGGAAACAGCACCTCTCTCCTCGAGTTGACCACCTGCACCAAGGCCTCTAGTGCTGTATTGGAGAACCTAGGTGCACGCTCTCTCCCCTGTTGTGACATAATATTTCTTTTCTTCTCCTCTCACTGTCTTCCCCAACCAGTTCAATGAGCTGTTGCAGGCAGAATGCACCTCCCCTTTAAGAGGTGCAGACTGCCTTTAAGTAGTGGAAAACTGTCCAGGTATGTCCTGTCCACATAACGCAGGACAAATCCAATCCGGCCAATTACCGCCCAATCAGTCTAATCTCAATCATCAGCAAAGTGATGGAAGGTGACATCAACAGTGCTATCAAGCGGCACTTACTCACCAATAACCTGCTCACTGATGGCCAGTTTGGGTTCCGCTAGGATCACTCAGCTCCAGACCTCATTATAGCCTTGGTCCAAACATGGACAAAAGAGCTGAATTGCAGAGGTGAGGTGAGAGTGACTGCCCTTGACATCAAGGCAGCATTTGACCGGGAGTGGCATCAAGGAGCCCTAGTAAAACTGAAGTCAATGGGAATCAGGGGGAAAACTCTCCACTGGCTGGAGTCATACATAGCATAAAGGAAGATGGTTGTGGTGGTTGGAGGTCAATCATCACAGCCCCAGGACATCGCTGCAGGAGTTCCTCAGGGCAGTGTCCTAGGACCAACCATCTTCAGCTGCTTCATCAATGACCTTCCCTCCATCATAAGGTCAGAAGTAGGGATGTTTGCTGATGACTGCACAGTGTTCAGTGTCATTCGCAACTCCTCAGATAATGAAGCAGTCCATGCCCACATGCAACAAGACCTGGACGACATTCAGGCTTGGGCTGATAAGTGGCAGGTAACATTCGCGCCACAGAAGTACCAGGCAATGACTATCTCCAACAATGGTCATGATGCGGAGATGCCGGTGTTGGACTGGGGTGGACAAAAATGAGTGTCGGGGAACACTTCAGTAGTCAAGGACATTCAGCCTCGGATCTGCGGGTTAGCGTTCTCCAAGACGGCCTTCAAGACACACGACAACGCAAAATCATCGAGCAGAAACTGATAGCCAAGTTCTGCACCCATGAGGACGGCCTCAACCGGGATCTCGGGTTCATGTCACGCTACAGAACGTGACTCGACATCGTTGTCTGGTTTTCCAGTTTTTAAAAAAAAGTTAAAAGCTTAACTGCAGACTGCAGCATTTGACACGTTGGACCCCCTGTGACCCATCTCATTGTCTTAGCTGTACTCTGATGTGTCTTTGATGTAATGCCTACCTGATGGATTGTATCTCTGCAGACACATTGTTCTCTGTCTATATATACTGTGTAATCGATTTGTATTCCCTCACTGTACCTGAAGAAGGAGCAGAGCTCCGAAAGCTCGTAATTTCAAATAAAACTGTTGGACTATAACCTGGTGTTGTGCGACTTCTCATTTTTATCTCCAACAAGCGAGCATCTAACCACCGCCCCTTGACATTCAATGGCATTACCATTGCTGAATCCCCCACCATCAACATCCTGGGGGGTCACCATTGACCAGAAACTTAACTGGACCAGCCACATAAATACTGTGGCAACAAGAGCAGGTCAGAGGCTGGGTATTCTGTGGCGAGTGTCTCACCTCCTGACTCCCCAAAGCCTTTCCACCATCTACAAAACACAAGTCAGGAGTGTGATGAATACTCTCCACTTGCCTGGATGAGTGCAGCTCCAACAACACTCAAGAAGCTCAACACCATCCAGGACAAAGCAGCCCGCTTGATTGGCACCCCATCCACCACCTTAAACATTCACTCCCTCTACCACCGGTGTACCGTGGCTGCAGTGTGTACCATCTGCAAGATGCACTGCAGCAACTCGCCAAGGCTTCTTCGGCAGCACCTCCCAAACCCGCGACCTCTTTCACCTAGAAGGACAAGGGCAGCAGGCGCATGGGAACATCACCACCTCCAAGTTCCCCTCCAAGTCACACACCATCCTGACTTGGAAGTATATCGCCGATCCTTCATCGTCGCTGGGTCAAAATCCTGGAACTTCCTCCCTAACAGCACTGTGGGAGTACCTTCACCACACGGACTGCAGCGGTTCAAGAAGGCAGCTCACCAACACCTTCTCAAGGGCAACTAAGAATGGGTAATAAATGCTGGTCTTGCCAGCGATGCCCACATCCCATGCGAGGAATAAAAAAAAGCCTAGCTTTAAGTGGTGCTAGCCTCGCACGAACTTGGCCCCCCACTGAGCGTTCGGCTCTCAGCAGTGCGTTCAGTTGAATGCCGCAATTATGCTAATCAGCAGGCAGCATGAAGTTCACGTGGGATGATCCCCCAATACAATCCCTGCGCCCGTTTTCGGGGGCAAATGTATTTCGACACCTACATGTTTTACTGTTGCTGTCAAACATGAGGCACTGGGGAATCGTTTTTGTATAACGAATCGGAGATTGGTTTTACCATCCACCACTTATAGCGGGTAAATCCGTTTACGCTAACACGCCCACTGTAAGTGGTGCGGTCTGTATATAACATCTACTGGACTGGCATCATCCACTAACTTGGTCACTTCCTCAAAGAACTCAATCAGGCTAGTAAGGTAGAACTTCCATTTCCTACAACCATGCATGATTCCCTAATAATCGCCAAACTCTCTGCATGATAATAAATCACATCCCTGGTAATCCCTGACAGCCTTCCTTCCAACTGATGTCAATGTGACAGGTCCCTAATTCCCAAGATCCGATTTCTTCCACTCCAGGCTATTGGAACTAGCCCAGGATCTCAAAGAGCTATTGAATATATGAGTAAATGATTTGCATGCTACATGTCCTTCAACACTCTGGGGGAAAATGATGACAAGTTCAGTAGGACAATCAACCTTGAGTGACTTACTCCTAACTAACATCATTGCTGCAGTTACTTCTGTTGAGTCAATTTTAACAGCACCCCTGTCCAGAGCTATTGGCATATCAGCATCATCTTCAAGAGTGGAAACTGATGGTAGGTATCTATTTAGCAATCTGGTCATATCCAGATCCTCATACTAACCTGCCTTGCTAAATCAGTTAAAGGAT
Source organism: Squalus acanthias (assembly GCA_030390025.1). Taxonomy (NCBI): domain Eukaryota; kingdom Metazoa; phylum Chordata; class Chondrichthyes; order Squaliformes; family Squalidae; genus Squalus; species Squalus acanthias. Next base: position 22,511,380 of record CM059433.1, on the reverse strand, counting down.
CACTGTGCTCTTTAATTATTTTACCGTTTCTGTGAGAACAGTGAAAGAAAACTTTATTGGTTCTATTACACTTGTCCACACATCCTTTTTTAATGCCCTTTTGTTGTTTTTATCGGCTTTAGGTACCCTTAGCTGTTTCTTCTACCTGTCCCTTCTCTCTTGAAAATATTCAGAAATATATAATATATATATATATATATATATAGGTTAATTTTCCTACACATTTCTTTTTTTTATTGGCCCAGAAATTTGCCTCTCCGGCTTACCGCGGGGGTAAGGATCGCGCGCACACTTTCCTACCGCGCCTGCCATTGTGTTTTGGGCCCACGGGAACTTCAGCTCCTGGGCCTCTCCCAACTGCCGGCACGCAGTGCGTGCGTGTCCCAGGGGCGCAGTTAGTGCGATGCGTCCCCTGGGATCACGTGGGCCATGGAGAGCCAATGGCAGCAGACCATCTTTCATTCATAGATTTGACAGGAGACCTGTCAAATCTGTGAATTGAAATCAGCCCCAAAAGAACAGCTAAACTTAAAATAAATTTTTTTAAAAACCATCACATTTATAAAATAACTATAGTTAAATAAATTAACCACTTTAAACAAAAATTTTAAATTTTTGAAAAAATTAAAATACTTTTTAAAAGTGATAAAAATAAACTTACCTTTCTTTAAAGTATCTAAAAAAGATAAACCTGTTGAAATTTTTTTTAAATTATACTTAATTAACCACTTACCTTGTTGAAAACGGGTCTTGCGCCTCCTTTTCATAAGCGTAGTATCTTCCATAATTACCCTCGCGTAGAAACCTGAAAAAAAATCCAAGTGTGCTGCGTGCGCGCAGCCTCTACCGCGCACGCGGTTCACCTAGGAACCGCCCCCTTCACCAGACCGGAAGTTCCGGTTTCCCGGGCATGCGCAGTGCATGCAGGAAACCGGCACTTCGGGACGTCTTACGGGTGAGTACGGACTGTGTACTCACCCGGGAAGGGCCGAATTTTTGGCCCATTATGTTTTTATTTACTATATCCATTGAAATTTCAGCAGATGAATTTTTCTCCAATGCATTCAATTGATTCACTTCTTTCCTGTTGGTACAATTTCCTGACTAATCATTCAGGATTAGTTTTCTAGCCAGTTGCCACACTTTTGATTCATACATTCCTGACCTTTTCTGTCCTCATTTACTGCAGTTTTACTTTGTCAATCAACAGATTGTGATGGAAACAGTATGTCGAATCCGATGAGTGCACCGGATGCAAGACTTATAGATACTGGCCGATCTTACATGGCGTTTCATACGGCGAGTCGATGGTTTTACATGTCAATGTACAAATTATGAGGAAGATTTGTGCCCAGGATGGCCAGGAATTTCAGGTGGAATCTGGTTTTGCAATGAATCTGACCAGTTTACAGTGGCCCTATAGATTCTGGTAAAGGTGTATGGGTGGATCTTTTGCCTACATTTCTCACATTAAGGGGCATGTCTAGGGGAGTTCCCAGGTTACCCCAGGAAGATCCACCCATTTCACCCACATTAAGGAAACTCATATTGGCTGAGAGCTGACTTGAATCCCACCAGAGCAGACCCAAAACCTTTATTAGTAAAAGGTGATCAATCCCAAGGGAGGGATAGATTACCTTCTCAAAGGGACTTGCTTGCTCCATTGGGAGCAGAAGACTTAGAGCACATCCTTTGTTAGGCCCATGCTGGAGCAGAGAGTAAAATACACTATCTCTCAGTTCATAAGAGATGCAGTCTGCTTATGGAAACTGTCGCCAAGCCGTTTACAGGATAATGTTCTGAAAACCTTAACTTCAACACCCGTAGCACCTTAATTAACACAATGTTATGCTGCACCTACTGGGCCCAGCTCGGGCTGCTCCAAACCCTGGGGGTGAGGGGGTATCTCTGTGTACCGGGGGTGAGTTAGAATAAATTTATTTCTAGGTTAACTTTAAAAAAAAAATTAGTCCAATCTCTAGACAGTGAACCTCTTCAGGCAAAACTTTTTTTATGTTTCACGTTTCAATTTATGCGGTGTAATGTAGATAAAGGTGAGCTGTGGATGTGTAACCCAAGATCCTGAATTGGAAATGTTGATGTGAATGTGTGTCTTATTAAAGCTGGACAATACCAAGGCGGGAGGGGGAGGGAAGCACTTTTTAATCTTAAATTAGGCCGCAGTTCTACAAGCGCTTTTGCTCCCATGGAAAGTGATTTTGGATGCACGTCAATGAAAAAGTAGTGATATACCATAAGAGATAATTGAGGGTACTAAAGGTGTGTGGCATGAGTCTCGTACGGGTTTATGTTTGCACTGAGTGCACATTAACTCCAGCTTTAGTTTCTCACCACCTCCCAACAAATGTTGGAAACAAAGGCCGTGATTTCGCTGACCAAGGCGGGTCCGGGGCGGCCAGGGTTGGTGTCACGGTCCCAGCCCGCTGCCTACTGAAGCCCACACTCTCCAAGCGACATTTCATTCATTGGGCTTGTTAAGCCTGTCCTGTGAGGTTCCCAGCCAATTAACAGGAAGCGGGTCTGATGATGTCATTTGATGACGCGTCATCAGCCGGTTTCCTTAAAAGGGCCATGTCCAAATTGATCTTGACAGTTCTGCTGTCAGTATTCTATAGCATTGAGGTGCTGCCAACACTGACAATCACTGCACAAAGGTGCACGGCTGTACCCAGGCTCTCCCATGACTCCCTCCATATGCTTATGGAGGGAGTCACAGCACGCAGGGAGGTTCTCTTCCCTTCCAATGGGTGGAAGAGACCTCCCCAGGAGATCAATGCAGCCTGGTTGCACATTGCGTGGAGGGCAGAAGCAGGGATGTCATCAGGAGGACCAGGCTACAGTGGCACAAGCCTTTCAATGATCTGAGCAGATCTCGAAACGTTACAGTCAAGCCACACTCAACCTCATCCTGCTGTGCCACTCATCACATCCCCATCACTCTGCCTTCCCTACCCTACGCCTGCACATCTTTGCTCACACCAACTTACCTTGCACCTCCACCCATCCCTCTATATCTACATTATCACTTCCCCATCTCACTAGCCACCCCTCACACTCACCCTCATCCAACTGCAAGCATACCAACTAACAACACACAAGGGTAGGCACCTGGGTGGTTTAGCCAATGCTCATGTGAAGTTTCTGTTAATGTGTTGTCAAACATTGAAATCTATATTTTCAACACTTTACCTTATTGGATAGATCTGTGCTCACCTTTGGAAGTGTCTTAGTGAGTTCCAGTGAATGTTGAGACATAACTCCCCCCCCCTCCCCCCCCCACCCCCCCAATTGTGATGAGTGTGAAAGAAATGGCTTGGACATTGTAGGGATGCTTTATGGTGCTGGTGTGGGGTGGTGTCAACCTGGCGCATCATGTGGCAGCCAGGGTATACAGCGTCAAGTGAAGTAAATCTGGCCATGGTGATGCCATCGCTGGCCTCCTGGGCAGCAATGTTGTCAGGTGCTGATGCCCTGTGTCCTGTGCAGCATCAGGTGATGGCGGAGAAGGTTGGTGGTGTTGTTGGTGATGTTGGTGTGCCTGGTGATGCTGGTGTTGGGGCTGATCGTGGAGGGATTCAGAGGACCAAGGTGAGATTTTTTCAAGGGCACCGATGTTGCTGGAATAGATGGCAGCTGAAGTTGAGATGACAGAAGCGATCTGTCAGTGGTGAGAGAGCTTGCTCCAAGGAGGTGATAGTGGACAGAGAGTTTACTCCAAAAACTTCCAAACTGCATAAAGCTCAAAAGCATCTTCCAACTCCTGAAGGCTCAAACTTCTGACATTGGAAAGTGACCAGCTGTGAAACGGTAGCTTTCACACCACTTTTGTAGCTGTCACCTATTCACAGAAATGGGGAGACATAGAGAACCCGACCTACTTACCTGACGTGATCTCCGAATGACGTGAACCCCATTAAAAATGTGGCAAAATAGAAATAGGCTGGCAAAATCGTAGTTAACAAGCGATAAACAAGCATTTAACTATCTTAAATGCCTCCCCCGCCGCTTGGTGTCGAGTCTGTTCTGAAATCGCAGACCCGACACTTTGGAAACTTACATGGAGGCAGGTTCGGAGCGGGTTCCCAACCCGCTGTCAATCATTTCGATTTTGACAGCAGACCCGCCTCTGAACCCGTACTCTGAGCGCTGACAAAATCGCGGCCAAAGTTATTGCTAATGTCTGGTGTAATAATAAAATTTAACGGAACAAGTAATTTGGTTTGTCTAGTGTTTTCCTTCCACCAACAATATCCAGTCTATTTGTTTTTGGATGAGACGTTAAATCTGCTCCTGTGGTTCAGATGGATTAATAAGGAACAGCCAGCAGATTTGTTAAAGGCAAATCGTATCTGACTAACCTGATTAAGTTCTTTAATGAAGTAACAGAGAGTGTTGATGAAGGTAATGAGGTAGATGCATATATGGACTTTCAAAAGACATTTGATGAAGTACCATATAACAGACATTCGGAAAATAGAAGCATATGGTATTAAAGGGACTTGGGTAGATAATTGGCTATGGGATAGGAGGCAGAGAGTAGTGGTGAACAGCTGTTTTTCTGATTGGAGAGCAGTATGCAGTGGGGTCCCCCAGAGGTCAGTATTAGGACCATTGCTTTACTTGGTATATATAAATGACCTGGACTTGGGTGATACAAAACTTAGCAATGTAGTAAATGGTGATTTGAGACGGTGGGGTGGCAATATGGCGTTACTGTATATATGATTTTAAGTGGTTGTTGTAAAATATGTTGTTGTTTTAAAAGTTGTTGTTGTAAAATTTGCCCACGGACAAAAAGGTCATGCTCAAAGGCGTTCGTGGCCCACTCAGTGCAAAAAAAATTAGAGGGAACATTGTTAGTGACTACCTTATATTTATGACCTCTGGTGCTGGACTCCCCCACAAGTGGAAACATTTTCTCCATGTCTATCCTATCAAACTCTTTCATAATAGATATGGAAGGAAACATTTGGAGCCATTTTGAGTAGTCAGGGGTTAAAATTCAGGAATAATTTTTTCCCCTCATATCTGCCAATATCCTTAATGTATTAATTTGCTTACAGAAATATATTTTCCAGACCATTACCTTTCAGTTATTGTATTACATTTTTATACAAATTACTAGTACATTCAACCAGTTTAACCCTCCTCCCCCCTCATTGATCCAAGTGTGCCTGTGAGCACCTTATTTGTAAATTCTTATAGATCCAGGTTACATCTGTATTGTTCGGTCAGGACAGGATCAGGTACTTCACTTGCAATCCAATGTACTTCAAACATGGATAATTGGAATCTCTCCCAATTATAACAAAGAGCCAGCAGACTATCAATATTATCTGGGGCAGCAACTATTCAACATGCCTAGATTTATTTCATTGATTGCAAGGTAAAATTACTAAAACACTCTCTTCAATTTTTTGTAAGGTGAAAAGAGGGCCAAGCTACTCAGAAAATGTATACTCAGTTTTAAAAAGATGTGTTTGTAACATATGCCCGACAATAAACAGCATGAAAATAACTGTCTTCTTAAAATGACCTTTCACACACCACGGAACTGTTATGAAGAATATTAATTTGTTCCGCAATTATCAGATTTGACTTTTGGAAACCTCAGAATTAATGAAGCTATGAGCTAAAGCCAAATTCTAATAAAAATGTATATTAAGTTAGTTCATCATTTTCTAAAGGATGTTTTTACGTGGCAGGCTCAATGCAGCTTTTCTTCCCATAAACAATACCGATTTTGTGGATACCAAGGAGACCTGTGCATTAAGTGTAGTCGTCAGGAAGTCAGCAATCCTTCCTAGCACAGGTTTGTCTTTCCTCATACCTGCATGCTGATTGTATTCTATTGCTGATATGAAAAGGGCTTTCGGAAATATTGACATAATTTCAAGAGAATGTTATGGTGTCAGCCGTGACTCAGCAGTGGCACTCTCGCCTCAATGACAGAGAAGTACCGCACTGTCAGAGGTGCTGCCTTTTTAATGAGATGCCCATGGCACTATTTGAAGAAGAGCAGGGGCGCTCTCCCGGTGTACTAGATAAAATTTACCCCTCAACTAACATCACTAAATCAGATTATCAAGTCATTCGTCTCTTCGCCATTTGTGGGACCTCACTGTGAACAAAAATGGCTGCTGCATTTGTTTACATTACAACGATGATTACATTGCAAAAGTACTCATTGGCTGTGGAGCACGTTGAGATGTCTTGAGGATGTGAAATGCGCTGCATCAATTCCAATTCTACTTTAGAAAACAAGAGGCTTAGTGAATAAGAGAAAATGGAGAGTAGCAGTATCATATGACATGCGCATAGACTAGAACATTTACTGTTTAATCTGGATTGATCGAACCATATATTGTTTTTAATTGAAATGTGACTGAGTACTCAGAATGGCTCACATCTATCAAGAAAATGTGTTACCAACAGGAGAGGTAGTTGCATGCCTTATAAGGGCATTTAGATTAGTGATCAGAAAGGTATAAATAGGTGGCAAATTGGAATGGGACTTGCGTAGACCTTGGAAGTTTGATCTCAAGTTCTGTACATTCGCCAGACCTTGTTTCCTAGCTAAGCTATTGTGATATCTTAGTTGTAAGTACTTTACCTGATTTGAAGGATTATACTTTGAATAAATGAAATTTTGCGTGTGAGCATATTATGTTACCGTCACCAAATAAACTGAGCCAAAACTAGCTAGTTGGCATTTTTGGATCTTTTCCCACAAATACTTTCCTTCCTTAATCTTATGCAGAACTGGGTTTGGCTTGGCTTACAAAGGAGGTGAAAACGGGTATTTTGGGGGTTCTGAACACACCTCTACGTCAGTTATTTAAACAAAACATTACCCCTCCCCCAACACAATACCAAAAACATTCTCTCAATATTCTTATATGTACGTATTATTTTAATCATTTCTTCATAGTTGACTGGTATATTTGTCTAGTGGCGATTAGTGATTTCAGAGTTGGAGAGGTGGTTTTATTATGTGTATGACACTAATTTAGATGGAGGTGTTCTACTGATAGTAACGCAGCATATAATCATAACATCACTTTAGATAAGTACAATGTGTTGCGTCCATGACAGGAAAATTGACAGATTTATTTCAAATATATATATCATGATGGTTAAAGGGATATGGAGATCGGGCGGGAAAGAGGAGTTTAGGGCGATGATCAGCCATGATCTTCTTGAATGGTGGAGCAGGCTCGAAGGGCTGAATGGCCTACTCCTGCTCCTATTTCTTATGTTCTTAAAGGAAACCCATTTACGACACGATGGGCTGAATGGCCTCCTTCTGTGCTGTATATTTCTATGATTCTATGATTTACAGGCCACAATGTGAGTATTGCTTGATTCTTTCCACATATTTTATTGATTATATTAAATATTTGTTTCATCCTTATAACAGTTTCTGACAGATATTTTATAGCGACTGCACAACTATTGTCTTCACAATTAGACCGATTTTTAGTATGGAAATCTAAGGTAAATCTTTCAGGATGGTATTGACAAGAGAAATTTAGGGGAAAAAATTGGGTATCGCCCATTTTGGGGCGCTAATCCAGGCGCAAAGTTTAGTGCCCGGCGCCAATTATCGCCTCCGACTGCAAAATTTGCCTCTATCGCCCCTGGAGGTAATTTGAGCGGTAAATCAAGCGCTACACACCTCTCTTAAGGCGCAAACGTCGAGGAGCGAGGCGCTACCTCAGAACGCTACCGAGGCTCAGGCGATGTCAGTTACCATGGAAGCCAGACAGACTGGCGCCGTCCAGTTCTTAAAGGGGAGGGGCCATCTTGCTGGCCAGCCACACCCTGCTCATTGCAGCCTTGAATCTCGGCCTGGAGAGACCTCTAAAGCAATTGTGTTGGAAGCACTAATGAATAGGCCCAGGGAAAGAGCTCGGCGCTTAGGAACCTCAAAAGTGGTGCTGAGGACCAAAACTCCTTAGGACAGCGTTAAATCTCGCCAGACGTCTCTCTCCCTCTCAACCTGCGATTACCAAAAATTTTGCCGACAAGAAAAAGCAGGAAACGCCCGCCTTTAAATAGCGCTCCGCCAGCCCCTTCCCGACATGAAAACGTTCCCCTCTACCTGTCGTTCCTAGCGGCAGGTGCTATGGCAGGGGGCATGACTCAATATCCGGTCCAGGGCACTAACCCTAACCCTAACCCTAACGCTTGCATGACGTCACAATCTGCGGGCACAGGAGATCGTGGCGGTAGTGTTTAGCGCCAGCGCAAAACAACAGGTCAATTTCGCGAGCGACACTAAAATCGCCGCGCTCGGGCGCTAAGTTGCTAGCGCCCCATTAGCGCTCCCCGGAGGCGCTAATGGGAGACGCTAACCAACCGAATTTTTCCCCCTGAGAATAACGCATACTTTGTAATTTAATTATTAAATACTAATGCTTTCACATCACTGTGCAAAATGATTTATGGGTAACACGAACATTCTAAAGCATAAAGAACATCTCAACTATACTTATTCTTTCAGCCTACTAATCAGTTATACAAGTAAATCACCAAAGCTGAATATTCATATTGCTATTATCTCTTGAGAAAAGTAATTTTTCCATTCAGCTGTTTCATGAGCTGCCATCTTGCTGTAGTCTGACAGTAATTAAATCAATATATTTATATGCAATAGCTACAGTTATAATTGGGGCTGGAATAAAAACAGTTCAGATGTAACCTGTATTGTGTCACCATGTCACCATAAGGAACAAATAGAATTGTTACAGTGAAAATACCAGGAACGGAGCATAGTGGTTATGTTACTGGACTAGTAATCCAGAGGCCTGGACTAGACTAATGATCTGGAGACGTGAGTTCAAATCCCACTACGGCAGCTGGGGAATTTAAATTTAGTTAATTAAATAAATCTGGAATAAAAAGCTAGTATCAGTAATGGTAACCATGAAACTACCGGATTGTTGTAAAAACCCATCTGTCCTTTAGGGAAGGAAATCTGCTGTCTTTACCTGGTCTGGCCTATATGTGACTCCAGACACAGCAATGTGGTTGACACTTAACTGCTCTCTGAAATGTCCTAGCAAGCCACTCAGTTGTACACAACCGCTACGGAAAACAATAATAAGAATAAAACTGGACAGACCACCTGGCATCGACCTCGGCACCGGCTTCAGACACAACAACGGCACACCCAGCCCAGTCAACCCTGCAAAGTGCTCCTCACTAAAATCTGGGGACTGTGGCTGTCCCACAGACTAGTCAAGCAACAGCCTCACATAATCATACCTTTCAGCCAATGTCCATTGCTGGGTATGTCCTGTTCCCAGCGGCAGGACAGACAAACCAGGGGTGGCGGCACAGTGGTATACAGTCGGGAGGGAGTGGTCCTGGGAGTCCTCAACATTGACTCCGGACCCCATGAAGTCTCATGGCTTCAGCTCAAGCATGGGCAAGAAAACCACTTGCTGATTATGACCTACCACCCTCCCTCATCTGCTGAATCAGTACTCCTCCATGTTGAACACCACTTGGAAGAAGCACTGAGGGTAGCAAGGGCACAGAATGTACTCTGGGTTGAGGACTTCAAAGTCCATCACCAAGTGTGACTCGGTAGCACCACTACTGGCCGAGTCCTGAAGGACATAGCTGCCAGACTGGGACTGCGGCAGGTGGTGAGAACCAACACGAGAGAAAAACCTACTTGACCTCGTCCTCACGAATCTACCTGTCGCAGATGCATCTGTCCATGACAGCATTGGCCACCGCACAGTCCTTGTGGAGACGAAATCCCATCTTCACACTGACGACACCCTCCATCGTGTTGTGTGGCACTACCACCGTGCTAAATGAGATAGATTCAGAACAGATCTAGCAGCTCAAAACTGAGCATCCATGAGGCGCTGTGGGCCATTAGCAGCAGCAGAATTGCATTCCACTATAATATGTAACCTCATGGCCAGACATATCCCTCACTCTACCATTACCATCAAGGCAGGGAACCAACCCCGGTTCAATGAGGAATGCAGAAGAGCATGCCAGGAGCAGCACCAAGTGTACTTAAAAATGAGTTGCCAACCCGGGGAAGCTGCAACACTGGACTACATGCATGCTAAACAGCAGAAGCAGCATGCTATAGACAGGGCTAAGCGATCCCACAATCAACGGATTAGATCAAAGCTCTGCAGTCCTGCCACATCCAGTCATGAATGGTGGTGGACAATTAAACAACTAACGAGAGGAGGTGGCTCGATGAACATCCCTATCCTCAAAGATGACAGAGCCCAGCACGTGAGTGCAAAAGACAAGGCTGAAGCGTTTGCAACCATCTTCAGCCAGAAGTACCGAGTGGATGATCCATATCGGCCTCCTCCTGAGGTCCCCGCCATAACAGAAGCCAGTCTTCAGCCAATTCGATTCACTCCACATGATATCAAGATATGGCTGAGCGTACTGGATACAGCAAAGGCTATGGGCCCTGACTACATCCTGGCTATCGTGCTGAAGACTTGTGCTCCAGAACTAGCCGCGCCTCTAGCCAAGCTGTTCCAGTACAACTACAACACTGGCATCTACCCGACAATGTGGAAAACTGCCCAGGTATGTCCTGTCCAGAAAAAGCAGGACAAAGCCAACCCGGCCAATTACCGCCCCATCAGTCTATTCTCAATCATCAGCAAAGTGATGGAAGGTGATATCGACAGTGCTATCAAGTGGTTCTTACTCATTAATAACCTGCTCACCAATGTTCAGTTTGGGTTCCGCCAGGACCACTTGGCTCCAGACCTCATTACAGCGTTGATCCAAACATGGACAAAACAGCTGAATTGCAGAGGTGAGGTGCAAGTGACTGCCCTTGACATCAAGGCAGCATTTGACCGAGTGTGGCATCAAGGAGCCCTATTAAAATTGAAGTCAATGGGAATCAGGGGAAAACTCTCCACTGGCTGGAGCCATACCTAGCTAAAAACTGGGCATCCATGAGGGACTGCGGGCCATCAGCAACAGCAGAATTGTTGGAGGTCAATCATCTCAGCCCCAGGACATTGCTGCAAAAGTTCCTCAGGACAGTGTCCTAGGCCCAACCACCTTCAGCTGCTTCATCAATGACCTTCCCTCCATCATAAGGTCAGAAGTGGGGATGTTCACTGATGATTGCACAGTGTTCAGTTTCATTAGCAACTCCTCAGATAAAGAAGCAGTCCAACCACCGCCCCTTGATATTCAGTGGCATTACCATCGCCGAATCACCCACCATCAACATCCTGGGGGTCACCATTGACCAGAAACTTAACTGGACCAGCCATATAAATACTGTAGCTACAAGAGCAGGTCAGAGGCTGGGTATTCTGTGGTGAGTGTCTCACCTCCTGACTTCCCAAAGCCTTTCCTCCATCTACAAGGCACAAGTCAGGAGTGTGATGGAATACTCTCCACTAGCCTGGATGAGTGCAGCTCTAACAACACTCAAGAAGCTCGGCACCATCCAAGACAAAGCAGCCCACTTGATTGGCACCCCAGCCACCACCTTAAATATTCGTTCCCTCCACCACTGGCGCACCGTGGCGGCAGTGTGTACCATCTACAAGATGCACTGCAGCAACTCGCCAAGGCTCCTTTGGCAGCACCTCCCAAACCCGTGACCTCTACCATCTAGAAGGACAAGGGCAGCAGGCACATGTGAACACCACCACCTCCAAGTTTCCCTCCAAGTCACACACCATCCTGACTTGGAAATATATCACCGTTCCTTCATCGTCGCTGGGTCAAGATCCTGGAACTCCCTCCCTAACAGCACTGTGGGAGTACCTTCACCACACGGACTGCAGCGGTTCAAGAAGGCAGCTCACCACCACCTTCTCAAGGGCAATTAGGGATGGGCAATAAAATGTTGGCTTTGCCAGCAACACCCACATCCCATGAATGAATAAAAAATAAATTGTCAACAAGTCAGTATATTTTTCCTTTGTTTCTGTACCCAGAGTTATTTACTTGTTTTATTTGCAATAAACTGGTCTGTATTAATATTATTAATAACAACAATAACTGTGATGACACTTAAGCTAATACATGTTCTGACCTGGAGTGCAGAGTTCAATGTTAATTTTTAACTTCAAACTTGCCTGAGTTTTGCATATTTGGCCTTTAACGAGGTCTTAACAATCCTGAACAAAGGATTTTTTTTCCTAATCATTTTTGTTAACATTTTTTAGGATGACTCAGAGAAGCAGTACAAGTGGATAAAAAGTTCATTAGCACTTTCTTTGTTCCCTAACATCTATTTTTTACTAAAAATTAACACAAAGAGGAAAATATCCTCGCAAATGTTCGGATTCTTAGCAGAGTGGACAGAGAAATCCAGGGGTGTAGAAACATGGCCCCAAAATTTTAACTCTGGGATATTTTTCAGTGGGTGTGTTTTGGTGTCATTTCACAATTCACCCGCGACAGCCCGGGGTTTCTTAACTCCAGCGCCACATTGGAAGATCACCGGTAGGCTTCCCACCCCATTCACTGACCCACCAGGACACCTACCCACTTCCAGAGCACTATTTCAAGCAGGTCAACTAGAGCCCGTTTTAAAGTGAGGTTTCACTCCCTTCTGGGTGAGTTCACTAGTGGAGTGGTGCAGCAAGAAATTGATTCAGCATGAGTCGCAGGCAAGCCCCCAGGTTCTCCAAGGCCTCCCAGGAGGTTCTGCTGGAAGATGACAGGGTGAGGAGGGAAGTTCTTTTTCCAGCTAGTGTCAGGAGGATCTCAAAAAACCAAGTCCACCAGGTATGGAGAGAGATTTCAGAGATTGTCATCTCCAAGAGCATCACCCTAGAACCTGGCTCCAGTGTAGGAAGCCCTTCAATGTCCTCACAAGAGTAGCAAGGGTGAGTACAGCTCTTCATTTCCACAGCTCTTTCACCAACGCATGGCATCTGTCCTTTCCCCCATCCCCCAACACTGAACAATTTCCTCCCCTCCATCACATCCTTCATCACCCAGCACAAGTCCACACTGTGCCACTTCTCATTCTCATTACTAACACACACTCACCTCTTCCTTGCTCCCTCCACAGCACACATTAGCGCCATTCCCTTCTCACTCAGAAGCACTTTTTTTTATTTGTTCATGGGATGTGCGCGTCGCTGGCAAGGCCAGCATTTATTGCCTATCCCTAGTTGTCCTTGAGAACCGCTGCAGTCTGTGTGGTGAAGGTACTCCCACAGTGTGAGATCCCCTCCCAGCTCTGCTGAGGGTGATAGAGATGAGGGCTACAGTCGCCCGGCAAGGAGAAGAAAACTGCTTGCTTCTGCATTGCAGACTGAGAGATGACAGTGATGGCCCCTGTAGCAGCCTGGAAGAAGCCTGTGGAGCAAAGGATATGGGCAGTGGACTCGTTGACAGCCACTGGTATCGCATGGCCCCCTGATCCAGCAGGTCCAGCACAGCCTCCTTGTGCACTGCTCCTCAGAAATATCCAAGAAAGTAAGTCTTGGCCTATAGACCCTGTGGGCTGGGTAAAGCCTTCTACCAGCAGGACCCCTCACCTTGGGCTGGATTTTAAGGAGGATGGTGGGTTGGTGGGGGGGGGGGAAACCCGGGAGGCTGGGTTTCCCACAGGTGCTGCTGACTTTAACGGCAGGGCTCTGATTTGAATTCGAGACCTCGGTTTCCCGCCCGCAGCCAGCCACATTGAGAGGCTGGCTGGCTGCGGGTGGGTAGGCCTGCGGCACTAGGCTGCACAAGGAAGGAGGGAGGGTTTGCGAGGGGGCCGGGCCATTAAAAGGATCGGCTGGGGGGGTTGGGGGGGGGGGGTTGGCAGAAGATCGGGGGTCAGGCCGGGCCGTTAAGAGCATCGACTGGAGGGGAGAGGATCGGGGCCGGATGATCGGTTGTGGCGGGGGCGGTGGGAGGTGAAGAGAAGATCGTGGCCGACCACCGGAGTATGGGGGAGTGGTGGGTGAAGGGCAATCGTGGCCGGCCTCAGCATCATCAGTGGAGGTGGGGGGGAGGCATGGGGGAGTGATCGGAGGCTTCGTGGGGGGGTCTCTGATCGCGGGGGGTGTGCTTAGCAGGGACCCTAGATCCAGGAGGTAGGTATAAAGGCACTTACCTCCTGGATCTGGCAATCCCTGCCTTGCTGTGACTGCTGGGTTTTACGATGTGTGTAAAACCCGTCCACATGCAGTTAAAAACAAAATGGAGGTTAAAAAAGAGGCTTCCAGCCTCATTATAATATTTAAATTGACGCCCCGCCTCCTGGGAGCGGGTTGGCTGCCCGCCCCCGTCTTGCTTCCCGTATGGCCTGTTGAGGCAGGTTCAGGTCAGGAATCCGATTTTTAACAATTTAACTACCCCCGCACTCCAAACCCACCCGTTTTTTAGGTTAAAGTTCCCTCTGTCTCTAACAAGCCCACCTGCTGCTTGTCCTGGGTCAACAGGCTGCTGCTCCTCTTCCTCCAACTGTTCAATCCATCCAAAGGAGTGCTGCAACAACAGCACCCATGAGACACAGTGAGTGCTTATATGAGTGTAGGCAAGGGAGAAAAAAATTGGAAAGAAGTAAACTGGAAGCTCAGAACTGGCTTGAAAATGCAGTACTCGGAATGGCGCACCGATCCTAACGGCCTGAGTGCCTGTCAGTGAGTGCCCCTTTAAATTCAGGCCCCCGTCAGTTTGTGAAGCCAACGCCGCCAAGTTTCACTCAGCGGGTTTGCCGCTTGGCGAGACTTCTGATCTGCCCAATTAAAATTGTGTCAGGGTTCAAATGACGCCAGATCAGACCCCTATTTGAATTTAGGCAACCGCCTCTTTCTGACGGTTGCGTTTGTGACGCGAGTCAACTCGACAGTAAAAATGGTGGTAAGTCCATTTTGAGCGATTTTAACTGCTCACTTGCCCTTGGGTTGAAATCAGAACCATAGATGTATAAAAGGTGGGAGTGCGGGTAGAAAAGACCATTAAAAGAAAAAGAAAGAAAGACTTGCCTTTATAAAGCGGCTTTCATAGCCCCAGGACAACCTAAAGCAGTTTTCAGCCAATTAAGTACTTTTGAAATGTAGTCACTGTTGTAATGTAGGAAACACAGCAGCCAATTCGTGTACAGCAAGGTCCCACAAACAGCTGGAATATTGTGTGTAGTTTCGTGCACCCATTATGAGGAAGGATAATAGGTCCATGGAAAGAGTACAGTGAAAATCCACTAGGATGATTCTGGGAATGAAAATGAAAGATTACAGCTATAATCCTCCCACTGGAATCGAGAAGGTTAAAGAGGAATCTAATAGAAGTTTTCAAAATTATGCAAGTGTAGATAGTGATGGATTGTTTTGTAAGATCTTAAATGTATATCTTTGATTTGACTTGATGGTTAGTAATACATCACAGAGAAGTGAGATTATTATAAAACTGACTTTATTTGTGCATATCAATGAGAGTTTACCAGCAAAGCATTTCTACGGCCATGTCTGGTTAGAGCTCAAAACCTCGGGGTGATCCAATCCCTTAGTCTTGGGACATGTGGTTCGCTCATTCCTTCTTCACCGATGTCTTCTTCTCTCTCTCTCCTGGATTCCACATGATCCTTATACTCTTTATCTCCCTTTCACATGTATACCATGCACCTCAGTCAGAAACAGAAAGGCTGAAACTGTTTACCCCTCATTTAAAGGGCATAGGCCGAAACTTTCTGGACAACTGTCCTGTCCAATCCACTCAAGTTGAGCTATCTGCCGAATGTTTGTTCTACCTCGGCCTTTAATCTGTTTACTCAGTTCCCCCTTTTGTACGCAGCAAACGTCTGATAACTGTCAGTGCCTGGGCCCATCAGCCTCCTTACTGAATAAATCAGTCCCAGATTCCTTCAATGATTAAATCAGTCCCAGATTCCTTCAATGGTTAAATCAGTCCCAGATTCCTTCAATGATTAAATCAGTCCCAGATTCCTTCAATGATTAAATCAGCCCCAGATTCCTTCAATGATTAAATCAACCCCAGATTCCTTCAATGATTAAATCAGTCCCAGATTCCTTCAATGAGTAAATCAACCCCAGATTCCTTCAATGATTAAATCAGTCCCAGATTCCTTCAACGATTAAATCAGTCCCAGATTCCTTCAATGATTAAATCAGGCCCAGATTCCTCCAATGAGTAAATCAGTCCCAGATTCCTTCAATGAGTAAATCAACCCCAGATTCCTTCAGTGATTAAATCAACCCCAGATTCCTTCAATGAGTAAATCAATCCCAGATTCCTTCAGTGATTAAATCAGTCGCAGATTCCTTCAATGATTAAATCAGTCCCAGATTCCTTCAATGAGTAAATCAGCCCCAGATTCCTTCAGTGATTAAATCAGTCGCAGATTCCTTCAATGATTAAATCAACCCCAGATTCCTTCAGTGATTAAATCAACCCCAGATTCCTTCAATGATTAAATCAACCCCAGATTCCTTCAATGAGTAAATCAGTCCCAGATTCCTTCAATGAGTAAATCAACCCCAGATTCCTTCAATGAATAAATCAACCCCAGATTCCTTCAATGAGTAAATCAGTCCCAGATTCCTTCAATGAGTAAATCAGTCCCAGATTCCTTCAATTAGTAAATCAGTCCCAGATTCCTTCAATGATTAAATCAGTCCCAGATTCCTTCAATGATTAAATCAGTCCCAGATTCCTTCAGTGATTAAATCAACCCCAGATTCCTTCAATGAGTAAATCAGTCCAAGATTCCTTCAATGAGTAAATCAGTCCCAGATTCCTTCAATGATTAAATCAACCCCAGATTCCTTCAGTGATTAAATCAGTCGCAGATTCCTTCAATGAGTAAATCAGTCCCAGATTCCTTCAATTAGTAAATCAGTCCCAGATTCCTTCAATGATTAAATCAGTCCCAGATTCCTTCAATGATTAAATCAGTCCCAGATTCCTTCAGTGATTAAATCAACCCCAGATTCCTTCAATGAGTAAATCAGTCCAAGATTCCTTCAATGAGTAAATCAGTCCCAGATTCCTTCAATGATTAAATCAACCCCAGATTCCTTCAGTGATTAAATCAGTCCCAGATTCCTTCAATGATTAACTCAGTTCCTGTTCCTTCAGTGATTAAATCAGTCCCAGATTCCTTCAATGATTAAATCAGTCCCAGATTCCTTCAATGAGTAAATCAGTCCCAGATTCCTTCAATGATTAAATCAGTCCCAGATTCCTTCAATGATTAACTCAGTTCCAGATTCCTTCAGTGATTAAATCAGGCCCAGATTCCTTCAGTGATTAAATCAGTCGCAGATTCCTTCAGTGATTAGATCAGTCCCAGATTCCTTCAATGAGTAAATCAGTCGCAGATTCCTTCAGTGATTAAATCAGTCGCAGATTCCTTCAGTGATTAAATCAGTCCCAGATTCCTTCAATGATTAAATCAGTCCCAGATTCCTTCAGTGATTAAATCAACCCCAGATTCCTTCAATGAGTAAATCAGTCACAGATTCCTTCAATGATTAAATCAGTCCCAGATTCCTTCAATGATTAAATCAACCCCAGATTCCTTCAATGAGTAAATCAGTCCCAGATTCCTTCAATGAGTAAATCAGTCCCAGATTCCTTCAACGATTAAATCAGTCCCAGATTCCTTCAATGAGTAAATCAGTCCCAGATTCCTTCAATGAGTAAATCAGTTCCAGATTCCTTCAATGATTAAATCAACCCCAGATTCCTTCAATGAGTAAATCAGTTCCAGATTCCTTCAATGATTAAATCAGTCCCAGATTCCTTCAATGAGTAAATCAGTTCCAGATTCCTTCAATGATTAAATCAGTCCCAGATTCCTTCAATGATTAAATCAGTCCCAGATTCCTTCAGTGATTAAATCAGTCCCAGATGCCTTCAATGAGTAAATCAGTCCCAGATTCCTTCACTTTCCATTGTTTGATGAATTGGTAACAAAGGGCCAATAAGGATTATCATGAGAAAGACAAAAGCTGTTAATACCTAATCACAAGATAAAGTATTAACAAGAGGCAGAGACTTTAACCAAGTAAAATGGAATTAGATAAATATTTGAAAAAAGAAAATGTTTATGGGATTAGGATAGGGGAATAGGATTTGATACATAGCTCTCATTAGCAGAGACAGACGCAATGGGGTGAGTCACCTCCTTGTGATTCGAAATCAAATTTTAAGAATCCTAGCCTATGAAAGAATGCATGAGATGTTGCTCCAAACAAATTGTCTGTAAATTAAGATTTTCACAAAACAACCTATTCTTTGGCCAAATGAGTTATTATTCAGCACTTGAGAAAGGAACCCAAGTAATAAGAATGAATGTCAGAACTCATGATGACTGGTTGCAAAGAGAACTGACCCATGTTGCGTGCACACGACTTTTGTGCAGTTTTTACTGATTTATTAGGTAGATGAATGTGGGAAATACACAGGGGGAGAAATTCATTATCGCCCCGTTTGGGGCACTAAGTTTTAACAGTTGAAAAAATTAGCGCCAGGCGCTAATGTTTCTTAACTTTTAAAAAATGTGGTTTTGCACTCCAGGAAGGAAGTGAAGCGCAAAATTAAGTGCCCCACTTCCTTCCTGGAGTGCAACAGGCGGGACGGTAGGTGAGCAGCGCTGTACACTGGGCCGTGCAGCGCTGCCGCATTGGAAGGCTCCTTCCCTCCCTTAAAGGGAAGGGCCATCGCTGCAGGCTCTGCAAGGGAAAAACTTACCTGGTCCCCGACGGCAGCCGCGATCCGGCCCGATCAGCCCGATGCACTTCAGCAGAGTGCCGGGCTGATCGATCGCTGGGGAAAAAAGGAAAAAAACCAGAAAATGAGCATTTGATTATTTTTTTCCCTACTGGGCTTTAAGTACCGCCCCCGAAGCACCCGGCCTCCCGATGAACGCCTCCTGCAGTTATCGGTGTTTTTGCCCGACGATGCTGTAGGGGGCGGAACCGAAGTTCGGGTCCGGGGCGCTACCGGGGCGCTGCGAATGGCGATGACGTCACGATCTCCAGGCGAAGGAGATCGGGGCACAACGCCATACAGCCGCCGCAAACCTCCCACCGAATTTAGCAGGAGGCGATATTCTCGCCGCGCCCAGGCGGTGAGTGTTTAGCGCCCTGTTTTCGCCCCCCGGAGGCGATAACGGGAGGCACAGATCTCTCCCCACAGTGTCATTATACGGGGCTTTGAAACTTCAAAGTTATCTGCGTGCACTGCTGTCAACGAATCTATTATTAGTGTATTTTTGATGACAGCCCTATCATGCATATTGAATTGAGTTCTACAGCCTAGATGAAAAGATTATAAATCATGAGGCTGTATGATTTGATACCTTTCACAGATGTAATATTACTGCTAAATATACTCTGATGCATAAAGACTTTAGAAGAATTTTTATGGAGTGGATTTGGAGACACGATACACAGTAACTAAGTTAGGATGTTATTATCCAATATCCCCAAGATGTCAATGAGGATAAGCTTTTCTGATGTTCCATCGACGCATGGATTCTTACTCGTGGCTGCTCGTTTTGACTCATTTTTAGTCACCAAAGCTTGTTCTAGTTGTGTTGCAGATGCTATTCATTCAATCTTTATAATTTTGGCATTAAATTGGTTGACAAACTAGCCTTTGGATCTGAGTTTAGGCAAATTAAAAGTCAATGGGGGTGAAACTCAACTTTGGCAGTGGCGCTAAACGGGTGGTAGGGGTGCCCCGCCCGTTATACACCCTGCCTGATTTTTTTTTCCATTAAAGTCTCGTCTCTGACGAAAATCAATTTCAGCTTGGCTAGAAATGAGACTTCCAAAACACGTGCATCCAGGACTGCTTATATTCACACAACAACAAAGACAAAAATTTGCTAAACAGGCTGGCTATTAGTCAGCGGGTGCAATTAGCTGAGACAAGGACACTTATTTTTTAAATTGCACACTTATATTCACAGTGACTTGCTTTACATTCCTAAGGGTTTCACTAAATCTTGATGCGCTGCACACTCCCTTGGCTGAGTACACTAGGTTTTATACAGTCTGCAATAAGAACTTAACCACCTTCAGTCACATGTACAAACACATGAATGACACATAATTCACTCCAAAATCAATATATATCTTTCTTGTAACATTCATTTGGTGCCTAACTGCATTAACACAATGGTACATGCATTCATACCTGCAGGTGAGCACTGTAACATTTGATGCTAAATCCTGGCACACAAAATTAACATGGATGAGTGCTGAATTCAAGCTCAATCCAAATTATGATAAATATAAATCTTAGTGCAATTCAAGCCATTTAGACGAAGATGTACCTCTCACTTTTGAAAAACAAAAAATGTTATTGGTTCTGCATTTGTTTTCTTTTCTCTATTTAATGGTAATCCATTGGCTGTCCATCCATTGAACTGACTGACAAACTGTGGATATATATTGGACTTCTCCAGTGGTCTATTGGGTATTTGCCTCTTGAATTTTCTTCCCTTCCTTCCTCTCCTGAAAGTATTGATTCCTTGCTGGGGCACAGTTCCAAAGGCAGTCTGATATTTTGGCCAGTTTTCATTGCGTGACCCTTGGCTGAGAGAGTTGAAAGGCTATTTGGCTGTCATAGGCATTCCAGCTGAGTCAATCTTGTCCTCATCCAAAGTCGACACAAGCACACTTCCAACAAGGATCGATGGACAATGATCAGGAATGGCAACCACGGCCAATTTTGCCCTCGCAAACCTGCGGCACTGAGGCCAGTTGCACAACCCCAATTACTGCCCCTGCTGAGGTCAGCTATCTCGGCCCAGCTACTAATTGGTTAAAGTGGCTGAGACATTGGAGAGCTCCTGGACAGTTTTATGAGCCAAGAAGAATAGACACAGGAGAACTCTCTTTTATATTATTCATCAGTCACCTTCAATTATCAGACTCCTTTGGGATGTTGGGCTCCCGTTTTTTTGATTTTTAGTTTGGTGCCGCCCAAGTGTTTGCAAAAGTGAAATTAATTCAGTTTCACATTTATACATAACCTAATATATGCCACGTGGGGGCAGTAGAGCTCACAGCATCAAACTCGAAGTTGGCTTTTACAAATTCAGTGTAATTGGTATTCCTCTTCTTATTTGGATGGTACTCTCTTGAAACCCCACTTTTCCTTTTTCAGCCAACGATTAGACAAATGAACCTTGAACAGCTCCTAGACTTGGCGGGGGGCGGGGGGTGGGGGGGGGGGGGATTTTCATTGGCTGCGTTCTGGGGACAGGAGCAGTGAGCAGTAGACTTTACACTCAGTCAAGTTACAGCTGTTCCCACACTAACATCCAGTCTCCTATCTCATTCCTCATTCAAGGCAGGATCCCTGCAGGCAATCCTCTTGTTTGCTCGATGACGTTTCTTGTGGTGGGATGGCTCTCGTTGGAGGCCAGTTGTGCAGCTGTGCCCCTATTCCTGACAGGAGTCATGAGCTATGTCTGAAAAAATGTCCGCGGAGAAACCCGGTTCAATATGGTGAGCGGCGCACTTCCGGCATAAAACGAGCGTACGCTTCCTGCTGCCATATTGGAGGCTTACGCACCCATTTGTTGCCTGGAAACGGGTGTGGCACGATCAAATATCTAGGCCACTAACTTTTGAAAATCCTTCAATGAATTTGTATTATCAATAAGACTTGCCAATAAATTAGATAATTGAGCTGAGGGAAGCATACAATTAATTCAGCTTCCCAGGACCGGACATAAGTTCTTCTCGAGTAATTCAATGACAAACTAAAAATCTCTATGTTCTTGCACTCATTCTCACGCCAGTTTCTTCCACTCTAACAAAAACAGTTGTAAATCTTGCGCATAGTGCCAACAGTTTAATTCAGCTAATAGCACATTATCCATTCGCAACTCCTCAGATAATGAAGCAGTTCATGCCCGCATGCAACAAGACCTGAACGACATTCAGGCTTGGGCTGATAAGTGGCAGGTAACATTCACGCCACACAAGTGCCAGGCAATGACTATCTCCAACAAGCGAGAGTCTAACCACCGCCCCTTGACATTCAACGGCATTACCATCACCGAATACCCCACCATCAACATCCTGGAGGTCACCAGAAACTTAACTGGACCAGCCACATAAATACTGTGGCAACAAGAGCAGGTCAGAGGCTAGCAATTCTGCGGCGAGTGTCTCACCTCCTGACTCCCCAAAGCCTTTTCAACATCTACAAGGCACAAGTCAGGAGTGTGATGGAATACTCTCCACTTGCCTGGATTAGTGCAGCTCCAACAACACTCAAGAAGCTCGACATCATCCAGGACAAAGCAGCCCGCTTGATTGGCATCTCATCCACCACCTTAAACATTCACTTCCTCCACCACCGGCGTACCGTGGCTGCAGTGTGTACCACCTACAAGATGCACTGCAGTAACTCACCAAGGCTTCTTCGGCAGCACCTCCCAAACACGCCACCTCTACCACCTAAAAGGACAAGGGCAGCAGGCGCATGGGAACAACAACACCTCCAAGTTCCCCTCCAAGTCACACACCATCCTGACTTGGAAGTACATTGCTGATCCTTCATCGTCGCTGGGTCAAAATCCTGGAACTCCCTCCCTAACAGCAGTGTGGGAGCACCTTCACCACACGGACTGCAGCGGTTCAAGAAGGCGGCTCACCACCACCTTCTCAAGGGCAATTAGGGATGGGCAATAAAATGCTGGCCTTGCCAGCGACGCCCACATCCCATAAACGAATTAAAAAAAACAAATAAACAATCAAAGCAATTGGTTCTTCATCTGCCATGACTTGATTTGGCAGCTCATGAAATGGGGCAGAAACTTTTAAAAGATGGAAAACCTATGACACAAAATTGTTAAAGCCTCGATGTCTGAATTAAAACATTTGTGGGTTAATTGTACCTCCCCCTGCTGGATTCCCCGTAACTTCATTTGTCTATTTAGCATTTTCAACAGAGTCCAGCCGGTTTTGTGCATTCAGGTATTGGAAATGAATCCACCTTGGTAACTGCAGTCGTTCCCCAGTGCACTGCAATCAACCTATCCCCACTGACTATTCTGTATGAAGATATGCACCATATGTTGTAATACCTTCTTTACATTACTCAAGTTGACTTTCAATATTAGGATCAGCATCCTAAAACAGGAATTATATTGATCCACACTCAGGTACATGGCAGGAGCTGAAAAATATGTCTTCCAAGCAGGTTTTACCAACGGGGAGATCTGTCATGGCAAGTCTCCGTGAGACTGTGTATATACTCAAACAAGCATGAGCATTTCCTCCCTTATCAATCCATTTACTTCTGGGGTAAGTAGTTTGGATTGAAAGCACATCAGTCTAGCCCTCACCACCACACCACTCGCCATGCCCACCCCCCATTACCACCCAGATTTTCTGCTTTAAATTATCTTCACTTGTCCCACACATTCTTATCCAAAATTCTGGGATGATTTTATGTCATTTGTTCCAATTGCTCACTGAATACATCAACATTTCTGAACAACGCAAACAGATCATCGTGTCAATTAGTGAGGTCGGGATTATATGTTGAAACGACTTTGAGAAGCAAGAGGAGGAGGTTGTGCACCTCTTTGATGCACGCATTTACTCCTTCCCCCTTGACAAATGCAATTTGTGGCGAATTTAAGGTCATCAAAGTAATATCCTGTGAGCCCAATGGATCGACGGATACGACTTGCTGCGATTAAATCTCTTTCTAGTAACATGGAGTGAGATAAATTGGGTAAAAATGATACACACTGCTTCACTTTTTCACATAACGGTGGATGGGTACCTCTCCTACTGATTGCACATATGTCTGCTTAAGCTACACCAGACCAGGTCCATTTTATTCTGTTATTTTTATTCCAGTTCTGTGACAGTGTTTAATAGCTACTTGTATTGAACTGAAATTTTTAATCCATGAGAATATTAGTTCTGTATTTACAGATGCTCAAATTAAAGGGAAATATCCTTATTTGTTGCAAACTGAAGATAATTCAAAATGTCATATCTTTCTCCTATAAACTAGCAGGGTGTAATTTTTAGCTATATTTATACCTGCAGTTGCAGTTGCTATTATGGCCCCAAATTTCCTGGATCGCATTTATGCAGCAATTAAGCCAAACTTTACGGCAGTTTGTACATCGGTCTTACCGATGGGAACCTGCGCCGAAATCTTCGAGTTCACTAGGCTATGCTGCAACATAAAAACAAGTGCAACTACAGCACCAGCAACTGCTGCCTAATTGTGTTGCAAATTTATTCTCAATTTTTAAAATGCTGTATTGCCCTGTTTCTGTGCTGTAAATTCTATGTAATTCTATGTAAAATATGTTACTTTAATTTAGGCAGTCGACTGAAACTGTGATATAATACAACAACGACAACAACTTGCATTTTATATAGCTCCTTTAACATAGCAAAACATCCCAAGGCTTGACACGAGCGTTACCAAACACAATTTGACACCGAGACACATAAGGAGATTTTTGGACAGATGACCAAATGCTTGATCAAAGAGGTAGGTTTTAAGCAGCATCTTAAAGGCAGAGAGAGATGTAGAAAGGCGGAGAGGTTTAGGGAGGGAATTCCAGAGCCTAGGGCCTAGGCAGCTGAAGGCACAGTCACCAATGGTGGAGCGATTAAAATCGGGGATGTGCAAGAGGTCAGAATTGGAGGAGTGCAGATATCGTGGAGGCTTTGTAGGGCTGGAGGTTGGAGGGGCCATAGAGGAATTTGCAAACAAAGATGAAAATGTTTTAATCGAGGCATTGCCAGACTGGGAACCAACGTAGGTCAGCGAGCACAGAGGTGATGGATGAACGGGACTTGGTGCGTGTTATGGTATGGGCAGCAGAGTTCTGGATGGACCTTAAGTTTATGGATGGTGGAGGGTGGAAGATGGGAGGCCAGCCAGGACAACATTGGAATAGTCAGGTCTAGAGGCAACAAAGGCATGAATGAGTGTTTCAGCAGGAGATGACCTGAGGCAGAAGCGGAGTCGGGTGATGTTACGGAGGTGGAAGTAGGCGGTCTTGGTGATGGAGCGGATTATGTGGCCGGAAGCTCATCTCAGGATCAAATACGACACCTATGTTGTGGACGGTCTGGTTCAGCCTCAGGCAGTTGCCAGGGTGAGGGATGGAGTCGGTGGCTCAGGAATGGAGTTTGTGGCGGGGATCGAAGACAATGGCTTCCGTCTTCCCAAATTTAGTTGGAGGAAATTTCTGCTCATCCAGTACTGGATGTCAGACAAGCAGTGACACATCAAAGACAGCGGAGGCCTTGAATTTCCACTAGGGGAACAATCGCCCAAAAGGCGCCCGACACGGCGTTCGCCTGGCGAGGTGAAATTGCACCCGAAAGTGAAATCTCCCATGAAAACTTTCCCCTTCAGAGTGAGGCAGGTGACTATAAGGCAAGCAGCACTTACCTCCCTGTCCTACAAACCTTAAAACTCCTCCTCCTCCAGCATCACAAAGATGAGTGGGATGGCCAGGGAATGAGCCATTCTTCAAGTTGTTTAACTAATTGATGATTTCCACAGCAGCGGGGCAGGCCTGTGGCTTCAATTAACTGCTGGTCAGCTGATTAATGCTGGAGTCATGTGACCACGCGTTCCTGTGTGCCTGAGAGTCTGGACACAATTCAATGTTGCCCCTCCCCCACCAACAAGAGCAATTGGCAGAAACTCGTCTTTCCGAACTGCGGGGGCGCGGCCAGTTTTGTGGCCGGGGACTGATTCAGGCGAAGGGTTCATTGAACAGACTTAAAAGATCGCAGATATCTGAGCGTAACGTAGTTACGTGCGTAACTCGCTTACGCCTAAAATTCCGCAATCTTTTGCGCTTTTTTGACTCGGTTCCGCCCAGATTTAGCTACTATCTGGGTGGAAATCATACGGCAACTCCAGGCCATTGTGTATGCGGGGACAACCTGAATCACTGATGTAATACGGTTCAGCTCAGAGTTTATGGTTCTGCTAATTTACTATCCCTTGCGGATCATTTGTCTTCCACAGGTCAAAGTTAGTCTGGCT
Source organism: Squalus acanthias (assembly GCA_030390025.1). Taxonomy (NCBI): domain Eukaryota; kingdom Metazoa; phylum Chordata; class Chondrichthyes; order Squaliformes; family Squalidae; genus Squalus; species Squalus acanthias. The sequence continues at coordinate 22,485,358 of CM059433.1, read as the reverse complement.
CCATATAGCAGTCTTACTCTGAAATATTACAACTGGATCGGATTCTATGCAGACATTGACCTTCCACAGATCTCCTTTGCAGACGTATTATCCATGCTTTAATTTATTAACCAGATTTATCACCTCCCCAATAATGTGTACAATAAGGGATGAATTTTGTGCAGCCAAGAAGAGATTCATATTGTGTAGTATCATTTTTGCAATATCATTTCCATAAAAGCAACTAATTTTATCAAGAAACCCATCATCTCAATGCTGTCTATCTCTTTATTTCCTCAAGTAGTAAAATGGAAAAGTGATTTTGTATTTTTTGTGTGTCCCACGAGCTCCAAAAGTCAGTTTAATCTGATGGAGCAGCACTGTCTGTTATTTGTCTCCTGTTCGTGTAATTTTCTGGATCATCATTTCTAAGTGCCAGAAGTCATGGCGCTGGCATATCTGTAGTGGCACACTACTGTGATGGCAACATGAATGGCTCCATATGGATTCTGCCCTACTCTGATAATTCTGGTTAAGGAATTTGCAACACCTAGCTTTATCTCAGACTTGAAGGGCACGATCTTGCCAGCCCTGGGGAGGTGGGTTTGGAGGCGGGACTGTAACAGGAAAATGGCAAAATTTGGGGGCGGGTGGCCAACCCGCCTCCAACCCACCTCAGTGCCATCTTGCCAGGAGGCAGGTAGCCGACCCACGCCAGGTCCCATCTCCTTGGAGGCGGGGAAGAGATTACAGCCACTTAACTGCCAGTTAACAGGTAGTTAACAGGCAGATAAGAGGATTATCCCCATTTTGCCCACACAAGTGCCGGCTTCCCGAAGGCTCCGAACCCCGCCAGGGTCACCGAGGCGAGCAGTGGGTCTGCGGGGGTCTGCGGGGTGCAAAAGTGCGCTGTGAAGGTAAGTGATGGATGCAAGTGTGGAGAGGTGAGTATGTGAGGTAAGTGGAAAGTGATCGAAAAAGTTTACTTACCTTTGTTTCTTCCTGCAGGCTTCAAGAGTTGGGGATGCGGAGAGTCTTGCACCTCCGCGGCAGAGATGACAGATGGCCGTTGCATTCTCATCAAACTGCAGAGAATGTCAGTGTTTGATAGCTTCACAGAGCTGTCAAACGATGACAATTCATCTGTCAAAAGGGCGGGCTTAACAAGGTCAATCAAGGGAAAATAGTGTGGGTTGGCCAGAAGTTGATGGAGGCGGGACTGAAACCCGACAAGTGGGAGTTCCCGCCTCCAAAACCTCCCCATTGGCAAAATCCAGCCCTAAATGTTTGTAGATCGTGGGTGCTCTTTCTTTTAATTTTGCTCCACTGGCAAATTCAACGCTTATGGTGTCATCTTTTATTTGCTGCTATTTTTGAATAGATTACATGCTCATACACCAAAATGCATTTGTACGCTTTAGAAAAATACAGCCTCGGTTCTCTTGTTTAATCTCCAGCTCAGTTAATTTTTCACTCACCACAATCATCTCTAGTCTTTTATTGTTTATGGTAACGAGCTGTATTAATTCTTTGATGTCGGCATTTCTACATTATTTCCTCCTCTTCAATTTAAGAAGTGCAGCACTGGCGGTGGAGCTGTCCTTTGGATGAGATATCAAACCGAGGCCCTCTCAAGTAGATGTAAAGTATCCCAAGGCACAATTCGAAGAAGAGTAGGGGAGTTCTCCCGGTATCCTGGCCAACATTTATCCATCAATTAACCCTAAAGCACACGATCTGGTCATTTATTTCAGTGTTGTTTGTGGGACTTGCTGTGCACATATTGGCTGCTGTGTTTCCTATAATTTTCAATTCTTATTAGATACAGGAGTAGTGCTGGAAGACCGGAGCATTGCTAATGTTATACCACTATTCAAAAAAGGGGAGAGAGATAAACAGGAATCTACAGGCCAGTCAGCCTATCATCGGTTGTGGGGAGGTTATTGGAAACCATTATCAGGGACAAAATAGAATTTCATTGGGGCAAGCATGGGTAAATCAAGGAGAGCCAGCATGGATTTTTTAAAGGCAAATCGGGTCTTGATTGAATTCTTTGATGAGGTAACAGAAAAGGTTGATCAGGGTAGTGCAGTAGATGTTGTATATACCGACTTTCGGAAGGCATTCGACAAAGTGCCACACAGGAGGATTATTAATAAATAAAAACAGGAAGTGCTGGAAATACTCAGCAGGTCAGGCAGCATCTGTGGAGAGAGAAGCCGAGTTAACGGCCGCGATTTCGCCTACCTGGGCGGCTTCATGGCGGGAGAGGTCGGTGGCGGGCCACGAGCCCGTTGCTGTCTTCATCCCGCTGAAAAAAAAGATATTGCTGTAATGGGCTTTGTTCCCCAACCCCATTAAAAGGTGCGGGTCTGTTGACGTCAGCGCTGACGCTTTTGGTGCTGGTATCTTTAAAGGGGCCATGGCCCTATTTCATCTCACTTCTTATCATGACAGGCTGCAGTGCTGACATTGTTTGCTGGAGGTGAAAATGACTTCTCAGAGGCAGAGGGCAGAGGCCACAATTGCCTTCATGCTGCTGTGCATGTTATCACTTCCCTTTCACTCTGCATTCCCAACCCTACTCCTGCACATTGCTACTCAATGCAACATCCCTTGCACCTTCAACCATCCCTCTCTATCTGTCTACATATCACATCCCCATCTTACTATGCACCCCTCACACTCACCCTCATCCTAATGCAATGACACCAACTAACAGCACTAAAGGAGGCAACTTGGTATTGCCACCCCACTCCATCATAGTCTCCCTCTAAAGATCTAACCCATCCATTCCTTACACTCATTCCATCACTCTCACTCAACTTTCACTTCTTTCCCTCCTTGCAGGGAAAGAGAGCCCAAAATAAGAGGAAGAGGGAGAGAACGGGTGGTGGCCCTCAATCCATCGCAATTCTCACAAGTGCAGAGGAGGCAGCCCTCAAAATAAGTGGAGTGGTGGACCAGCCAGAAGTGGGGGATGGAGAGAGGGACTAATCAGAACAACCTGGTGACAGAATCAGTTTCCATACACCTACATGGCATTCATCAGTCACTCACATGGGGGCTGATGTCAAGAGAAATTGAATGCTCATCATGTGCATAATGGTATCTGTATGCAATCGACATATCATATATCTAACTGATGTCTTTACTCTCACACAGGTCCATCAAGAGCGCCCCCCCCCCACCCCCCCCACTGTCCAGGAAGAAGAGTAAGAGGAGCCTCCAGCCTCTGAGGGTGCAGCGACATCTCAGACAAGGCAAGCCAGCACCAGCGCAGATATAATCACCTCGGTGGGGCCGTCGCGAGATAGAGTAGTGTAGTCACCTGGTGTCTCACACATCATAGGTGAGCAAGAGCAGATGGTGGAGACAGCTCGTCGGAGGGCGCAGGAGTCTCCTAGCTCTGCTTAGCTGCATGCAGACGCTGAGCTCGGGGGCCATTAAGGAAGAGGGCGATCCTGAAGCTGCAGGAACAAGTGCAGGAGGCTCTGACAGGTTTTGCAACTGTGGTGACTGCGAGTGTGCAGAGAATGGAGGAGTGCATCTCAAACATGACCACCACCGTGGCGTACCCACTCGCGGCTGTTGGTTCCTCCATGGATAGGATGGCCACCTGCATGGAGGACCTAATGCGCCAGTCGCATGAGCACATGGTTTCAATTCAAAATAGATGGGCATCTACGGAGGAGAGAAACCAAAGGCTCATAGACATCCTTGCTAGGAGGAATGTCAGTATAGACATGGGTCCTCATGGCCCCACTGATGTGCAGCAAGGTGCTCTCCAGCTACTTGTTAGCAGAAAAGTGCGGGTGGCCCATGAGAGGGATGATGGTGGGAGGACACGTGGAAGTGGGGACTCCTCTCCAAGCGCTCACACTTCTACCCCCTTGCCAACCCCTCGGTCAGAACCCAGATATCTCCCCGGACAGCGATGGCTGAGTCTGCCACTGCACAGTCGCAGGAGGAGCAGACTTTGGCAGGGCCCTCACAGGCTCCAAAACCCAGAAGACTACCGTCAAAGGCGGCTAAGCAGACGCAGCAGGGAATTGAGGAGGTTGCCTCTACCTCTGCTGAAACCACAGGTAATCTGTTTTTGTTATGTTGGTTGAGGGATAAGTATTGGCCAGGACACCGGGGATAACTCCCCTGCTCTTCTTCGAAATAGTGCCATGGAATCTTTTACCTGAGAGAGCAGACGGGGCCTCGGTTTAACGTCTCATCTGAAAGACGGCACCTCAGACAGTGCAGCACTCCACTGGAGTGTCAGCCTAGCTTTATGTGCTCAAGTCCCTTCTGACTCAGAGGTGAGTGTGCTACCAACTGAGCCACAGCTGATTGTGGTCAGATTCTGAGGACCAAGGTGAGAGAGTGTAAACCGTACCCTTTCTGATGTAATAGATGGCAGGTGAAGTTGAGATGACAGAAGCAAATCTGTCAATGGGGAGAGAGGTTGTTCCAATGAGCTGACACTGGATAGAGAGTTTGCTACAAATACTTGCAACCTGCATAAAGCTCAATCTGTCTTCCAAATGCAGTAAGCAATAGTTTCTGAGCTTGGAAAGTGAACAGCTGTGAGATGCGAGCTTTTATAGCACATTTGCAGCTGTCATGTAATCAGATAATTCCATGCTGAATCAACTCATGACCTGCTGAGCTGACATGCTCCCCGAGCAGCGTGGAACCCGTGGGCAACCTCGTAAAATTTAAAGGTGAGGTCAAAATAGTTTTTAAGTGCCTGTTAACAAGCTCTTAATCACCTAAATTGCCTCCCCCGCCGCTTGGTGTTGGGTCTGTTCAGCGATGACAGACCCGACATCTGGGAACCCGCTGTCAAAAAAAAGAAATTCCCACCCGACCTGCCACCAAACGTGCCTGCTGACCCCGCGAAAAATTCCCCCCAGCGTTTCAGGTCGATGACCTTAAGTCAGAAGTAGGAGACCATTGGTACATAGAGCAAACTGTGGATCAGGATATCTGTACAGCACTCCCAGTAGCTAAGCAGTGAATTACAGCAAGGCACTACAGTGAGCCAGGAGACTCTTGGCGCAGAGATTTGGCATACTGAGACGATGCTTCAGACATTTGGACCACTCATTCACTGTGTGTACATCACAACAAATCCCATCTTGCAAAAATCATTCTACTGATTTATTCCCAAGAAGTATCAAACAGTCAGTGAAAAAGCAGTAATACTCATTTAATGCATTGGAAATTTGACAGTGATCTTATGCAGAGTGTTCCACTTGTGTGTCCTGACTTTCCACTCAAAGAACATACTTTTTTCTTGAAAAAGGAAATGACTATTAATACCAACAAATTTTTACCTTTATGACTAATCTCAACCCACTTAGTTGCCTTCTCACATTACAACAGTGACTTCAAAAGTACTTAATTAGCTGTAAAGCGCTTTGAGACGTCCGGTGGTCGTGAAAGGCGCTATATAAATGCAAGTCTTTTTTTCATTCTTTTCTCATTGTATCCCACAATCCCTTCTGTCTCCAGAAATATACCTAAGGGATATCGCAAATTCGTGCACCCACCTGAATTCTCCTGATATGTGCTGCCAATGGGTATCGCTCCCATGTGTTCCCTCATCCTTATTTTCCTTCTCTAAGCAGCATATTTAAAGTGGTATTCCCAGGGGAATACCCATTCTGCGAAAGGGTGTGTGACCCCAAAAGTGGACCCGCAATGTCCCTTCTCCCACAAAATTCACCAGAAATAAAAGAAATCCAGATAAATCACTCAGCAACATTTGGAGAGACATCACCTATATGTTGCTTGCTGCCCCTTTAACTGACTGTCTAGGTTATTGTGCAGCCTGGCAACTTTGAATGCCTAATATATATGGGTAGGAATAGGGATGGTATGATGGCCAGAAAGTGATGCGGAAGATGTAATTATATCGTTTCCATACCTGTTTCAGGCATGGGATCCTGTGCTTTGCTCAGCCAAGAATGCGTGACATGCATGAAATGCTGCATCTTCCCTCTCCCCTTTTTTTCTATGCCATGCACCCACTAACAACATGAAATCTGGCCTCTAATGAGAAACACCACCAAATTTCCAAAAATGCTGGAAGGGAGAAGATTTACCGACGTGTTCACGGCACAAGCCAATACAAAAGTTGTCAAAGCTGAGGCCTCTTTCATAAACATGCTGGCAGTGCACATACTGCCCTTTGCTTGTGGAGAACTCTTTCAGAAGCACGGTAATTAAGTATTGCACCGGCCTGAATGTCGAAGGTGACCTGTTAAGCAGTAAAGGCAGCCTTCATTGGATAGGGTGCTTTGGGACTGAAATATCGAAATGATGTAGCAACTGCTTGTCACCACTTGCGTGTACCTTGACCAGAACAGTAGAATAGGTATTGAAAAGCTGCTGGCCATCTTGATTGGCTATTTTTATCAGCAGCTGTGGAAAAAAAAGTAATTTCATTTTTGGATATGCCACAAAGGGACTGAAATCACGCTGTGCGATTTTAATTTCACTGTCAACATGAAAATGCTTCATCTTCCATTTTAACAAAAGTATGAGTTCATTTATTTTAAATAGATTAACACCTTCATTCAAATAGTGTACAAAAGTATTTCATACAAGTTCATTAGCGTTTCCATTACCAATATCTCATAGTGTGATTTCAAAGAGAGCGTTAGCAATAATTGTCTAATGACAATTTCGAAAGAACTCAGATCACACAGCAGAACTTGTCAGACAGTGCTACTGCAATGGCTGAGAGAAACAATTCTATCTTGTCCCGATTGAAGGAAATAATTTCCGATGTAATCGTGACAATTTGCTGTTTTTTCTCATCAGTCGACATATGCTTAAAATTTGGAGTTGAAGCTTTATAGGTGCCTTTGGAAGACCTAATTTTAGACATTTATTGCCACTTTGCTTCACATTCTTAACAGCAACATAAACCTCATTAATTTGCCCTGTTTGTTGATGTGGAACCTCTAAAGGTAATAAAGTATTCTCTAACAGATGGCTGAGCCTTTGAGAAGTGCTGCAGAGAATGTTATCATATTTTATGACTTATAAATCCTGCAGAATCAAAATGGTCCTAATTTCTGAGTGCCTTTGAAGCCGCGGGGTCAGATTATTATTCCTGCTTTAGCACTATTCAGTGGAGTCCTTGCAAAAATATAGCCTGCAGCCACAAAGCAAGGATAGTCAACTCATGCTGCTAACGAAAGAATGGAAATATACACTATGTGAGCCTGTAAACCAGAAGCTGCTAGGTGTTTGCTGATGCCTGAATTCTGTGCAATACTGACAATTTCCTGCCAGCTAAAGAGATCCATATTGGCCGTTGTCTCCAGACATATATAACAGAGCATGGGGATCACATTGCTGCAACAGCCATAGGCAACAAGCTTGTTTAGAGCATTTTAACAGATTCGCTGAGCTGTGCTTTCAAAAATGGTAAGCAAATTACCTTTAAGGCTGTGGTCATCCATCTGGAATCTGCAAATTCAAAGAAGAAAGTGACCAAGTAAAAGATGAATTCTTGGTTTATCAGTTTTCCGATTATGAAATGGTCATTGCTGAAAGTATTTTTTTTCCATCATACAGGACTAAAGCTCTTTCACAACTGGAGATATCCAGAAACATAGAAACATAGAAACATAGAAGATTCGGCCCCTTGAGCCTGCTCCGCCATTCGATGAGATCATGGCTGATTATCCAAACTCAGTACCCTGTACCTGCCTTCTCCCCATATCCCTTGATACCTTTAGCTTTAAGAAATATATCTAACTCATTCTTGAATATATTTAATGACTTGGCCTCAACTACCTTCTGTGGTAGAGAATTCCACAGGTTCACCACTCTCTGGGTGAAGAAATTCTTCCTAATTTCTGTCCTAAATGGCTTACCCGTTATCCTTAGATTATGACCCCTGGTTCTGGACTCTCCGACCATCGGGAACATTCTTCCTGCATCTAGTTTGTCCAGACCTGTCAGAATTTTATATGTTTCGATGAGATCCCCTCTCATTCTTCTGTACTCCAGCGAGTATAAGCCCAATCGACCCAATCTCTCCTCATATGTCATTCCTGCCATCCCAGGTATCAGCCTTGTGAATCTTCGCTGAACTCCTTCCATGGCAAGAACATCCTTCCTCAGATAAGGCGACCAAAACTGCACACAGTACTCAAGGTGTGGTCTCACCAAGGCCCTGTACAACTGCAGCAGGACATCCCTGTTCCTATACTCAAACCCTTTCGCTATGAAGGCCAACATACCATTTGTCTTCTTCACCGCCTGCTGCACCTGCATGCTTACTTTCAGCGACTGGTGCACAAGGACACCCAGGTCTCGTTGCACTTCCCCTTCTCCCAATCTATTGCCATTCAGATAATAGTCTGCCTTTCTGTTTTTGACACCAAAGTGGATAACCTCGCATTTATCCACATTATATTGCATCTGCCACGCTTCTGCCCACTCACCCAACCTGTCCAAATCATCCTGGAGTTTCTCGGTATCCTCCTTGCAGCACACAGTCCCACCCAGCTTTGTGTCATCTGCAAACTTGGAGATATTACATTTAGTTCCCTTATCTAGATCATTAATGTATATTGTGAATAGCTGAGGTCCAAGGACCGATCCCTGCGGTACCCCACTAGTCACTGCTTGCCACTCGGAAAAAGACCCATTAATTCCTACTCTCTGCTTTCTGTCCGCCAACCAGTTCTCTATCCAAGTCAATACCTTGCCCCCAATCCCATGTGCCTTAACTTTACACGCTAATCTCTTATGCGGGACCTTATCGAAAGCCTTTTGAAAGTCCAAATACACCACATCTACTGGTTCTCCCTTATCTATTTTCCCAGTTACATCCTCAAAAAATTCCAGTAGATTAGTCAAGCACGATTTACCTTTTGTAAATCCATGTTGACTTTGTCTGATCCTCTCACTGTTTTTCAAATGCTCTGCTATTACATCCTTTATAATGGACTCTAGCATTTTCCCCACTACCGATGTAAGGCTTACCGGTCTGTAATTCCCCGCTTTCTCTCTACCACCCTTTTTGAATAGTGGGGTAACATTAGCTACCCTCCAATCCATGGGTACAGTTCCAGATTCCATCGAATGTTGGAAGATGATCAGCAATGCATCTACTATTTCTAGGGCCACTTCCTTAAGTACCCTAGGATGTAGATTTTCAGGCCCTGGGGTTTTATCGGCCTTCAATCCCGTCAATTTCCCTAACACCATTTCCCTGCAAATACTGATTTATTTCAGTTCCTCCCTTTCATCAGACCGTATGTTCTCCAACATCTCTGGGAGGTTATTTGTGTCCTCCTTTGTGAAGACAGAACCAAAATATGCATTTAATTGGTCTGCCATTTCTTTGTTCCCCATTATAACTTCCCCCGCTTCTGACTGCAAGGGAGCTACACTTGATTTCACTAATCTTTTTCTCTTCACATATCTATAAAAGCTCTTACAGTCAGTTTTTATGTTCCCAGCAAGCTTACTTTCATATTCTATTTTCCCCTTCTTAATTAATCTCTTTGTCCTCCTTTGTTGAATCCTAAACTGCTCCCAATCCTCAGGGTTACCGCTTTTTCTGGCCAATTTATATGCCCTCTCCTTGAATCTTAGCTATCCCTAATTTCTCTTGTTAGCCACGGTTGAGTCACCCTTTTTGTTTTATTCTTATGCCACACTGGGATGAACAAATTCTGTAGTTCATCCATGCAGTCTTTGAATGTTTGCCATTGCCTATCCACCGTCAACCCCTTGAGTGACATTCCCCAATCAATCCTACCCAATTCGCACTTCATACCATCGTAGTTTCCTTTATTTAAATTCAGGACCCTAGTCTCTGATTCAACTACTTCACTCTCCATCCTAATGAAGAATTCTATCATATTATGATCACTCTGACCCAAGGGGCCTCATACAACAAGATTGCTAATTAATCCTTTCTCGTTACATAATACCCAGTCTAAGATGGCCTGATCTCTGGTTGGTTCCTCGACATATTGTTCCAGAAAACCATCCCGTAAACATTCTAGGAATTCCTCCTCCACAGTATTTTTACTAATTTGGTTAGTAGAGAGAAATGCTAACATTTAGAACCATTGATATTTATGGCACAGAACAAGGCCCTTTTGGCCCATTGTGACAGTGCTAGGTATTTGGTAGACCAGTCCAATACTAATCCCGCTGACCCCTTTCTCCTCATAGCTCTGTAACTTCCCCCATTTCAAATATTAACATCATTTTCACAGAAAGATGCAATGGTCTCTGCTTCAATCAGTTCCTATTGCAAAATATTCCATGCTCCAACAACCCGCTATAAAACAACATTTCTCCAAACCTCGTTTCTTACTCTCTGAGTGACAATTTGAAATTGACAACCCCCTTTCCACTGACCCCTCAACCAGAGGAAATAGTCTTTTCCTATTTAATCTATCAAAACACTTTATCATTTCAAAAATCCTCTATTAAATTTCCTCTTAATCTTCTCTGTTTCAGTGGAAATAGTCCCACTATTTCTAGTCTAGGTTCCCATCACTTGCATCATCCTGGTGAAACTATGTTGCATGTTTCTATGGCTTTAATGTCCTTTCTATAAGGACGCACCCAGAACCGCATACAATATTCTAATTGTGGGTTAACCAACGTTTTATACAAATTTATCATTACTTATTTACTCTATGCCCCTATTTATAAAATACAAATGCTATGGGCTTTTTATGGTTTTAATGAGCTATTTCAGGGAAGTGTATTTGAACTCCTAGCTCTCTCTCTTCATCCACACCCTACAATGTTGTTCCATTGAGTATATACTCCCATTCCTTGTTTTTTCCTCTCAAAATGTATTACCTCACACTTACCCACATTACATTCACTTTTCCACTTGTCTGCCAATTCTGCTAACCTGCCTATGTCTTCCTCAAGTCATTTACAGTTTTGCTGTTTTCCACCCCCCACCTCCATATCAGCAAGTTTTGAGATTGTGCTCCCTACATCATTTCCAATCCTCCTTCAACAGACATTTGCTCGAACTCTTTGTTTCCTGTCTGGAAACCAACTTTTTATTCATGCTGTAAGATTTCCAAAATTTGCAGATCCCCAAAAATATATCGAAAGAAAAAAATAAGGACTTTGGAACTTTAAAGGAAACATGTCTGGACATGTACAGCGGTGGATTGTCTGGGAATCCAAAGCCCAGCAAACATTAACATTTGGACAATAGGCCCTGGGAAAAGGCCGCCCCACCCAAAACACAGAGCCCATAGGAATGCTAGGCCCAGCAAGGAACCCAAAGCATGAGAACAATGCAAGCTTCCATGGAACAACAGCGCAACAGGATGTAAGCCATTTGATTTGGTTTAGCATAGTTGAAAGCCCATCAAAATTTAACAAGACAATGAACAGGCCTCACCTGAAAACTCACTGCATTACGAAATTAGTTTTCGTGAGGAGTTTTGTGGGGGAGGGGGGGCAAAAAAGGACTATATCTGCAGCAGGTCCCAAGAGCTCTCTCTCTTTCGACTCGCCGACTACGCTGGAACAACTCTCCCTCTCAGCACTGCCCAGAAGCCACATGGTAAAGGAAGACGTTCGATGACCAGAATCACCATCGACTTACCTGGCTGGATTTCGTACTGTTAATACCCCTGTTTGGTGAGCATTATCCCTGATCTCCTGAAACCGAAACCTAGCTAGAAGTGGGATTTTTGGGAGGGATAAAATGTTTTTTTTTCTTGTATACTGTCATTTTTCCCTCGCCTGTAACCGTGTGTTCCCCAAACCTGTTTAAGTGTGAAGTGTGTTTAAGTTTGTTACCTTTTAATTTTAATAAAAGTTATAGTTCTTTTCATCGGAACCTGTTGTCTACTGCATCTTTATTCACAACCCCTAAATAAGTCCAAGTTTTGAACCTGGGGCGTGGGAGCGATTCGAACCACTCACTGAGTCAGGGGAAAGGCTGACTCCTACCACAACCACTCCCTACAATGCTATAATATTTCCTTTTATACCATTAGCCAGAATTTTTATAACACGACTCTAATCATAGAATCGTAGAAATTTATGGCACAGAAGGAGGCCATCCAGCCCATCCTGTCTGCGTCGGCTGAAAAAGAGCTATCCAGCCTAATCCCACTTTCCAGCTCTTGGTCCGTAGCCTTGTGGGTTACGGCACTTCAAGTGCATATCCAAGTACTTTTTAAATGCAGTGAGGGTTTCTGTCTCTACCACCCTTTCAGGCAGTGAGTTCCAGACCCCCACCACTCTCTGGGTGAAAAAATGTGCTCCTCAACTCCCCTCTAATCCTTCTACCAATTATTTTAAATCTATGCCCCCTGGCTATTGACCTCACTGCTAAGGGAAATAGGTCCTTCCTATCCACTCTATCTAAGCCCCTCATAATTTTATGCACCTCAATTAAGTCTCCCCTCAGCCTCTTCTGTTCCAAAGAAAACAACCCCAGCTTATCCAATCTTTTCTCATAGCTAAATTTCTCCAGTCCTGGCAACATCCTCGTAAATCTCCTCTGTACCCTCTCTAGTATAATCACATCTTTCCTGTAATGTGGTGACCAGAACTGTACACAGAACTCTAGCTGTGGCCTAACTAATGTTTTATATAGTTCAAACATAACCTCTCTGCTCTTATATTCTATGCCTCAGCTAATAAAGGAAAGTATCTTGTATGCCTTCTTAACCACGTGATATACCTGTCCTGCTACCTTGAGGGATCTGTGGACATGCACTCCAAGGTTCCGCTGTTCCTCTACACTTCTCAGTATCCTACTATTTATTTTGCATCCCATTGCCTTGTTAGCCCTTCCCAAATGCATTACCTCACACTTCTCCAGATTGAATTCCATTTGCTGCTTTTCTGTCCACCTGATCAGTCCATTGATATCTTCCTGCAGTCTACAGCTTTCTTCCTCACCATCAACCACGCAGATAATTTTTGTATCATCTGCAAACGTTTTAATCATGCCCCCTACATTGAAGTCTAAATCATTGATATATACCACAAAAACATCTTACTGACTACCTACCGAAAATCAACATACACTACATCTACTGCATTCCCCTTAACTATCCAATTGGTCACTTCATAAAAACACTATTAAATTTATCAAATGTGATTTGCTTTTAACAATTCAGTGCTGGCTGTCCTTCAATACCCATGCATCTCTAAATGCTCACTAATTTTGTCTTGAATGATTGACTCATGGTGATTACCTTTCCTTGTCTCATTCATGCAATGGGGGGAATTTTAACCTAAAAAAATGGGTGGGTTGGGGACATGAGGGTAGTTAAAGTGCTAAAAATGTGAATCCCGACCTGAACCCGCCTCCAAGCCGCCCACTTCCGGTTTTAACGAGGCGGGATGGGAGGGGGGCGGGGCGCCAACCCACTGCCAGGAGGCGTGCCATCTATTTAAATATTATAATGAGGCTGGAAGCCTCTTCTTTAACCTCCATTTTGTGTTTAACTGTAGCTGGTCGGGGTTTGCACTCCTCGTAAAATCCGCAAGCTTGAGCAAGGCGAGGATTGGTGCATCCAGGAGGTAAGTACCTTTACACCTACCTCTTGGATCCAGGGTCTCTCCATAACCCTGCAATCGGAGACCCCCCCAACGAGGCCTCCGATCCCCCAACCCAGGCCTCCGATCCTTCCACAAGGCCTGCACCCCCCCTTCCTCCAGTCTTCTCCGTGCTGCTCCTCCGACCCCTGATCTTCTTCGGACCCCCACCCCATCCTCCTCCGGCCCCTGATCCTCTTCGGACCCCTGATCTTCTCCCGGCCCCCGATCCTCTTCGGACCCCCACCCCCATCTTCTCCCAGCCCCCGACCCCTCGGTTTTCTCCTGGCCTGACCCCCCACGCGATCCCTCCCTCCCACCTCTGGTGCGGTCTAGTGCCGCAGGCCTACCCGCCCGGAGTCAGCCAGCCTCTCACTCTGGCTGGCTGCGGCTGGTAAATGAAGGCTTCCCATTCAAATCAGGCACTGCCATTAAAGTCAGCAGGGAGCCCACTTGCCTCCAACCCGCCTTCCCCATTAAAATTCAGCCCAATGATCCAGAGGGTACATTCAGCATGGTACAAACACTCGGGAATGAACAAAAACAGGTTGTGAACATCAAAACTCTTTCTTGGGTATAACCATGAAAAACAATTGTAAGGGTTTTGAAATGAAACAACCAAAGGAAATACTGGAAGCTACAAAGTAGACTATTGCAGTTTATAATAAAGAACATGCTGCCAAATAACACTTTAAGAATGTCTTGATGGTGTGTGCTCATACAGTCTTTTGAGCAGTTCATTTATAAAGTTAATTTACTTCATTAAATCTTCATTTTGCTTCTAAATGTTATAGTTTAAGAATATTGCATTATAATTTCATATTCTTCTTCTTCTTAGGCAGTCCCTTGGAACCGAGGATGACTTGCTTCCACGCTAAAAATGAGTTCTCAGGTGACTGATGAGTCCAATGCGGGACCTACAATCTCTGTCACAGGTGGAGCAGACGGTGGTTGAAAGGATGGGTGGGTGGGGTGCTTGGGTTGACGTGCGCTCCTTCCGCTGTTTGCGCTTGACTTCCACTTGCTCCCGGCAAAGAGACTCGAGGTGTTTGGCGCCTTCCCAGATGCTTCTCCTCCACTTTGTGCGGTCTTGGGCCAGGGATTCCCAGGTGTCGGTGGGGATGTTGCATTTTTACAAGGAGGCTTTGAGGGTGTCATTTTTGACAGATGAATTGTCATTGTTTGACAGCTCTGTGAATCTGTCAAACACTGACATTCTCTGTAGTTTGATGATTTCTTTCTTTGCAGAAATTAGATGGTTGCTGCATTGGAGTAAGCAATGACCATCTGTCATCTCTGCCACGGATGTGCGAGACTCTCCGCATACCCAACTCTTGAAGCCTGCAGGAAGAAACAAAGGTAAGTAAACTTTTTCTAACACTTTCAACTTACCTCACATACTCACCTCTCCACACTTGCATCTATCACTTACCTTCACAGCACACTTTTGCACCCGTCCGACCCCCGCAGACCCACTGCTCACCTCGGTGACCCTGGCAGGGTTCGCAGCCTTCGGGAAGCCCGCACTTGTGTGGGCAAAATGGGGATAATCCTCTTATCTGCCTGTTAACTACCTGTTAACAGGCAGTTAAGTGGCTGTAATCCCTTCCTGCCTCCAAGGAGATGGGACCCGGCGCGGGATGGCTACCTGCCTCCTGGCAATATGGCACGGAGGTGGGTTGGGGGCGGGTTGGGCACCCACCCCCAAATTATGCCATTTTCCCAGCAGTCTCGCCTCCAAACCCGCCTCCCCAGGGCTGGCAAAATCCAGTCCTATGTTTCAGGTCTGAGACCTTTCGTCAGAACTGGAAAAAGTTAGAGATGTAACAGATTTTTAAGCACATGTAGGGGCAGGGAAAGGGAGGCGGGGAGGAAAGAACAAAAGGGAAGGTATGTGATAGGATGGAAGACAGGAGAGATTAAAAGACAAAAGGGATGATGGTGCAGGCAAAAGGAGATGGTAATGGAACGTTAAGAAACAAAAGATGAGTCTAGATGAGGTGTAAATGGGAATGGCAGAATCATCAACAGCTGCCATGTGAGTGAAAAAAAAAATAGGGGCCAAGGTTATGGTCTGAAATTGTTGAACTCGATGTTGAGTCCAGAAGACTGTAAAGTGCCTAATCGAAAGATGAGGTGCTGTTCCTCGAGCTTACGTTGAGCAAATTAACCCACTATTAACTCGCCAGTTTCAATTTTGCACTTGGGCTGTAAGCTTGTGTTTTTCAGTCATGCTTCTTGAAATCATATCATTCATAGGCTCATTTAGCTTGAATGTAACATACTAATAAAGAGCTCCCAATGCCGGGCCAAACATCCCAGTGTTTGCTGGCAGCAGCAATGGGTGGTATTTTGTGCATTCATTAATGGGACACAGGCTTTTTTTAGTCACAATGTTTACCATGTATTTTGCCTATGTTTTTCAATATTATTTAAATAAACATTTCCTGTGTTTTCCCAGATCAGAGTAGGCAGCAGATAATTGTGTTAAGGGACAAGTAGCCAAATTGCTGTTACCGATATCACAGAGAAACTGACAGCAGAGAAATACTTCCGAATGCTCAGCACAACAGAAAGACCTTTAAAGAAGGTGGGATCAGTCAAGTGGATTCCAGAATACCACCATTCATTCCACTGCAAGGTGCACCGAGGTATCTAACTGGAAACTGTTCTCTTTGGCAAGTCACTATAACCTTAAAACTGGAGCTTGCTTGCAAAGTGTCAAATCGCCGTATATCACTCTGAAATTGGTACAAGATGAAAGAAAGCATTTCTTGGCACTTAAATCTGCAGCACTAGTAAAACGTTCACTGGACAAAGTGGAGATAAGTTAAACGTGATTAATTCCCCTCCAAGTGCTCAGTGTGTTTTACACCAGGGTCTCCCTTTGGTGATAGTGTATGCTCTACGTTGTGGAGTTCCTGCTCTCACGCTTTTTCTAGATATTCTCCCAGTGGCAGGCATAAACAAGGAGGCCAGCAGGTTGCTATCATCTGAAAGCTTCTTGAGATCAAGGTGACCTTCTACTTCCACACGCTGGGTCATGAGATGTCCTAGCAACAATCTCCGTCACATCAGTTGTGGAGGTGGCTGCCTGGCCTTACCCACGTTCTGCCACTCCTTCTGTCATGTGGGCGGGGTGGGGAGGGGTCCACCTGTGCCATCACTCTGAGATGCAGCAGCCTCATCTGTGCCTGCTTCCACCATGCCTCTGCTTAACGCTGTCAACTCTGGTTAGATGTAGTCCTGGAGGTTTGCTCACATGACCTAAGGCCCCCAGCCACCCGAGCCAGTCAAACAGCCTTTTTTTCCATCTCCAATATATTTTAATAACTAATAAAAAAATGCGTTCAAAGAAAATGAAAAAGAAAACACACAATTTTTTTTAATGCCCCGATGATTTTTCTCCAGGGTTGCTCGCAGCCAGTGTCCAGGAGATTAATCTTTAATTGCTGGAGACTCCATGGCAATCCTGGAGGGTTGGCAAAACTACCTCTGCTGCTGGGCTCTGCCTCAGCAGGCTCAGTGATCTGCCTGAGAGCAGATTGCTGGGCAGCAATCAGGGCAGTGAATTCCTGCATAATGGCTCGCCCCATCTGATCCCCTAGTTTGTTGAAAACAGACAAGGTAGCCTGCTGCATCTTGAATTCCAAGGCCCCTGTAGCGGTGGTCTGAACATCAATGAGAGATAGTTGACTGTATCTACAACCTCTGTCACTGGAGGCTCCTCTGTCCCTGGTGTTCCCTCATGCTCCTGGGTAGATTGCAGTGCACAAAAGCCTTTGTGCGTTCACTGTATATAGTTTTCCTGTGGGAACGGTGCTCTACAATACCAACAAAGAACTACCCTCCTCTGCTGCACTTCAATTATATGCAGCTCTACCGATGTAGCAGGAACTCTGGGAGCTTTTGTATAGCTCTGTTCCGTTGTTCCAATCCTTTGTTAAGTTCAGAGAAATTTCACCACCAAAGTGCTATCTTCTGTAATCTGCTGCTGCGTGTCTTTAAATCCCTTCCCTCAAACAGTGACCACTTGCTGGAGTACTCTGCTTCTGCAATGAGGCCTGATCCTGGAAGATTTGGTGGGGTCAGGTCTGTGCTATTGCAGTGGGTTTGAAGCCTGCTATACTTAGTTCTTAGTGCTATACTGTTCTGTGATGTCCCCAGAAAATATATATTATTGCAGGACTAAAGCAAGTTGGCATCATGTTATTTATTCAAATTTTGAAGGATTAGGGAGCAGTGCATAACCTAATTGTTCTTTACCACTTTGCAATTTTCAACCATACAGACAGCATATCAATGTACCCATACAGCTCCATATCATCTTATTACGATATAACTGTACATTAGCAGTGTGTAGTTTCAATGAGTGCGAATGTTTCCTCTCCCCCCCACCCCCCTTTTCATCTGTAAAGGTTGGAATCATTTGATAATGAGAAATTCTGGCCTCAGCTATAATAATTCACACACCAATCTACTTTTAAAAGGTTAGACTGGAAATTAGGCTTTGAAATGACAGAATGCAAAGAAATTAGCATTTAGGTTTGTGAAATAAACATGTGTCTAAGCAGTAGGGAGGCTCGAGGTGGCAGCTTGTAAAAAACAAGTACAATAATTAATAGTTTAAAAGTTATGCATGCAAACAACATGACCTATGCTTAAAACAGCAGGAACCAAAAGGGAACATTTCATAAAACTGAATGCATTAATCATGTATTTTTATTTTCCATACTTTTTTTTCAATAAACTGCAATTTTATTTAAATGGTTGTACTCTAAAAATGAGTGTTTGACGCACCAGGTAAAGTAATTTAATTGGCCAATGGGTCAGCAACTCAAAACAAACCAATTGTGGTGAATAGGGAACAATGACATTTGAATTATGTTTGAATGATATTTTGTTAGGACTGTTTAGCTTTGTAGGTTATTGCTGTGGATTTGAATATATTACGCTATGATTGAAATGACTGTTCCTTCAAAATGAAGGGAAAAAATTGGAAAGTATCAAGGACCCAAAATTCCTATTTTTACAGAAACTGGTAAAGTGCCTGTTTTTGTTGAGTTTAATGAATTGGAAAAATGCAAATTTTTATAAATGCATATTATGATAAATGCATATCCATAAACGTGTGATTCTTGAGAATGTGATTTTGTTCACATCAAGAAAAAACAAAGACACCATGGTCCACCTGTAACAATTATCCTTTAACATTTCTCAACCAGCTAATGAGCTACTTAACTGATATAAATGTTGAAAAGTCAGTTCATTCTGCTGTGAGCTATGTAATTGTAGTCGGCAATGGTTCAACGGCAACTACCCGCAATGCACTGCGTGTGCTGCGGTCTGTAGTGCCGGTCAGTCCTCAGTTCCTAAGCCTGAAGTACAGCATAGTTAAATATGTTGATGTTTAACTCTGGTAGCAGCTGCTACAGAGCGGCCTGATCAAATTATATTGAAGTTTTGCATTTTTGTTTTGAATTTAGATTTTTTTAAAGTTGGATAATTTATTTTTCAGCAAAATAAAAGTGTAATATAAAAACACCATGGGAGATGGATTTCTTGCGTGCTCTGTGTATGCAGCTCATAAACATATTCATTATAAATGACTTCATGACTTTGTTACGCATACTACACAGAGGAAATCTTCCCTGCAGATGTGTTTTAAATAAGCCAATGCTGGTAACTTTAAGACACTGCAGCACAGTTACAAATTGTATTTCAGAACGCCTAAAGCTTGACTCAACATCCTTAGAAAAATACTCATTCGCTGTCATCCTACTTGCTAAATGGTGTTTTTTGCTGGGCCTTTGTATATGTAAGGGCTGATTGAGGCACACACGCTGAAGAGTGCTGTTAGGGAAATCGCAGGCCCATAGGCCCTGGTTTTCCATCTATTAATTTAAAAAGATGATCAATTAGGGGTTGTGGACTTACGATTTTCCAAGCAGTGCTCGTGGGGAGGACCTCATCTTGGAATCGGCCCTTCAGATTTTGGCCCAGAAATTGATCTCGCTCTGTTCCCGCGGGGGTAAGGCTTCCCCGCGATCTCTCACTCCGCTTGTGCTTTTTCAGATCCAGCTCGCACGAACTTGATGTTCCAGACATCAGCTGGGCAGTGCTTGCGTATCCCACCGGCGTAGTGAATTCGTGCGAGCTGTGGGATCACGTGACTCAGTTAGAGCCAATGGCAGCACACCATCTTCCATTCATAAGTTTCACATACGTGCTGTGAAATCTATGAATCTTACACCCCCCCAAAATAACAGCTAAACCTCAATTAAATTTAAAAAAAAAACCATCACATTAATAAAATAAGTATAGTTAAATAAATTAACCATTTTAAATAAAAAATTAAATTTTTGAAAAAATTTAAAATCTTTTAAAAAGTTATAAAAATAAACTTACCTGTCTTTAAAGTCTCTAAAAAAGATATACCTGTTAAAAAAAATTCAAAAAAATACTTAATTCACTACTTACCTTGTTAAAAGTGGGTCTTACTCCTCCTTTTTCCATTTCTAAAATCTTCCGTACTTACCTGCGCGTCCAAAGCATGAAGTGCACAGCGTGCGCGCAGCCTGTAGCGCGCACGCGATGCACCGAGGAACCGCCCCCTTTTCAAAAGACCAAGTGCCGGTTTTCAGCGCATGCGCAGGGCATGCAGAAAACCGGCAATTGGAGAGAGAATACGCGAGAGTACGCAGTGCGTACTCTCGCGTCGCGGGATGAATTTTTGGCCCTTTATTTTTTGAATAAAGTTCAGTATTCCTCCGTTAATTTTTGAGTGCCTCACATTGTGATCAGTTTATTCTACTGCTGGGGTTGTTCAATTAGTTTAATTGCAGGTCCCTTTACTGGAAATGTTCATAAGCCTGGAGTCTGGAGTTCAAGTGAACCTCTAGTTAGTGGGAGAAATGGCACTTCCTCTTGTACCCAAGATGCCAGAAGTAGATGTATATTGCTGTGTTGTGGTGACATGAAGGTACAGCGGAAGATGGGCATCTGTGATGGTTGTGCTTTGCTTCTTCTTTATCAAGCTCGTGGTTATACACCAATCAACTATCACCTTTGTATCTTTATAACAACTCCTCATTAAATATGGATGAAGAGAAGTTCTGGCCTGAACAGTCCAGAAATTTATAAACCATAATGTCAAAAACAAAGGTTCTGTTGTTTAACAGGAGTCTATTTTCTTCCCCATGCCCAATTATTTCTGTGCTTTCTGGTGTGGAAGCACCAATAACCATGGATAGCAATGCTGTGGAACAGATGTGCAGGTCCATTCAGCCTACATTATTCCACCCTATCTGTTCCCCAATGCTACATAAAGTGCTTTTGTAGTGTAGTAACTGCTTTAATGTAGGGAAACATGGCCGCCAATTTGTGCTCAGCGAGGTCCCACAAAAGCAACGAGATAAACTGAAAAGATATACGGTTTTAGTGATTTGGTTGAAGGCTAAGGGGACGATTTTCCCAGCCCCGAGGAGGCGGGTTTGGAGGCGGGACAGTTGGCAAAATGACAAAACTGAGGGCGGGTTCGGAACCCGCCTCCAACCCGCCTCTGTGCAATTTTGCCGGAGGCGGGTTTGATGGGTGCGATTCGGTCCCGCCTCCATCAGTCGGGAGAGGTAGTTAAGACCCTTAAATAGTCGTTAAGGGCCTCTATAATCCTATTTTGACAGGCCTTCGTTATTTTACCACATTTTCAGCATGTTGCATGACCCTCCTAAACCTGGCGGGTTGACAAGTGGGTGGCTTCCTCACAGCTGCAGCTCCACCATTAAAGCGGAGCTTTCATCAGGGAGTAGTTGCAGGTGGCAGAACTTTTGTTCCAAAGGTCTTCAGCACTTTTTGCAGGCCTACCGAAGTCGGAGGTGCTGCAGCTTCAATCTCTCAACTGTGGGACCTCCTTGGAAGACCCTCTCCCCGCTTGGACTGAGCGCTTCCCCAACGGAGGTGTCTGCCAGCAGCATGGGAACCATTTATTTCCTTTCACCATGGACCTCAGATTCGGATGAGGAGCAGCCACGGCAGCAGCAGAACCAGGCAGCTCAGCAGCAACAGCAGCAGGAGCAACAACCTCCTGCTCACCCACCCGATGCTGCACAGGGCAGAAGGTGCCAGCACATGGAAGCACGTTGTGCAAGGAATGCACTCATCCTGGCCAGATTTGCATAGGTTGCCCATTGTGGCACATGTGCTTGGCTCCTTCTTAACACATGATAGACAATGGACATGACTCTCTGGCCTCCTTTCACTCTGACCACCAACCTGACCACGCAAGTGTCGCGGAGCCCGCAATGTGGAGCTGCCGAAGCCGAAATAACAACAGTTTGCCATCACACAGGGATAGTATCAATAAACAGAAGCAATCACCCAATCTGCACACAGATCTGGAGGTTATATCCCTTGCCAGCTGGACCCACACAGCCTTGGTTTCTTTGGGAGGCCTCTTCCTCCCCCTCAACCAGCATACCCAGCCCCTCATCCGAGAACCTCGGGGAGCCCTTGCCTTGGAGCTGGCCATTCTTGAAGGAGATAACAGCTTGGAGGTGGTGCAGCATCGACCAAAAACCAGTGGAATGAGCCAAGGCAGCAAGCAGCCTTTAAATGAAGCTAGATAAGTGATGTCAGCAGAGGCGAGTTTCAGTCCCAAAACATTAATTGGCCCAGGGGAACCCACACTTCTGAAATCAACTGGCCAATTAGGGGAAAATCGCAAATTTTTCCCACCTCTCAGTGGAGGCGGGTTTGGAACCCATCCAAACCGAAACCCGCCTCCAACCCACCTCCAATGGGAAATTCGCCCCCTAAATATCTGCCAGGACAAAAATGTGCGGGTTAGGTTGATTTGGCTATGATAAATTGACCCTTAGTGTTAGGGGGGAATTAAATACGTGGGGTTACGGGGGTAGGGTGGGATATGTGTACTGTGGGGATTAAAGCAGGGACAGGGTACTGGACTTGGATGATCAGCCATGATCGTATTGAATGGTGGAGCAGGCTCGACGGGCCGAATGGCCTACTCCTGCTCCTAGATTCTATGTTTCTATGTTTCTATGACACTGGGAGAACTCCCCTGTTATTCTTCGAATAGTGCCATGTAATCTTTTACGTCTGCCTTGGATTTCTGTCTCATCCAAAAGATGGTACCTGCGAATACCTGCAAATAGATATGAAGGAAGCCAAGAAATGAAGATAACAGTATTAATTTTAAGTTTAAAAGAAATAAATGAAGAGCAGAACAGGTTCGAGGGGCTGAATGGCCTACTCCTGCTCTTATGTTCCTAAGTAATGCTATTCGACGTTTCCATTTAACTAAAGAGTAAATATTGGTGATTTGTTTTTCCCATCTGCAGTGATTTGATAACAAAAGGTTGGTTCAGTATCCATCAATAGAGTTTCTATCATCACCAATCACATCAGCATCCACATCTACTGTACAGACCTGGTAAAATTACATGCAAGGCACTTTAGCAGAAATACAACGCTCGTGAATCCAGAATCATTTGTAAGTGTGAGTGTGTATAGATAAAGCCCAAGAAATGTGTCACAGCTAAAAGCTGCTGTGCTTTCTGACTGTTCTCCATTTGGCCATTCTATATTCCAGCTCCAGCCTCATGTTAACTTGAATTTCAGCCACGCCTCACTCCTGAGCCTTGAGTCTATAATCTAGGCTGACATGCCAGTGCAGTACTGCAGGAATGCTGCACTGTCGCAGGCACCATCTTTTGGATGAGACGTTAATCCTAGGCAGACGTAAAAGATTACATGGCACTATTCAAAGAATAACAGGGGAGTTCTCCCAGTGTCCTGGCAGATATTTAGCTTTCAACCAAATCACCAAAACCGTATATCTTTTCAGTTTACCTCATTGCTGTTTGTGGGACCTCACTGAGCACAAATTGGCAACCATGCTTCCCTACATTAAAGCAGTTACTACACTACAAAAGCACTTTATTAGCTGTAAGACACTTTGGGGTCCTGAGCTTGTGAAAGGCACTATATAAATGCAAGTTCTATCTTTTCTTGAAACATTGGCCCAGAATGTGCTGCCAAAATAATGGCAAGTTTAATGACACTCACCGTTATTAATTAGTAAATCGTCCAGCAACTTGTGGTGAGGAGGAGTTGCCCCGTGAATTGCTAATTGACATAAGGTGCTGGACGTTTTGCGCTGCTCTGCCATTGGCCTCGCTAAAACGGCAGCTCATCATCAAGCTTCCCGCGAGTTTTGTGGAGTTGCGGCATTTGCTCATTAATTGTAAATTAAACTCGCCACAGAAAGTTAGGGCCAGTACTTAATAGTGTAAGTATCTTTTTAATGAGGAGTATTACGTTCCTGCAATGCCAATCAACCTATCTTTCCCACAAAGGGAACAATTTAAACTGTGGAATCTCATTCTTACAGGTAGTAAATTGTTCTTAGAAATTTTTAAAATTAGAATTTTTTAAATGTTTTTCTTACTTTTCCTTTCTGTCCCTTTTCTCCCTCTCTCTCTCTCAATCCAATCTTTCTTTCCCTCTCTTTATTTAAGAGCTGAAGTGCTCTTGCAGAGAGTCAGCACAGGCTTGACGGGCCAAATGGACTTCTTCTGTGCTGTAACCTTTCTATGATTCTATGATACTATTTCGCTTTCTGTACCTGATTTGACGCTAATTTACCCTCCTTCTCATTACTTCCTCTGTTTCTTTCTCAATCCATAAATCTCATTGGTTAAGGAGATAGACTGTTAGTTGATTCATTCACCGAGGTCCCAGATGCCTGTTGCCCTCGTCATTATCAGCTCGCACTTCCAGCAACTTACAGGGCAGATATTTTCCCAGCTGTAGGGTGAGGGAAAAGTCTAACTCACAGGGCACGCTGCAACATGCCCTGCTCCAGCCAATTCTGGGCCATTGTCATTGCAGCTAGAGATAGTGCACTACAACCTGCAACACTTGTCTTGTCTCACTTCACGTTATTGGTATTTCAGGGCAGATGTTTCAATGGGTGAAATTTCAGCGAGTATTTTAACAATTCTGAAAATAGTCAATGGCCAGAATGCAGTGAAAATCAATTCTAAAAACACAATAGAACCAATGAGAAGCTGAAGAGATATGTGTTCTGAATCTATAATTGTTCTGTACAATGTAACAGTTGAATGTGTCTGACAGACCTATATTGTAAATAATTCAATAAGGTTAACATTAATCAAAAAAGACATCATCAATAACACTGAACCAATTGAAAAGAAACCCTACTGGCGTTTCAAGCACAAAACTATTTTGTTCTGCTAAAAGGGAAGGAAAGTCGAGGGCTGCACTTCCTGTTCAAAATGCTCCTCTATATTACAGAAGAAGATTATGGACCAGGTTTTGCTGTCAAACTAACAGTGAGGTTAACGCCGCTCACCGTTATTTATGAGTAAATGGTACGGCAGCTTCAGGCAAGGAGCAGATGCACGGTTAAACGCCAATATCCAGAAGTTGCTGTCCGAGTTGCACCGCTCCACTGGTAGTTTTACAAAAATGGCATTTCGCTGACTGCCTCACCATTGACATGCATTCAATGTTGTGAAGTTGCTGTATTTGGGCGCTAGATATGAACTAAAGCTGCGGCAGATATTTAGGGCTGGTAATTAGTAGCGCAAGTACCCCTTTTAACAACGTGATAAGTGTTAATGACTGCCAATCATGCACCGAAAATCAACTATTATAAGTGTGGAGTCTCATTCCTTCAGGTTTTGAATTATTCGGGGAGATTTAAAAAAAGGCAAATTTTAGATTTTGAAGTAATTTTTCTTACTTTTCCTTTCTGTCTCTTTTTTCTCGCTCTCTCATAATCCAACCTTTCTTTCCCTCTCTTTTATTTCTCTTCCTGTACCTGATTGGACATTGAATTCACGCACTCTAATTCGCCCTCCTTCTCAGTCCTTCCTCTGCTTATTTCTCAAACTTTGAATCTCATTGGTTCAGGAGATACCCTGTTGGTTGCTCTGCTCACCAAGGTCCCAGGTGCCCTGGTTCCCTCGCTACGCCGTTAGCTGCTCACATCTTCAGAAAATTTGTGGGCAAGATTGTTTTGAGCTGAAGGGCGCAGGGGCCAGTCTAACTAACGGCAGACACCGTTCGATGTCCTGCTACAGCAAAATCTGGCCAGATAGTTTGAGCAGTTTTTTTTTGCAACTTAGTAAAAATCTTCAGGTTTGTTAGCGGCTTGAAATTGGGTCTCCTTCATTGCCACATCGCTGCAAGTGACATAATTATTGGGGAGTGTCGTGGATCAGCTCAATAGATAACAATGGGACTTTGGCTTCGAAGCAGCTGAAGAGCCATCTGGGGAACTGTGCTTTCGGCTGGAAAACCTTAATGCCAAAAAAACCTGCTGTTATTTTCTTTTATAAAATACGGGTACTTTGAATAAAAAGTACA
Source organism: Squalus acanthias (assembly GCA_030390025.1). Lineage (NCBI taxonomy): Eukaryota > Metazoa > Chordata > Chondrichthyes > Squaliformes > Squalidae > Squalus > Squalus acanthias. The sequence goes on along the minus strand of CM059433.1, from coordinate 22,459,396 downwards.
GCCAGAAACTATTTCTTTCATTCTTTAATTAAAACGCATTTGCGTTTGTAACTGGCACAAATAAAAATGTTGTGTCTTCACACAAAGTATATAAAATTAAGGCAATTTTTGAATTGAAGTGCATTAACTCCCTGACTTACCAGCTGAATCAATTACGTTCAGCATTTTGGTACCTGAGGACAAAGCCCTGAGCTATGGATTTGAAATCTGTTTATACCAAGGACTCCTCAAAGTAAATTCAATCAGTAGAGTTAGTGATGCAGAATGAATAGTGCAGAGGCTGAAGGACTGAATTGACTTGTCATCGGACAATTGCAGTCTGATTACTTGCCAAAAAAGCCTGTCGAGAAAGATTTAAAAATTTAATTTCATTTAATCGGTGTGAGTTTTGTCAATTTTTTTATGTAACCACGAGCAAATTAATACCTTGGAGTTGACTCGTGCTAAAAAAGTGCTGGACGAATACTTATTAAAGTGCCAAAAATCAACACTTTGAAGGAGTGGAGAAGAGAAAATGATCCAGGACCTACTTAGAAGAACAATCTTTTCACACTCAGTGCTGACATCCCACTCAGAAATCTCTAAAATCTAGGACTGACAAGTGACTAAAACAATTAATCGCCATTAATCTCGCAATTCAAAATTTTTAATCTCAGTTACTCTTGGTTTTAATCGCATACAATACTGATACAAATACTGTATCTATCTCATTACTCATGCCCAATGCAATTCTTTGCACAAGATGGGGTACATTGGTGTTCACACCCTAAATTCAGGAAACCAAGGCCAAGAAATTTGGCACCTTAGCGCCAGTAGTTCAGGCCGGTTTTGAAAAAAAAAAGGGTCTCCGCCTCGTTTCCATCCACTTCCGGTGGGGCCCAGGTTGTTCGCCATATTGGTGAGAGCGGTAGCTCTGGCGGGACATGCGTACGCCAGCAGTATGCAGAGTAGGCAGATTGTGACGTCAGTCAGCGTGAAACTGCCATTTTGGACGTCGCCGCGCCATTCAACGCCCTCTCCTAAACACGCACAGCTGAACATGCGTTCAGCTTCACAAGGGACTCCTCACCAGCGCTATTTAAAGGGAAATCCAACTTGCAGATAAGTTGATTATTTCTCTTGGACTGGCTTTTGCAGAGTTTGTATTATACTGGGTTGCTGGAAGACATTTATAACGTTGGTAAAGTGTGCAGGGAGTACTTCTAGACGTTGGGAAGACATTATCTGCTACTGGAAGGCCTCTGAGTACACCACTTGCTCCCAGTCATGAGGGCTCTAGTTGCAGTCCCCCTCGCGCTGCAGCATAACAGGGAGATGGAGCAGAGGCAGCAAAGAAGACAAGCTGCTCACAAGCTTACCCACCTAGGATCATCAGGGAGAACTTCTCCTACCTGCACCTAAGCTAGGAGCAGTGTGCTCGGCGGCTCTGCTTCACCAAGGAGGTGGTCACAGAAATCTGGCACCTCTTGGAACCAGACCTGCAGCCTCAGAGCAGGACAACGACGGCCCTGCCAGTGGCCCTCAAGGTGACCATGGCCCTGAATCTTTTCTCCAGTGGATCCTTCCAGGCTAGAACAGGCAACATAGCAAACATCTCGCAGTTCGCCTTCCATCACTGCATCCGGGAGGTCACAGAGGCTCTGCACTCTAGGAGAGGGGACTTCATTGTCTTCTCTCTAAACAGAGAGAAGCAGGAGGAGCACGCACATGGCTTTGCCAGGATATTGGGCTTCCCATGTTGCAGGGTGCCATCGACTGCACACAAGTGGTTTTGCAAGCGCTGCATGTCAATGGTGAGATGCTCTGTAACCACAAAGGGTACCACTTGCTTAATGTGTAGTGCGACCATGCCCGGTACATCATGCTGGTGAATGCACGCTATCCTGGCAGCAGTCATGATGCCTTCATCCTGCACCAGTCCGCTGCGCCAGCAATCTTCCAGCCACCACGCTGAACCCGAGGGTGGCTGTTAGGTGACAAGGGCTATATGTTCTAAACCTGGCTGATGAATCCCTTCCGCAACCCCACCACTCGTGGCCAGCAATCATATAATGAGAGCCATGCCGCCACGAGGAACGTCATTGAGCAGACCATCGGGGTGCTCAAGCAACGGTTCCACTGCCTTGACCGCTCAGGAGGAGCCCTCCAGTACTTGCCAGAGTGGGTGTCCCAATTCGTGGTGGTCTGCTGCATCCTCCACAACTTGGCTATCATGAGGGCACAGCCCTTGCCCCCATGAGTTCCGCGACCACCTCAGGAGGAGGAGGAAGAGAGGAAGCAGCCTGCAAATCCCCATTCCGGACGAGTTGTCCATGAGCTCAACATCAGAGTCCGATTCCCCTGAATGAAAACCCAGATCCTCGTTGCTCAACACTTCTCCACCTTACCATCCCTCTGTTATGGAACAACCCAGCGTCCTCTTGGCCACAATGCTGAAATGAAAGCCACCACAAAACAAACATTCCAAACATAAATGATTCATTCCAAAACTACATAACAAAGTCAACTAATCACCCTTAGGCATTCCCTTAGTGCCTGTCTTTCATGTGTCTTTGCCTATCCTAGTGCTCCTGTGATGTGCTACCCCAGCAGCATGGCTGGTGGAAGGCTGCTGACTTTCAATGGGCGAGACTTCAGATGGCCTTGCAGGTTGACCTTGAGCAGCTCTGGGCCTAGAAGGCCCAGTTGTAGGCTGCACCACCTTGGCATGGGCAGCAGCAGTCTGGGCTAGCTGGCTGACAGGCAACAGTAAGGGCACTGGTGGAGTGGCAGTGGTTGGAGTACAAATGCTGTCATCCTGAGAGAGGACAACAGGTTCGTGCTCCATGGAGCCACTGCCACTCCCCTGGGGTGGTGCCTCAGCAATCCTAGTAATCTGCTGGAGGACAGATTGTTGGACTGCTGTAACACACTGCCAGCTGAGGCTAGTGGTTCAGTTGGTGGGATATTGGGCCAGAAATTCGGCTGTTGTCGGGTGAGTACGCGCTGTGTACTCACCCGTAAGGCCACCTGAAGTGCAGGTTTCCTGCATGCACTGCGCATGCGCGGGAAACCGGAACTTCCGTTCCCCTGAAGGGAGGGGTTCAGAAGTCGAACACGTGCGCGGGAGAGGCTGCGCGCACGCAGCGAACTTCGATTCTTTTTTCAGGTTTCTCCTGGAAGGTAAGTATGAAGAAGCTGTGCTTTTAAAAAGGAGGCGCAAGGCCTGTTTTTAACAAGGTAAGTGGTTAATTAATTACAATTTAAATTTTTTTTCAACAGGTTTATCTTTTTTAGATACTTTAAAGAAAGGTAAGTTTATTTTTAGCACCGTTACAAAGTATAATTAATTTTTTCAAAAATTTAAATTTTTGTTTAAAGTAGTTAATTTATTTAAATTATAGTTATTTTAAAAATGTGATTTTTTTTTAATTGATTTGAAGTTTAAGTGTAGTTTTGGGGCCGATCTATATTCATAGATTTGACAGGTCTTCCTGTCAAATCTATGAATGAAAATGCCCTGCTAGGATTGGCTCTCCATGGCCCACGTGATCCCAGGGGACGCTTCGATCTAACTGCGCCCCTGGGATACACAAGCACTGCGCGCCGGCAGCTGCAGGAGGCCCAGGACCCGAAGTCCTCGTGAGCCCAAAGCACAACTGCAGGCGCGGTAGGCAAGTACGCGCGCGATGCTTGCACCCGCAGGAAGCCGGAAAGCTGAATTTCTGGCCCAATGTATCTGAAGATGCATTCACTGACCTTGACCACTCGTGTGAGGTCATTAAACTTCTTTCAGCACTGGATCCAGGTCTTGAGGGAGAGACTGGTGGCACTGACCGCTTCAGCAATCTGCTCCCGCTGCCTGCTTACAGTCAGTCTGGTAGACCTCCTGGTCCCCTGCGGGTAGAGGACCTATCTCCAACTTTTGACCCCCTGCACTAAGGCCTCCAGTGCTGCGTCACAGAACCTAGGTGCCCTTTCTCAGCACTTTCCTTTGCAATGATAACCCTTTACAAAGTACAGACAGCATTTCACAGTGCAGGCTAGCTTTAAATAGAGTTCACTTCCCATGAAATCGGGCCCCCTGCTGAGCGCTGAGTCAACCAGCAGCACGTTCAGCGCTGGGCTCAACGCTTCAATGATGTTAATTAGCAAGCAGCATGAATTTCATGCGCTGCCTGCATTACTTTCAACGGGCGCGGGCAGATCGTGCATCGAGATCTCTCGCCCATTTTCGGGCCTTATCGAATTTAGCCCCCCAAAGATCGAGGAGCACCATCCCTACAACACAAGATATTCCAAGCATCTTCCCATCTCTGGCAACTCCTCCCTATCATAATCTCCACAGATTTGGCAACTTTTGCTACACGAGAACCATATATATGCACAATTGAGCTACCGACGGGTTATTTTAATCTGCGGTTTGAAAATCCTATGAAAGAGTGTGTCCAAACTGGTTCTGGATCTAGCGAGATCCAATGGTGACAGTTAAATCCGCTGGGACTTTGCTCTAACCCCCACCCACAAAACTCACCCACTTCCTGGTGGACATGCGTCGCCATAGTAACCAGCAGGCAGTGCCCCTCCCACAACAACGTGACCTGGCGACACCAAGGAAAAATAGCTAAAAGGGAAAGTCTTTTAACGCAACACGTACTGGAATTGAATGAAGCTGCCCACAGCGCTGCCTCCACTTCAGCTCAGCCCCCAGTCCTGCTATAATGGCTTCAATGTACCCCAGGCATAGTTAAATGTGAGGTGGTGCATTTTGGCAGGAGCAATAAGGAGCCACCTACTCCTTGGATGGCCCCGATTTTAACTCCAGGTGGATTCCCTTCGTAGGCCTGACTTAAAATTACAGTCGGGTCTTAATGATGTCATCGGGCCGCAACATGCATATGTAAAGAAGGACCCTGCTGGCTCCGAGCGCGTGTCCTCAGGTGAGCAGGTTAAAATTGCAGATGTTGCAATCATGGCGACTTTTCTACAGGTAAGAGCTAGGGCGATTTTAAACCGCCAGGTTTCCGCTGAGCGACTAGGGTTAAAAGAGTCTAAATGGGGTAGAAGAAAAAAGGGATCTAGGGGTACAATTTCAAAAAGAAATCATTAAATGTAGCAACACAGGTTAACAAAGCCATAAAAGGTGCAAACAAAGCACTGGGGTTCATATCTAGAGGAATCAAATTCAAAAGCAGTGAAGATATGTTAAATTTACATAGGAAGGAAGGAAAGAAGGAAGGAAGAAAGAAAGGAAGGAGGGAAAGACTTGCATTTATATAGCGCCTTTCACGACCACAGGACATCCCAAAAACACTTTACAGCCAATGAAGTACTGTTGTAAGTTAGGAAATGAGGCAGACAATTTGTACACAAGGTCCCACAATCAGCAATGTAATAATGACCAGATAATGTTTTTTTAAGTGATGTTGGTTGAGGGATAAATAGAATATCGAACAATGGAAAAAGTTCAAAAGAGATTTACAAGGATGCCAGAACTGAGAGGGTACGACTATCAGGAAAGACGGTCGGGTTCTTTTCTCTAGAAAACAGAAGACTAAAAGGATGGAGGTCTTAAAAATTATGAAGGGGTTCGATAGGGTAGACGTAGAAAAGATGTTTCCACTTGTGGGGGAGACCAAAGCCAGTGACCATAACTATAAGATAAAAAATAATGAATCAAATAAATCAAATGAGGAATACTGGAAAAACTTCTTTACTCAGAGAAAAAAACCTCATAGAATGGTGATAATGTGCTACTCATTACCACATGGAGTGGTTGAGGCGAATAGCATAGATGCATTTAAGGGGAAGCTAGATAAGTACATGAGGGGAAAGGAATAGAAGGATATGTTGATAGGGTGAGATGAAGTAAGATAGGAGGAGACTCGCATGGAGCATAAACACCGAGATAGACCTGTTTCTGTGCTGTAAATTCGATGTAATTCTATGTACCTCACGCCTCCATCAGTACCCAGATTTATCAGATTTATCAGTGAGTGAGGCCTCAGTTACCTGGTGGCTACTTTGTAGATGATGGCTCCGGTGGCACAGACGCTGAATCCAATGCCTCCAGCGATGCTAGCAGTGAAGAAAGCGCTCAGCGTGCGGGCCACTGCGTCCATTCTCTGCTCGGAACGTTGCCCGGGACAAATCAAACCCACGTGGGTACAAATGACAGGAATTAAATTGCATAGTCTATGAGCTACTCCTGTGCCTTTGCTTATGCCTGTAGTAATATTCAAAATCTTCCCATTTGTTAAGCTCGCAAATACCAGCTCTGACCTGGAGCGAAATGTCCACTTCTTGATTTGACTGTGCAGCCGTGGAATGCTACATAATTCCGTCAATAATGATCTTAACAAACACTGGAGTTCATGAATCCACTTATCCACTTTCAGAAGGGTAGGAAAGGCCAGAGAATCACTAACTATGAATTGTCAGAGAATCACTATGAATATCTCATTAGCACTTTCTTCCTACATTCTACCACTTTCTAACACATACTCTACCTATATTTCCATTAAAATTCTCAAAAGCAGCAATGATCATTAGAAAAGCCATGAGGTGTCTAGAAAATGCTATTATGGATCTAATGTGCACATTTGAAATGATGTGGAAAACTGCAGTGCTTATGAAAGGTTTGGAGCGGACAAGTAGTGGGGGCATTGATAGCAAGAGACAAACTTAGAAGAAATTGTTTCCACACAGAGGGTTAGACCAATGGAAAACTTTACCAGAAGCAGAGAGCGACAAGGGGCCAAAAATCTTTGGGGGGTGCATCCCAATTTAAGTACTGAGATGGGTTTGCCCGGCACCTCTGGTGCTGGCCCCACCAAAGAGTTTCAAGGAGAGTTCACTCACTCTACATGACTCCAGTGGGTACCCACAACACTACAGGCACATGTCCCAGGAGACCAGGAATCCCACTTCGGGGTGGGAGTGTGGGGAGGAGTGCCTGGGACCTCCTGCAAAGAAGGTTTTAGCCGTCCATCAAGCTAATACTATTTGGAGTTTCAAGCCATGTCCTGGGCCTGGTCCACCAAGATGGGTCACACAACCACTATGCCACATTCTGCTGGGCTTACCAGCTGCCCTTCCCACAATTGATATTTCCTAGATCAGGGACGTAGGAAATCCTGATATAGTTATGCTAGATCTCCCATTGGACCTATGGCAGGAGACTTTTAAAACCCTTGTAGATCTTCAGGGCTCTCAAGTTGAAGATGTAACACTGGCACAGACATGATGGGCTGAATGGCTTATATCTGACCTGTAATTACTTTGATTTTCACAAAACTGATTAAAATCAATTGAATCTTTCCATATTAACATACCCCAATTACCAACCAGACATGGTTTAAAAGGTCGAATTAATCAATACACAGTCATCTTGAAACCTTTTAAGTATTTACATATCCCTTAACAATTCACAGCTTTTAACTCCTCTAATTTTCTCCCACTCCAACTGAACTACTTAGTGACTTTATCACAGATGTTTTGACATATGAGATCAACAATCATCTTGGTATCTTCCATAATCATTAAGGCTATCTTTCGTGTCAGAGCACATGTAAAAGAACTGAGCATCACAAAGCTTTTAGATTAAAACCTAGTCTTTTAGTGTTGCATAACTTTCCTATTGAATGTTATCAATAACAGCATCAGACGTCAAATGAAAGCCCTTATAAAGCATGTACTTAAAGTAGGGTGGGCAACTCTGGTTGGACGTATTTATGGAGGTGTCATCGCACGACAGCCAGCCTCCAACCGCCCCACCCAATCAAACAGTCTTTTTTCCCATTTCCAGTATTTTTACAACAAATGAATAAAAGTGTTAAAAGAAAATTAATAGGCCAGAGTCTGGCATCAGGAAGGAATTATGGAGATCATCAGTAGGCAACGGGCCTTCAAAAGCAGATTTTTTGACTTTAATCGCACAGTGTACAGAAGAAATTGCCCCTGATTGTTACTGTCTTTGCATCAGGAATAGATCACAAAATAAGTGTGAGTTACATCAAATCTATGTTAATGTGAAAGTGTCTCTTTAAATTATGGTTGCCAACCCACCAGGATTATCCTGGAGTCTCCAGGAATTAAAGATTAATCGCCTGGACATTGTTGCGAGCAGCCTGGGAGAAAAAGAAGGATATTAAAAAAAATTGTTTTATTGGGCCAGAAGTTCGGCTGTTGTCGGGTGAGTACGCACTGTGTACTCACCCGTAAGGCCACCTGAAGTGCCGGTTTCCTGCATGCACTGCGCATGCGCGGGAAACCGGAACTTCCGTTCCCCTGAAGGAAGGGGTTCAGAAGTCAAACGCATGCGCGGGAGAGGCTGCGCGCACGCAGCGAACTTTGTTTTTTTTTTCAGGTTTCTCCGGGAAGGTAAGTATGGAGAAGCTGCACTTTTAAAAAGGAGGCACAAGGCCTGTTTTTAACAAGGTAAGTGGTTAATTAATTACATTTTAAACATTTTTTCAACAGATTTATCTTTTTTAGATACTTTAAAGAAAGGTAAGTTTATTTTTAGCACCGTTAAAAAGTATAATTATTTTTTTCAAAATTTAAATTTTTGTTTAAAGTAGTTAATTTATATAACTTATAGTTATTTTAAAAATGTGATTTTTAAAAAATATTTATTTGAAGTTTAAGTGTGGTTTTGGGGCCGATCTCTATTCATAGATTTGACAGGTCTTCCTGTCAAATCTATGAATGAAAATGCCCTGTTAGGATTGGCTCTCCATGGCCCACGTGATCCCAGGGGACGCTTTGAACTAACTGCGTCCCTGGGATACACAAGCACTGCACGCCGGCAGCTGGAGGAGGCCCAGGAGCCGAAGTCCTCGTGGGCCCAAAGCACAACGGCAGGCGTGGTAGGCAAGTACGCGCGCGATGCTTGCACCTGCAGGAAGCCTGAAAGCCAAATCTCTGGCCCCATAACATGTAACATTTCTGTGAATTCTTCCATAGTGGAATTGTGTGCCTGACTAATCAGACATGATATTAAAACTGTATTCCAGCACAGTAAGAAGCCAAATGCTGGGTTTGCACCATGAACTTGCAATACAACAGCACATAGTGAGAAATATATTGCCAAACTGCCAACAATGGAAAAATAATGTATCTTCTTCTTCCCTCAAACCAAAACAGATGAAAATACTGTAGCTCCTCCACAAGAAACAGTATGTTCTGAAATTTTGAGTTCAGTAGCCATGCAGAGCAGCAGGAATCATCACCTTGCTATATTATTCTCAATGGAAATGTTAATGGTTTTATATGCGCATTCAGGATTTGAAACAAAGGAGCTGCTATGCCCATTTCCCTTGAATGATCAGCTGTTCTGAACTCTTGGACAACAGTACGAGATGATTGTTAATATTAGCAAGTTTCACACCACATTGCATTTCATACTTAAACCACCAACTCAGTTCGTCTCGGGCAATATTTTTAATACTTTCTCATCCCGGTTTGAAAGAAAAGTATGATACTTGGTCCTTACAAAGACCTTTCAGAATGTGAGAAAGCATCCAGCTTGTGTGTGACATTGTAAAAGAAAATAGAGTGCATTTAAAGTTCGGATTAAATCCTGCTGTTAGTTTTTCTTTCATTAGAAAATTAGAATTTATTTTGTGAATAATTTTTAAAATAGCATCTGGGGGGAATTTCAACCTCTTTATTTTTTGATGTATAAATTTGAAGGAACTTTTATAACTGACTAGCGTGAGCTCCAGACCATTGACTTGTGGCACAGATTAAGGACACTCCTTAGGGTAAGAATTGTATCTGGCGCTACATGTAACAACATTGTAAATGTACTCATGAAGATTTTCACTGTTCAGCATTCTCAGTGAACCCATAAACACGTTCTATTCATCATATTTCATGTTTCTACTCAGCAACCAGAGGAAATCTTAACCCCCTTGCAGGATTTAATCCTAACTTTAAATACACTCTATTTTCTTTTACAAGTCACACACAAGCTGAATGCTTTCTCACATTCTGCACCTGTGAAGGACGGTTGACCTACATGGTGTTAAAGATCACCCACATGTTAAAGCCCAGGTGCAAGCTATATGGATGGAGGTTGCTAAACAAGTGATGGCAGTCTCCCAGCCCTGTCATACCTGGGGGCAAATGAGGAAGAAGCTCAATGGCATCAGGAGAAAAGCTAAGGTAAGTCTAAACATCCTTGCATACAAGGAATGGACCTAATGGCCCAGAAATTAAACACTGAGCGTTCCTGCGGGGGTAAGGCTTCCCCGCGATATCTCACTGCGCGCCTACCTTTTCCCTCCGGGCCCACATGAACTTTAGTTTCAAGGCTGCAGCTGTGCAGTGCTTGCGTGACCCACAGACGCAGTTAGTTCGTGCGAGCTCTGGGATCACGTGATTCAGTTAGAGCCAATGGCAGCACACCATCTTTCATTCATAGTTTTGACAGGAGAACTGTCAAAGCTATGAATACAACTTACCCCCAAAAGAACAGCTAAACCTCAATTAATTTTTTTTAAAAACCATCGCATTAATAAAATAAGTATAGTTAAATAAATTAACCACTTTAAACAAAAATTAAAATTTTTGAAAAAGTTTAAAATCTTTTTAAAAGTTATAAAAATAAACTTACCTTTCTTTAAAGTCTCTAAAAAAGATAAACCTGTTGAAAAAAATTTAAAATCATACTTAATTAACTACTTACCTTGTTAAAAGTGGGTCTTACGCCTCCTTTCTTTATGTGTAAAATCTTCCATGCTTACCTGCGCGTTCAAAGCACTAAGTAAAATAAAAGATAAACAATGAGATAGAATATCCACGAGGGTTCATTGATACTCCGTCATAACGTCAGTAGAACTGGAGAAATGGCGTAAACAGCTGTTAATGCAGTTTCTTCAGGACTTCTGCTAACCTTCTGCCAAAGTTACAGCAGGAGATCAGAAAAACCCAACACAAATTCTAGGCAAATATTGCTATTTACTTATTATATCCAAATTAACCACTTATCTGGCTTGTTGGGGATAATTTCAACCTAACCCGCCGGGCAGGAAACTGACGAGATCAAATGGAATGCCAGTTGACTTCAATGGGGAGTAAAATCAGGCCAGGTGCAAAACCAGTGTTGCACCCACTCCCGTCAGTTTCCCGGTTAGGTTAACATTGCCCGCAACCTTATTTGCTATATTATTGCTTTATGTGTGTTTAAAATCGTTTTTAAAAAGTAGTCAAAAAAGAGTGAATGCATTAAAATGGAATCAGGAACATGCTTTGCACGGAAAATGCTGCTGACATGTCAGTCAGAGCTTGGAGAACAACATACTAAATTATTTTATTTTTTTGCCTGGAAGAGGCTTGCTATATCTGACTAATTAATTGAACAGCAGTATAGTTATGCTGAATTTCCTTACATACCCGCAAAGAATCGAATCTGTAATAACATAAGCTTTGAAAAAAGAAAAGGTTAATTAGTCTATTAAACTCCTCCATCTTCAAATTAAATAGGGCTTCATGCATCATTACAGGTTGTAGAAACAATAAAATCAAGTTTCCTGTCATGCAAATGTAATCTTTTCAGACTTTAGCCCTGAGTTTTCCTTCTGTAACCCCAGTGAAATTGCAGTGTATATGCCACTATATAAAAAAAAACTTTCTTGTTTTCCCACAAATCACAGGATTGCTGAAAAGTGTTGGAATCGGTACATCAGTCATAGAATGATCAAATGTACCATAATTGTTAGCTTTTGCAATATATAAATGACAGAATATAATTTATACATCCACACGGCACCTGTTATGATAAATTCATTTGTTATTATGCTTCAATATGGTGTACAATTTATTACATGGTGTGCAGAATTATCTTTTTCTGAGGTCAGTTACTGCCACAAATGTATATTGTAGTATTATATTTATGATCTATTGAACAGTCAAGTCCAATGTTCTTTCAATACGTAACAAGTTTGATACCTAACTCCAGGTTATGAATGCAAAAATCCATTTATTGTAGGAGAACAAGTCCAAATACACACAATATCCTTAAAAATAAGACATACAGAAAAAAAACATACAACTGTGTGCTATTTCCCTGGGTAGAGAACTCTTTGTTGCTCCTTCCACTGCTGATTTTCTCTACAAATTGTACAGAAAAGCTTGGAATCTTTATAGTGTGATTCTCATGAAACAATGCCAGTAACAATCAATTATCATTGACAGGTGTTATTGAACAAGACCCCTAGAAAGGATATAGTTCTTGAAAACAACAGATGCCACTTGTGTGTATCCTGTTAACCATTGTTCCATATCATGGGTAACTCTTAAGTGGCCACAAAACAAGTCAAGAATCTTACATCCTGTGTTTCAGCAAACAATTGAACCACAGTGTCAGCTAAAACAGCTCCTTGGCACATCAAACTCTAAAGCATCTTAGGAATGAACAACTTTAGCCATTTCATTCAGTAAAAGGAAACCAGAAACTTTAATCGTTTGAAATTAAACCAAATCCTAATCCTAATCCTAAGTATATAGGTATACACGACAAATGCATCTTACAAACAGACTAACCAAGGATGAATGGTAGCGTATACCAAATAACTTAAATACTTAAGGGTTAGCCACGCTGTCAAGAGATGTCCAACAACTTTAAGTGTTTGCTGTTCAAAATTTAACAGGGAAATTTAATCAAAATGTTACTCCCACAAAAACTATCTGTCACCAGATTTACCTGCAATCATTATTAATTCCACCCTTTTCCAATCCAAAGCGGTCAGAGCTGGTTGTAAGGTATTTGCCAATAGTAGAAGTTCTTTAAAAATAAATGTGGCTACTTATAAAACAGACCTGGCATAAGCCTTTGATTAGGAACACTGCCATGGCAACCAGAATATTTGCTCTAACCAATCCTCTTAACACATACACTAGCATTAATGGAATTAATCAGTGCTTGGACAAACATTTCACTTTATGTAAATGTTCTCATTAACAGAGTGTTCATTAATTATTATGTGTTGTATTATCACTTATATCAGCATCAGCGCACAATTATAAATGAGAACTGGCATGGTTTTGAGGGAAAGTGATCAAACCAATAGCTGATATGAGTCTATTAAGATTGTCCATTACCAACAGAATTTAGTTCTCTTCTTGCACAGCTGCAGCACAAAACCTTTAAAGGGATGGAATTTCCTTGAATTTGCAGAAATTTAGGCCAGTTCCTGCGATGATTTTACAGGCGGGAACTTACGCTCAAATTTCCTGCTGAGCTCATTTTCCTAAACTGGAATATAAAAACCGGCATAAAACAATTGCAAATGCAATGCCACCAATAGTTATAACATAGTGGGCTGGTGTCTTCTGCCATGGTGCCTCAGTCTCAGAGTCTCTTGCCTGTGCTGCTTCTCTTCCTATTCCATTATTATGCAGAACAGGGTTATTCCCATTGGGAAGCCCATTCCAGCTCCTTAGACCACATGGGAAGTGCGAGGTTGTGAAACATACTGGATGCACTGAGAATAACAGCAGTTTGGTGAAGCATGCTGCAGGTCTCAGTAAGAATTTTTTCTGAAAGATCCGATCAAACTAGAAAACTCAGTTACACCGTGCTGCACCAAAATTTTTGGACGCAAATCTATGTCAGCCCTTTCTTCGTGTAAATCCAGATAACTTGCATAAGTTGGTCTTTTGTATGGGGAGGCGGAGATTTGTAAATGAGCAGCAGAGGGTTTTGGCAGGCGTATCTCGGAAGTGGTGCGATCAAAGAAAATCGCACGTAGCGATGTTTCAGCGTAAAACTAGTGTAAATCAGGTACACGCGAATTTCCTTGGAACAAAAGATGATGCAACGCCGCTCTTGCGCCGCAGTTATGCTGAAACTTTCCATAAAATTCTGGACCTTTGTATTCTGTGAGTCGGAAACAGCTATAATATTTTTTTTACCAGATTATTCTCTAATACCTTTTGCTTTCTGCAATATCCAATACAACATATGGAGGAGGGATGAAGAGAATGTTGCTCAGTCACTAATTGAGACAACATCATAACTGTGTTCTTTGAGGTTAGAATCATAGAATGATTACAGCATGGAAGAAGGCCATTTGGCCTTCTGCAAGAGCACTTCAGCTAGTACCACTCCCCGTCCTTTATCCATAGCCCTGCAAATGTTTTTCTTTCAGGTACTTATCCAACTCCCTTTTGAAAGCTGTGATTGAATCTGCTTCCATCACCCTTTCAGGCAGTGCATTCCAGATCCTAACCACTCGCTGAGTAAAAAAGTTTTTTCTTATGTCGCCTTTGGTTCTTTTGCCAATCACCTTGAATCTGTGTCCTCTGGTTCTCAACCCTTCTGCCAATGGGAACAGTTTCTCTCTATCTACTCTGTCCAGACCCCTCATGATTTTGAACACCTCTATCAAATCTCCTTTCAATCTTCTCTGCTCTAAGGAGAACAACCCCAGCTTCTCCAGTCTATCCACGTAACTGACGTCCCTCAACCCTGGAATCATTTTCATAAATCTTTTCTGCACCCTATCTAAGGCCTTCACATCCTTCCTAAAGTGCGGCGCCCAGAATTGGACCCAATACTCCAGTTGAGGCCAAACTAGTGTTTTATACAGGTTCATCATAATTTTCATGCTTTTGTACTCTATACCTCTATTTGAAACATAGAAACATAGAACATAGAAAATAGGTACAGGAGTAGACCATTCGGTCCTTCGAGCCTGCACCGCCATTCAATGCGTTCATGGCTGAACATGCTACCTCAGTACCCCATTCCTGCTTTCTCGCCATACCCCTTGATCCCCTTAGTTGTGAGTGTTATATCTAACTCCCTTTTGAATATATTTAGCGAACTGGCCTCAACAACCTTCTGTGGAAGAGAATTCCATAGATTCACCACTCTCTGGGTGAAGAAGTTCCTCCTCAGCTCAGTCCTAAATGGCTTCCCCTTAATCCTTAGACTGTGACCCCTGGTTCTAGTTTTCCCTACCATTGGGAACATTCTGCCCGCATCTAATTTGTCTAAACCAGTCAGGATTTTAAATGTCTCTATAAGATCCCCCCTCATTCTTCTGAACTCCAGAGGATACAAGTTCAGTTGACCCAATCTTTCTTGATATGTCAGTCCGGCCATCCCAGGAATCAATCTAGTGAACCTTCGCTGCACTCCCTCAATAGCAAGAATGTTTATGAAGCCCAGGATCCTGTAAGCTTTTTAACCGCTTTCTCAACCTGCCCTGCCACCTTCAATGATTTGTGCACATATACCCCTAGGTCTCTCTGCTCATGCACCTGCTTTAGTATAATCTTTGTAACACATTTATCTAACAACCAGAACAATTCTTCCCCCATGGTCTTCAATTCCTTTAATTGAATTAATTAAAAGTTGTTATAACAAATTCAGAGGAACAAGAAACACCATCATGTCTCAACTTAGTGAGTTTTGGGTTTCTCCTGAGTATATTAACTCGAAGAAGTTTGTTTTATAGATAATATTTACAAATCAATGATGACAATGGGTAATGATAGAGTGCCGTATCCATCCCACTTGTGAGAAAGACTGCATAGATCATCATTGACAAAACTACAAGTGAGTGCTGAAGATTTCTGCCAATTTCCTGCATTTTGTTTGCTTTTATGAGATAAATAAAACTACAATATCAAATTATTCCAATTTCTTCTATCCCATGTGATACTTCTACATGTCACTATCTGCACCAGCTCCAGAGATATCAGCATACATACACAATCAAGCCAAGAGTTCAGCAGGCTTCTTCAAGGATCGTGTAGTGCAATGGGTAATACTCTGCAGTCATCCCTGTTAATTGTTCAAAGAATCTAATTCTACTATATTCAGCTCTAGTCCTGGTTATTAAAATATTCTCCTGCTTTTCATTCTATCACTGTGCAAAGAGTTCATTCACGCATTGTTGTCTTCACACTTTGCGATTCTCCATGGTGCATCAACATTGGCGTTGTAAGTGTAGAGTACACTTTCACTTCGATTTGTGCAGACATACATCAGAGAGGATCGCTTCGACTTACCTTCTCATCCATTGCAGGACTTATGGTAATCATTTCTTATTTTGCAGCATGACCTTGTAAACTGATTGCATGGTAATTTTTGCGGTTGAGTTTATCTTTTCTTCCCCTTGTCAATTGGTACTATAATTGCTTTCCCTCTGGCTTGGGAAAATGACAGGACTGTTCTCCTTTCTAGATTAGTGGACATAAGCTATCCGTCTGCCGGTTCCACCCATACACGGTGCAACAGTAGCTTAGAATACTTTATCTCAACTGTCAAAAACATTTGCTCTAAGCTCTATTTTAATGCTGATACATCAGGTTAAGCTTTCCTGGAGTCATAACTTATCCTCTTTTCTGAGGTATCCTTCTATTAGATGTTTAGGATCTCATAACAGAAGGAAGCAAGCTGTGCAATGAATTGTGATCTCTCATGTTGAACATGCTTCAATGCTATTTCCTGCTATGTTGACATGTTTCTACCTTGGCAGTATAATATCCTTCTATCCATAGTGGTATACATTTCACATGGTCCATTTTTGGTGATGGATTGCCATTACCCACAGTGCTTCCAACTGTTGTTAACAATGAATAATCCTTTGCTACAAATGGAAGAATATAATGTCAAACCCAGTGGTTCATAAGCTGTGGCGTATGTGGGTGGGGTGGCAGGCCTGTCCAGGTAGGCAACAGCAAGAACAGGCCCAAAGCTGAGAGGAATAGCATTGACACTTTATGAAGCCTGAATGACAATATCACAGTGCTGCAAAAGATCCTGCTGGTGGGCTGGTGTCCATGACAAACAATGCAGGTTTTATTTATGTTCTTCACTGTCGACTTCTGCCTCTTCTGACAGCCTGCTGGTCCTGCTGTCCATTTTATCGCCTCCAGTCCCACTCCTGCTTTCCACCCGGCTACCACTGGTCCGGCTTCTTCCCTCGATGTACTGCAGGAAACAGGGAAAAATTGTTGCAGAAACAAATAGGAGAATAAAGTCGAACAGAGGAGTATGAAAAGGGAAAGAGATTAAGGTAGTGAAAGGAAGAAGAGGAGGAAACAGAGAACTTGAAGTAAAGGTGGAAACAGGGAAACAAGTAAAGGAGGAATTTCAGTTTTACTCATGTTTCCTGAATTTTGAATATTAGTCTTATTTTAACCATGGGATATGTTTATGCTCCCGGCACAGAGCCTTGTGCAAAGGGAGTGCATTTCATAAATTCATGTATTGATAAACCTGATTTGCAGCCCACAACTTTTTCCATTGATTTTTAACGGACAAAAATCATGCAGGTTGTGAATTGGGTACACTAACCTTTGGGAGAAGGCTCGTGCAGAGCATAAACAGTGGCATAGACCCGTTGAGCTGAATGGCCAGTTTCTGTGCTGTAAATTTTACGAAACGCTACGTAACCTCTGTACCTGAATTCTCAATACGTAGCCCCATCGTGCAAAATGTTCTGCCACGAGAGCTAAATCATAACATTTACTCCACCATCTTCAACACTAACAATAAATCTCCTCTGCGTGCTCTCTAAGGCCTTGACATCCTTCCTAAAGTGTGGAGCCCAGAATTGGCCACAGTGCTCCAGCTGAGGCCTAACCAGTGTTTAATAAAGGTTTAGCAAAACTTCTTTGCTGTTATACACTATGCCCCTATGCTTCAAAGTGCTTCATAAGGTTGTGGACAAAGAGAGCGGAAACCAAGTAGTAGGGACAAAAAGTGGGCGGGGAAGCACAGCTGAAGAGAATGGTCTTTAGGAGGGTGTGAAAGCAAGGAGGCAGCTCACAAGTTGGCTGTTCTAGAAGAAAGCTCGCAATGGTGGAATAGAGGAAGTGGGAAATGAGTAGTAAATTGGTGTCAGGGGAGCAAAAGGTGCACTCAGGAACATTTGGCTAGAGAAATCATTGATGTAACGTGGGGTGAGGCCAAGGAAGGATTGGAAAGCAAGGTCAGGTTTCTTTACATCAATTTTCGGGGAACAGGGAGCTATTGGAGCTCAGCAAGGACAGGAGTGAGGGTGTGTGTGTAGATTCGGACAGAGACCACGGATTCTAAATGAATTGTAGCTTGTGGAAGGTGGAAGCAGGGAGATTGGTAAGGAGAGATTCTTCATAAAAAAAAGTCATCCCAATTTTAATCTAATCTTTTGTGCCAAAATTTTAAATCAAACTTTAGTTTGAGTTTTGTAAAATTTAAGCAAAAATTTTTTTTTTTTTTCATATTTTTACTCTCAGTATCTTAGCCTGCGGAAGCACAGCTCTTTTGAGAGGTCAAGGAAGCTCAGCCTCTTTTTGTATACCTTGCAAACTCGGCCCCTCTCCTGTGCACCTCTCTCCTGTGCACCTCCCTCCTGTGCTCCTCTCTCCTGTTCCCCTCCCTCCTGTGCGCCTCCCTCCTGTGCCTCTCTCCTGTGCCCCTCTCTCCTGTACACCTCTCTCCTGTGCACCTCTCTCCTGTGCACCTCTCCCCTGTGCACCTCTCTCCTGTGCACCTCTCTCCTGTGCATCTCTCTCCTGTGCACCTCTCTCCTGTGCCTCTCTCTCCTGTGCACCTCTCTCCTGTGCATCTCTCTCCTGTGCACCTCCCTCCTGTGCACCTCTCTCCTGTGCACCTCCCCCCTGTGCACCTCTCTCCTGTGCCTCTCTCCTGTGCCTCTCTCCTGTGTCTCTCTCCTGTGCACCTCTCTCCTGTGCACCTCTCTCCTGTGCCCCTCCCTCCTGTGCACCTCTCTCCTGTGCCCCTCCCCCCTGTGCACCTCCCTCCTGTGCGCCTCTCTCCTGTGCACCACCTTCCTGTTCACCTCCCTCCTGTTCACCTCCCTCCTGTTCACCTCCCCCCTGTGCACCTCCCTCCTGTGCACCTCCCTCCTGTACACCTCCCCCCTGTGCACCTCTCTCCTGTGCACCTCTCTCCTGTGCCTCTCTCCTGTGCACCTCCCTCCTGTGCACCTCTCTCCTGTGCACCTCTCTCCTGTGCCTCTCTCCTGTGCACCTCCCTCCTGTGCACCTCTCTCCTGTGCACCTCCCTCCTGTACACCTCCCCCCTGTGCACCTCTCTCCTGTGCACCTCTCTCCTGTGCCTCTCTCCTGTGCACCTCCCCCCTGTGCACCTCCCTCCTGTGCGCCTCTCTCCTGTGCACCACCCTCCTGTTCACCTCCCTCCTGTTCACCTCCCTCCTGTTCACCTCCCCCCTGTGCACCTCCCTCCTGTGCACCTCCCTCCTGTACACCTCCCCCCTGTGCACCTCTCTCCTGTGCACCTCTCTCCTGTGCCTCTCTCCTGTGCACCTCTCTCCTGTGCACCTCTCTCCTGTGCCCCTCCCCCCTGTGCACCTCTCTCCTGTGCACCTCTCTCCTGTGCCCCTCCCCCCTGTGCACCTCCCTCCTGTGCGCCTCTCTCCTGTTCACCTCCCTCCTGTTCACCTCCCCCCTGTGCACCTCCCTCCTGTGCGCCTCTCTCCTGTGCACCACCCTCCTGTTCACCTCCCTCCTGTTCACCTCCCTCCTGTTCACCTCCCCCCTGTGCACCTCCCTCCTGTGCACCTCCCTCCTGTACACCTCCCCCCTGTGCACCTCTCTCCTGTGCACCTCTCTCCTGTGCCTCTCTCCTGTGCACCTCCCTCCTGTGCACCTCTCTCCTGTGCGCCTCTCTCCTGTGCACCACCTTCCTGTTCACCTCCCTCCTGTTCACCTCCCTCCTGTTCACCTCCCCCCTGTGCACCTCCCTCCTGTGCACCTCCCTCCTGTACACCTCCCCCCTGTGCACCTCTCTCCTGTGCACCTCCCTCCTGTGCCCCTCCCCCCTGTGCACCTCCCCCCTGTGCACCTCTCTCCTGTGCACCTCCCTCCTGTGCCCCTCCCCCCTGTACACCTCCCCCCTGTGCACCTCCCTCCTGTGCACCTCCCTCCTGTACACCTCCCCCCTGTGCACCTCTCTCCTGTGCACCTCCCTCCTGTGCCCCTCCCCCCTGTACACCTCCCCCCTGTGCGCCTCTCTCCTGTTCACCTCCCTCCTGTTCACCTCCCCCCTGTGCACCTCCCTCCTGTTCACCTCTCTCCTGTTCACCTCCCTCCTGTTCACCTCCCTCCTGTGCACCTCCCTCCTGTGCACCTCTCTCCTGTGCCCCTCCCCCCTGTGCCCCTCTCTCCTGTGCCCCTCCCCCCTGTGCCCCTCTCTCCTGTGCACCTCTCTCCTGTGCACCTCTTTCCTGTGCCCCTCCCCCCTGTGCACCTCCCTCCTGTGCCCCTCTCTCCTGTGCACCTCCCTCCTGTGCACCTCTCTCCTGTGCCCCTCCCCCCTGTGCCCCTCTCTCCTGTGCCCCTCCCCCTGTGCCCCTCTCTCCTGTGCACCTCTCTCCTGTGCACCTCTTTCCTGTGCCCCTCCCCCCTGTGCACCTCTCTCCTGTTCACCTCCCTCCTGTTCACATCTCTCCTGTTCACGTGCTGTTCCCACCACAGCACGTCATCGCTGCCGTGGATGGTGATGGTCCTGCCTCTTCTGATGTGCCGTCAAACACATCCAACAAGCCCCCCCATCATGATGTTGCCAGTTTGGAAGCCTCCAAAATTTAGAAAAAACTGTATCAACACAAGAACTCTCTGCCAAACGTTTGCCAGAGGGAACTGAGACACCAGCTGTAATAGTGAGGGTTTTATTCAGATGGGGCAATCACAGTTGATACCTGAACTGCAGCTCAATATCGCCTCCGTTTCCCTGGTCAGTTTCCCGAGCCCTGGAAAACCTGTGCTGGAGACGTTAAATTTAAAGGTAAGTAAAATTCAATTGAAAAAGACCTCATTATTGTCTCCTTAGGATGTTAATTTCAGCCCGCCCACACCAATTAAAGCCTCGACTTTGGTGAGTCAGTTACTCGCAAGCATCGAAACACCTCACCGTTAAACCCAGAAATGTGCGCATTGGAGCCTGAGTCGTGATCTCAAATCCACTTATTTTAACTACCCACCCGTCCCCCAATGCACCCATTCTTGGGGGTTAAAATTCCACTCAATACTCCAGCTGAGGCCTAATCAGTGATTTATAAAGGTTTAGCATAACTCCCTGATGCTACAGTTCAGTCTTTTGTGAACTGTACAGAATTTGAGGGTTTTATAGAACTATAGCTGAATGCCTTTTGCTGATATATTCCTCAATGTGTTTGGTAAGGCCCTGAATGATCTATGGAGAACTATGTTCATGTTTGAAGGGAATGGCAGCCATTTAATATTTTGTGGATGACTGTTGAATTATCAGGAAAATCTACATTTTCTTTTAGAAATCTGTTTGCTTTGATGGTTCTTGAGCCTGGCATATTAATTCTAGTGTATTTTCAATATGTACAGGTGAGTAATTCTACTCTGCTATTTACCTGGCCTCCCATGACCTATATTCTCCAGCCTGATCTGAGTTCTATTCCAGTCTCTTATTCATATTTTCAGAATGCTCTTTCTGACTTTTATTGTCTCTGTTACGTGATTCAACAAGAGATCTTCAGCACTTTTAGCTATTTGTCGCTCAAGATGCAGAATATCATTGCTATTCAAATCTAACACATTATAGGGCAGATTTCTGGGGCATGTGCCTGGGTGTACTGGATCACCTGGGCACAGTGACTACAGAAAACTCAACAGGGGAGGAGTGCGTGCCAGGAAAGGAGCCCACCTATTTTTTCCATCCATTTAAGATGATGAATGGGAAAATGGGGAGGCTGCCTTCTGGGCATGCAATCCTCCCCATTCAATTTCCCTCTATTTTCTATACCCAGGGGGTCCAGTATGCCTAGATCTAGGCCCCGAATAATCTACCTGTATATATCTGTCAGACCTACTCCTTCTTCCTCATTAAGATAACATACTCCCTTTTTTTTATTTTGATGTTGCAAAGGAATGTCCTTCGATCATTTGCAGCACAGTTTTCTGCTGACTAATCAAGCTAATCTTTTCATTCAATATTTCTAAATGAAGTGGGTGTAATGTTTTGAGGGCATAGGATGAACCAGCCAGTTATTAAAACACCAACGGTCCCCACTTGCCTTATATTTCTTCTTCATTTAATTGTGTAATTGCAGCCTGAGTCAACGTGAAATTTCATCTCAGTTTCACTAAATTGCAAGTCATTCTACACACCCACCCCTAGACCCTCCTTTAGAATTATATCTGTGCTCATACAAGCACGTGCTTCTCAATCCCGAGGCATCTTTCCCTGTAAATCGTAAGAAAAGAGCAATAAAATTGATCTTAATTGTGAAGTTCATGAGTTACAAAGAAGATTAGCGCACAGCTACAGTTTTGAAAGAAGGTGGTTAGGTGAGAATCTCACTCAGGTGTATAACATTTTATAGGTAAAATAAATTAGGAAAGTAGGTCCAAAAAACATAAATGGAAATGAGTGAAAAGTGAAATCAGAAGAGATATATCTTTAATCAAAGAATTATAAATATTTGGAATAATCTGCCAGGCAAAAACATTAAGGTTTACTCAAGATAGAATTGGAGGCTTTGATGGAAGAGTTAGGGCACTGGATGGATGAGCTTCAATGGGACGTATTTGCTATTTATATCCGTTACCTTTTCCTATATACTTATGTTATCACTGTCCCGAAGAGATATTGCTCCAATCAAAAAGCTGTCAGATTTGTGACCAAAATTCATTGGCCTAGAAATTGGTTGCCAGAGGAAACGATCCCTGCGCCTAAACGGGTAGGCCCAAGGCCCACCCGATATTGGCCCTCGGGCCTCATTTGCATAAGACTACAAACACCTGCTGGGTGTCCTCAGGCAGCTCCCCGGCAAAGGCGATTTGAAATTCGGGCTCTGTGTCACTGACAGCAGCCCACAGGTAGCTCTTGGTAAAGGGGGGGGGAGGAAACCAGGAGAAGGGGGAGGAAGCGATCAGGAAGTGGAGGGAGGTATTGACCGGGCGGGTCAACTTTCCTTTTAAAAGTTCTTATGGATTTTGCTTCCACCATTGTTTCTGATAGGACAGTCCACGTTGTAACAGACCTCTGCACAAAAAGATTTCCCTTAATCTTTCCCTTCATACTTTGGTGATGATCTTTAATGCATGCCCTTTAGTTCTTGACTCAGTGGTAGATCTTTCCCATTTATCAATCCCTTGCTATCACACATTTCATAATTGTGAAAACCTTTATCCTCTTTAGCGTCTTTGTTCTTGCCGAGACATTGAGGGAGCCCTAAGTAAATGTTTTTGGTGAATACTTTCCAAAAGTCAAGACATTTATCGACTGCACTTCATTCATGTACTAAGTTGGTTTAATGCTGAAAAACTTCTTGCAAAGATCATAAGGCTGACCTTTCTTTCATAAAGGCAGCTTGGCTTTCATTTATCATCATCATTTTCAGTAGAGGCTCCTCAATTGCTTCCTTCAAACTAACCTCTATTTTTCTAGCTGAAAATGGGAATTACGTTAGGTAATCTGTAATCTTTTTAGCACTCTCCTGTTTCAGTGAATTATGTACGATTTCAGCCTTACTTGCTGTCACTTGTACAGCTATGTGCCAGGAAGATAACAAGAGTTGCTGATTGTTATTCCTCTATACACACAAAAAAAAACAAATGCAGCAAAATTTCTGATGCTCACAGCTATTTACTTTTTAACTTTTAGGGGCAAAAATTCGGTCGCGCTCCCTTTGGGGCGCTAACTTCGCCGGGGTGCTACTTTTAGCACCCCAAAAAGGTTAGCGCCCCGCGCCCGAAATTGAATGGTAGCGCCCCAAAAGGAGGCGTGGCGCTACTGGAAATGCTCCCCCTCCCTCTTAGGGCGCTCCCAGGGAATATCGCAGCGCTACCTGCTGCAGCACCATGCACGCCGGTACATTGCGCCGCGGTACTGCAAGCCTACATCCCCTTATTAAAGGGGAGGTGCCTTGCGCAGTGCGACCCGGGGCCCAGCTGGGCCACCAGGGATCAGGGTGCCGGCAAAAGAGCCCGGCACTCAAGAGGATGGCAGAGGGGTCGGGGGACGGCAGAGGGGGCAGGTGCTGGCAGGCGGCCAGCAAATAAAATGGCCGCCTGGCACCTCCCCTTTAATTATCACCGTCCCGGTCACACGTACGGCCCCCTGACCCTGTCGGACATAGCGTCCGATGGTAAGTCAGGGGGTGCGACCAAAGTTTGCGGCCGGGGTGTGAGCGGGGCGCTGCGCACGGCGATGATGTCATTGCCGGAGGCGCAGCACCATGGAGCGCTACCGGCTACCGCTGCCGCTAACCTCCCGCTGAATTTCGCGGGAGGCGTTAGCGGCACCGTGCCCGGGCGCTAGTTGCTTTGCGCCCCATTAGCGCCCTCTTAGGATGTTAACGAGGCGCAAAACAACTGAATTTTGCCCGCTTAGAGTCCAATGATTTCAATAATGGTAATATGCTACCGGGTTTAACTAGCAGATCTGATTGTTTTCAATTATGCAGTATTCCCTTTTTCTAGGATGTGAAGTGTGCAGATGGGACATGTGTATTTTGTTCCAGAGCACCAAGTGCAGGATTGTGTACCTGTAGCTATTGTGCACTAAAGGGTTGGCACTGCCAAAGGCAGTGATGGCACCTGTGCCCTCAAACTCTCTTTCCCCATCTCCTTCCAGGTATGCTGTCCTGTGCAAAGGGTGCTTTGAAAAATAAGGTTGGGAGGCTGATTGTATCGTAGACGAATCCCATCCTGTCTTCCCCTAATGCCTGCTACACACACACTCTAGTAAGTGTTGCTGATGGCGATTAAGAGTGGTTACGCTGATTCACGTTCTCCCTAGCCCAGGGATGCTAAGCGCAAACTTAGCAGCCCTGGTTCGATCAGTTAACTCGCCGCAGACTAGGGCTACAATCTGGAACCTTCCTTGTTTGTATATCTCAGTATAATGTTGAACCGACTAAATCCATTTAAACTAGATTTAATTGAGGTCTTGGTTGGTTAAGAGCAGATTAGCAAGCTGCTAAATTACAAAAATCCAGCTTCACTTTCTATCCTTTCTTGTTCCATTGATTTTTTTTACTATCCACAGGTTCTTTCCCTTGAGAAGATAGGAAAGTTAGGTCTGCAGGTGTCCGCATTCATGCTGTCAATCGCCCTCAGTGATTGACTGACAAGAAGTGTACTTAAGTGAGTACGAGATGTCAGTTTTCTCTCCCCAGATTTTGAAGCTAGTAAATAGTAATATATGTGCATAATCATCAATTGATTATTTGTTGAGAATATGGCATATTTGACAGTTTTGGTGCAAACATATGCAAAATCATTTGCTATTCCCTGAAGTCTGACATTGTCTATAAGAAGATGTTACCTCAATGCTTTGTACTTTCCATTTACGATATAGAAAAATGTTTGGATTTTTTCTGTTCCAAGGGGGAATTTTATCTGCCAGACAGAAAGCCTGTGGGGCGCACATCTGGGGGGCTGCAGTGGGAGTCCCCTCTGGGGGTTACAGTGAGAGTCCCCTCTGGGGGTTACAGTGGGAAACCTGTCCGGGGCCTACAGTAGGAGGCATGTCCTGGGGCCTACAGTAGGAGGCATGTCCTGGGGCCTACAGTAGGAGGCATGTCCTGGAGCCTACAGTAGAAGGCATGTCCTGGGGCCTACAGTAGGAGGCATGTCCTGGGGCCTACAGTAGGAGGCATGTCCTGGGGCCTACAGTAGAAGGCATGTCCTGGGGCCTACAATAGGAGGCATGTCCTGGGGCCTACAGTAGGAGGCATGTCCTGGGGCCTACAGTAGGAGGCATGTCCTGGGGCCTACAATAGGAGGCATGTCCTGGGGCCTACAGTAGGAGGCATGTTGTGGGGCCTACAGTGGGAGGCATGTCCGGGGGCCTACAGTGGGAGGCCTGCCTGGAGAGAACAGTGGGAAGCCTGCCCGGAGAAAAAAGTGGGAGGCCCGTCCATGGCTTACAGTGGCAGGCCTGTCCGGGGACTAAAGTGGGAGGGCCGATCCATTTTAATGACTAGGCCTCATTAATATTCTACCAGCCAACTGCCCACCCCAAACAGGCATCCAGAGTCAGCTCACCAGCTTTTGAGCCCTCAAAGATCGGGCATCCCAGAAATCACCAGCTGGCAGTCAGGTAAGTCGCGGGGGGGGGGGGTCACAGGTCAGAAGTGGGCGACCTAGAGCAGCAGCAGCCCAAATTATCTTTGTGGGGTCCAGAGGAGCACTGCAACTCCTATGGGTCTCCCAAAGATAAGTTTAAACTTACCTGACAGGGCCTCCACTGGGTGTTGGGCAGGTTTTACTGAGTGAAGCACAAGCAGTGGACTCTCCACTCAGTTGGCTGTTACAATTACATAGGAATCCAAATGACATCATAGGATCCAAATTTACATTTATTCATGAGGGTCATGACTGAGTCAGGAGGACACCTCAACCACCCAGGAAACCAAAGGCATTAACATGGCTGCAGGGCGGGAAAAAGAATGGTAAGTCCATCATTTGGATTTTAACTCCTGTTCCACCCAGTTTCCATCCAGTAGAGGGAGTTAAAATCCTCCATATGTTTTCATAATGGTTAGCATTGCATTGAAGAGGATTTCTTCATTATAGCACACAAATTAACAAAAATGGGCTAGATTGTTCCTTTATCATAATGGCATTCAACAGTGTGAGTTCACATTCTTTTATCTGCTGGAAGTAGTGTTGACATTGGGGGGTCATTTTCACCTTCACTGCCTGGTGGAGTGGATTGCCCATCCATTGTAGAAATCGTCCGATTTTCATCCCATTGGTTGCTCACACTCAAATAGCTGGCAAAGTGTCAGATTGAAGGCAAATCCAGGCAGCCAACTCAGTCTGGGCCTGCATGTCAGATGTAGTGACTACATTTTCAAGAGTATCTCATGACCTAGTACAAGGTGATACTGAACCACATCCATCCTGAGAAGCACTCACCAATCAAGCAACAGCCAGTCATCGCTGCCCCTCCCACCACTGGGAAATCTCTCTGATGGCGCACTAGGGCAGGTAACACTCTATAAAACTTTACAAAGAAACATGCAGTTATCTCGCAATATTAAAGACAATAAAATAGGTTTAGTTTAGCTGTGTCCTAAGAGCTGAATTGGGATAGAGTGGAGAAGTTAGCAGCAAAGGCATGGATTGGTATTGTTTTGATCCTGAGTGGCTTTCCCCAACCCTGGAGAAGGGAAGTGAGAAATTGGGTATATAAGGCAGAACCCAGAAAATTTTAAGGTTGGTGAGAGCGATAGAGATAGAGAAAGAGAGACCAAGAGAGACAGAGACAGATAGACAAAGTGTTACTGCAGTTAACAACAGAAAATGCTGGAAATACTCAACAGGTCAGGCAGCATCTGTGGAGAGAGAAACAGAGTTAACGTTTCAGGTCGATGACCTTTTGTCAGAGCACAAAATATCTATGTTTTGTATTAAAACATTATGTATGACATGCACTTCCAGTTTAAAAACCTTACTTACTGTTGTCATGATTTTAAATCACACTTTTTATAGCAACATTTAACAGTGGAAAATCTGTATGTAAAGATTTATGATGGAAAAACACTCCGTATGCATCAATTTCCCAGTCTGTCATAATATAGTTACAGGCCTGCCACCACGAGTAGTTTTATAATTCTCCTTCTTCCATTCCCCCAACTAATTACCTTCTACTGCAAAAGTCAACAGCCTCTGCAGCCTGTCAATCACACAGCCATCCCCAACTACAGACAAATTACTGATTTCTATATTATTAACTGCCATAGAAAGTATTCTCCTTCCTGTGCTCGAACTCTTTTTGAATTTAAATACTTTTCTTAATTTGGTCTCCTGTTCCTGAAATGTTCCCACAGGTTCCTTCTACCCCAGGCGGACATGGCTTCTATTGAAGCTTTCTCCCCTCCACCCACCACCGAACACAACCTGAAATAGTACCTCTTTTTAAATATATTTTCATTATTGGGGCTGCTCTACCTCTGTTGGCTCCAATCCAATGTCTCCTGTCCCATTGGCTGCTCTGAACCTATGTTGTGTCTGCCCGGACCCAATATCTGCTACCCTGCTCGCTGCAGATATCATGATCTTTGACCTGTAGCCATCTTGTGGGCTTCCTGTTTTGTCAACATCCTCCTTCCACCATTATTCTCGATCTTTCCCCTGTTCCCAATCGCCTCCTCATGCTCCTCCACTTTGTTCATTTCTTCCCCTCCCTTTTGTTTCTTTAAAGATTATCAGAGACTTTAAAATTTAAAACAAAACTGTAGATTATAAATAACAAAGATATCAGAAAACTACTGTAAATTATTAAAATCAACGAACCTTTCCCCCCTCCCCAACTGAACGACTGATTTTATTTTTTAAGCGATTAGGAACTTCTTTTTAATTTCTTTCAGACAGATTTTGATTCAGCCAAAGATTTACCATCTGCCATCTGTAAGTGTTTATAGAACTTGCAAAGTTGTCATACTTGCTAAAAGCTAATCGGTGAGGTGTTTTTGACTCTCCTTTTGATGTCCTTGTAGCATGTTATCTATCCATTTTTTTTCTCTATCTGGTTTTCTGTCCAACATGTCCCGAAAGTCATTTTTTCTGGATGCTGATTAGCCACTGTCTCATCATGAGCAATTCCACAGGAGATCAGCTCAGTTATATATTTATAGTAGGCTAGAGGGATAGAATTGAAAAGCAGGGAAGTTATGTTAAACTTGTATAGAACCTTGGGTACACCACATTTGGAGTACTGTGCACAGTTCTGGTCTCCATATTATAAAAAGGATATAGAGGCGTTGGAGAAGGTGCAGAAAAGATTTACTAGAATGATACCAGAACTGAGAGGTTATACCTATCAGGAAAGATTGAACAGACCAGGGTTCTTTTCTCTATTGAGGGATGTCCTGATAGAGGGCTTTAAGATTATGAAAGGGTTTGATAGGGTAGACGTAGAGAAGATGTTTCCACTTGCGGGGGAGATCAGAACTAGGGGCCATAAATATAAGATAGTCACTAATAAATCCAATAGGGAATTCAGGAGAAACTTCTTTACCCAGAGAGTGGTTAGAATGTTGAACTCGCTACCACATGGAGTAGTTGAGGCGAATAGCATAGATGCATTTAAGGGGAAGCTAGATAAACACATGAGGGAGAAAGGAATAGAAGGATATGTTGATGGGGTTAGATGAAGAGGGGTGAGAGGAGGCTCGTGTGGAGCATAAACACCAGCATGGACCAGTTGGGCCAAATGGCTTGTTTCTGTGCTGTAAATACTATGTGATACTATGTAGTCCTACCTTTTAATTCCTTCAGTGGGCAAAATAATAAAGATCACTCTAAGAACTAATCTAATCCTTTGCAAATAACTTGTAAATAATACAATGCTTCTTTCCCTAGAATTTCTTGCCACTGTAGAAGCAGAATTACACTGTTGCTTGGAAATTTAAACACATTTTTGTTCTTTCAGGAGTTTTCATCTGATCAGTTCCTTCTGTGAGAATTAAAAAAAAACTCTCTAATTTGAACAGGACTGCTCTGTTTTGTATCCCAGAAAAGAGTTATTGGGATTTCCTGGATTTTGAATAGCCCACCACTTAAATTTAGAAAGGAACAGTTAGTGATAAACAAACGTAACCAATCACTCAGTATTGTTCAATTTACATTATTTCCCTTCGTGCCTGTCATTGAAGAAGCTTGTGACATTGTATCAGGATAGGCTTGGTAAAATAAATGATCTTAGATCCCTCTGAAGCTCCTTAGAGTAAATATTCTGCTGCCCCCACACATACCGGCATAGTTGTGACACAGAGAAGATGCAATTTGTGGTGAATCTAGATCTGCTGGGCTTTTGCTCATTTCAACTACGTGGTATAGTGATGTGAAATAAGCAACATATTATAATGATCTTTGAGGCCTGGCTGGGCTATATTGCAACATCTCTGATCTGTCCAAGCATCTGAACTTTTGTTTTAACATTCGGATGTTGTATTTGAACTAGTGGCCTGATGTCCTCATGTGCTTCACTATAAAGCTCCTCAGCTCTTGTTACTGGTTGTCTCAAGAGCTGATGTTCCACGGCTATAGAGGACATCCTTGGTGCCCAAGGACTTATTCAACCAGTCTTCCTGACCCTTCAAATAATGGTGACACCATAGATTTCCATTAAATGAAGATGTCATGACCTCTAACAAATGAACAGGCATTCTTGTGCATTAATGAAGTAGAACTCCTATTTGCCCATGAAGACTGGAAGATTGTGGGCAGGGACCCACATCAGAATATGTGTACCATTAATAATGCCCTCTAATTTGGGTAAACATGCAACAGGGAAAAGATACAGTACTGTCGTATGCTGTTGCATGGTTCCCATGGAGAGGTGCCAACCTGGGGAAGCTACAACACAGTACTACAGGTATGCTAAACATTGGAAGCAGCATGCTATAGACAGAGCTAAGCGATCCCACAATCAACGGATTAGATCAAAGCTCTGCAGTCCTGTCATATCCAGTCGTGAATGGTAGTGGACAGTTAAACAACTAATGGAGGAGGAGGCTCCAGGAATATCCCCATCCTCAATGATGATGACCCCAGCACGCGAATGCAAAAGACAAGGCTGAAGCATTTGCAACCATCTTCAGCCAGAAGTGCCGAGTGGATGATCCATATCGGCCACCTCCTGAGGTCCCCACCATCACAGAGACCTGTCTTCAGCCAATTCGATTCACTCCACGTGATATCAAGAAACGACTGAGCGCACTGGATACAGCAAAGGCTATGGGCCCCGATAACATCCCGGCTGTCGTGCTGAAGACTCATGCACCAGAACTAGCCGCGCCTCTAGCCAAGCTGTTCCAATACAGCTACAACACTAGCATCTATCCAACAATGTAGAAAACTGCCCAGGTATGTCCTGTCCACAAAAAGCAGGACAAATCCAATCCAGCCAAATACCGCCCCATCAGTCTACTCTCAATCATCAGCAAAGTGACGGAAGGGGTCATCAACAGTGCTATC
Source organism: Squalus acanthias (assembly GCA_030390025.1). Taxonomy (NCBI): domain Eukaryota; kingdom Metazoa; phylum Chordata; class Chondrichthyes; order Squaliformes; family Squalidae; genus Squalus; species Squalus acanthias. The sequence goes on along the minus strand of CM059433.1, from coordinate 22,428,463 downwards.
AAGCAGCACTTATTCACCAATATCCTGCACACCGATGCTCAGTTTGGGTTCTGCCAGGACTCGTCTCCAGACCTCATTACAGCCTTGATCCAAACATGGACAAAAGAGCTGAATTCTAGAGTTGAGGTGAGAGTAACCACCCTTGTAATCAAGGCAGCATTTGACCGAGTGTGGCATCAAGGAGCTCTAGTAAAATTGAAGTCAATGGGAATCAGGGGGAAAACTTTCCACTGGCTGGAGTCAGACCTAGCACCAAGGAAGATGGTTGTGGTTGCTGAGGTCAATTATCTCAGCCCCAGGACATCGCTGCAGGAGTTCCTCAGGGTAGTGTCCCAGGCCCAACCATCTTCAGCTGCTTCATCAATGACCTTCCCTTCATCATAAGGTCAGAAGTGGGGATGTTCGCTGATGATTGCACAGTGTTCAGTTCCATTCGCAACTCCTCAGATAATGAAGCAGTCCATGCCCGCATGCAGCAAGACCTGGATGACATTCAGACTTGGGCTGATAAGTGACAAGTAACATTTGCACCACACAAGTGCCGGGCAATGACTATCTCCAACAAGCGAGAGTCTAATCACCGCCCCTTGACATTCAATGGCATTACCATCGTCAAATCCCCTACCATCAACATCCTGGGGGTCAGCATTGACCAGAAACTTAACTGGACCAGCCACATAAATACTGTGGCTACAAGAGCAGGTCAGAGGCTGTGTATTCTGTGGCGAGTGTCTCACCTCCAACTCCCCAAAGCCTTTCCATCATCTACAAGGCACAAGTCAGGAGTGTGATGGAATACTCTGCACTTGCCTGGATGAGTGCAGCTCCAACAACACTCAAGAAGCTCGACACCATCCAGGACAAAGCAGCCCGCTTGATTGGCACCCCATCCACCACCTTAAACATTCACTCCCTGCACCACCGGCACACCGTGGTTGCAATGTGTACCATATACAAGATGCACTGCAGCAACTCACCAAGGCTTCTTCGGCAGCACCTCCCAAATCCACGACCACTACCACCTAGAAGGACAAGGGCAGCAGGCACATGGGAACACCATCACCTGCAAGTTCCCCTCCAAGTTACACACCATCCTGAACTTGAAAATATATCACCGTTCCTTCATCATCGTTGGGCCAAAATCCTGGAACTCCCTCCCTAACAGCACTGTGGGAGTACTTCACCACAAGGACTGCAGCGTTTCAAGAAGGTGGCTCACCACCACCTTCTCAAGGGCAATTAGGGATGGGCAATAAATGCTGGCCTTGCCAGTGACACTCACATCCCAGGAACTAATTAAAGAAAAGTGGATAAAGCGGTTAGTCCTGGCAATCAAAACGTCTTTCACCTGCTTCATGCATTGGTGCACTACCTGTTGCGAAAATTGGCACAATCCCTGCTGTTGTACGAAAGGATCCAGTAGCATAGAAGTTCAAAGCTTTGACAGCTGCCGGCAGAGCTGTGCCTGTTTTGGAACTTGTCTGTAAATCCAGCTCAAGCAGATGGCATATTTTTGTGACTGCCACCCCCTCCACCCCCAGTAGTGAAGTCCTCTAATCAGGTTTCCATCTCGCGCACTAACTGCCCTATTCAAAGCCATCAATGATATGCTGTGTGATTGTGACTGCAGCTCACTATCCCTCTTTATCTTCCTGAACCTCTCTGTTGCCTTCCATACCGCTGATCATTCTATCGATCCCAGAGCTATTGTTACTCTCTCCAACTCTCTGTTTGACATTAAGATCTGATGAGCCAGAACAGCCTCCAAATAATTATCACCAATACTGACGATATCTTCTTCAGCTCCCACAAACACCCACACTCTTCTGCCCTCGACTCCATCAATCTCCACAGATGCCAACTCAGGCTAAACGCAGTGGTGCAGAAACCTTGATATCCCCCTTGGCCCTGAGCTTAACTCCCTCCCCGACATCCAATCCAGCGGCTGTCTTTCAACTCTCCAAATCTACCTCTCTTACTCTGGGGCTCAAAGCCTATTGTGTGCCTTTATTTCCTTGAGGGTGGACTTCTGCAACAATCTCTTTGATAACTTCCTGCTTCCAACCTTCAAACATTACAAATATTTAATACACCACAACTCACATTCCCACCATCAGTTAGACCAGTACTCAAATCATCCCTTTCTTATCAAGCTCCACTGGTTTTCATGCTCCAAGAATTAACTTTTTAGATTCTTGTCAGAACCTTCAAATCCTTCCATGCCTCTCCCTTGGTAACTGCACAAACTCCCCCATTTGGTCCTGTATGCACCCTTTGCTCCTCAGACACCAGCCTACTTCTTGTTCCTCATTCCTTCCACTCCACCATCACCAGTTGCCCCATTAGCCAATGTTCCTCTGCCCTCTGGGATTCCCTTCCTCAGCTTCTCTGCCTTGTTACCTCCCTCTCTGCCTTCAAAGACCCTTCTCTTCAACTGTACTTTCAAAGCTTCCTAAATCTTCTCTTCCCTTTCTCTCTCCTACTCGGTGTTCATTCATTGCCCACCATCCTATAAATTCTCTGAGGTGCTTCTCTGTGTGCAAGAAGTGCTCTATAGGAATGTAAATTATTGTTGTTGGTTGGGATTTAGATTTGAATCTGGCAGACTGAAATCCTTTCCTTTCTTATAGCCATAAAGCTTCCAGTTAATACGGAGACCACCAGACAAAAGAGCCAAAATTCTGCACTAATTAGTACTTGGCTTTCTGTCAGAGAGGCCACATGGTGAGGGTGGGAAGTGAAAAGTATAATGTTGATATATTAGACTGAGTAGCGCAATAGGAAAGCGCACTATCCTTTCATTTCTTTGCCCCGGCTTTGATTCCAGCCCAAATCGATGGGATGAAAGAGTCCTCTGTCTGTTGGCTGTGAGGTTCCCAAGTAATACAAGTTCAGGCTGTTTTGACCTAGTTCGTAGTGAAAGTAACCCACAGCACAAAACTGCAACTGAGTGAGAGTAAATGACACGCGCCAGGCATGCTCTGTTCACTTTTTCCAGTCCCTACTGCAGCCTAACCAGCGATCCTTAAAGGACCTTTCCTTTTTAACTTACCTGAATGAGGAGCCAGGAGAAGCAGGAGTGCTCCTTTTAGTTCCACAGCATTACTGTGGGCTGCTGCCAGCTCCCGCACAAACTCCTCCCATTTTCCTACCCGGACGTACCTGAAGGCTGCTGCCCAAATTAGACCAGAAGAAAGACTTGCATTTATATAGCGCCTTTCACGACCACCGGACGTCTCAAAGCACTTTACAGCCAATGAAGTACTTTTTGAAGTGGAGTCACTGTTGTAATGTGGGAAACGCGGCAGCCAATTTGCGCACAGCAAGCTCCCACAAATAGCAATGTGCTAATGACCAGATAATCCGCTTTAGTAATGTTGGTTGAGGGATAAATATTGGCCAGGACACCGGGGAGAACTCCCCTGCTCTTCTTCGAAATAGTGCCGTGGGATCTTTTACGTCCACCTGAGAGGGCAGACGAGGCCTCGGTTTAACGTCTCATCCGAAAGATGGCACCTCCTGCAGTGCAGCACTCCCTCAGCATTGCACTGGAGTGTAAGCCTAGCTTTATGTGCTCAAATCTCTGGAGTGGGACTTGAACCCACAACCTTCTGACTCAGAGGCGAGTGTGCTACCCACTGAGCCACAGCTGACAAATTAAAAAAATGCCGAGCTGCCTCAGGAAACCCGACAGATGCCTGCAGCTTACCGGAACTATTCAGATGAGGCCTGAGGTCTAATTTTGAACAAGCTTCGGGCCTCTGGCTTCTGGTGTGCACTGTGACCACACTAAACATTTAATTCCTGAAAACTAGCTTGCAGGAATTTCTGTCCTTCTCTCGCTTTCATCAATGGCATGTGTTGGCACTTCAGTGCCCTACACGGTGCACACAACATTCACTAAAACTAACACACAACGACGAAGAAGTGTTGCGATGGGTTTTAGCTAAGGATTAAAAATATCAAGAAAGAGCAGAGATTTTATTTGACTTTAATCAGTTATTTTGAACTCATGAGTTTAAATAGATTCACCTGGGCCATTATTTTTCAGTCTGAGCGGCACTGGTAATGAAACTGGCGTAAAGGCAGGAAATTTGCAATCTCCATTGACTTAACGGGGGGGTAGAGCTATGATGATCAATTTTGCACGGTTTTGGCGAGGGTATTTATGAAGTTGTGCAAAGTCCCAGGAAATTATTGTGTGGCGTAAATCGTGGCATAACTCACTTACGCCATAATTTCTTTGGACTTTTACGGTGTAAAACGAATCCAACCTCTTAGATGCACCATTCCAAAGGCGCAAGTCTCCAGGAAATTCTTGGCCAATATATATACTGGAAGTTATTTATTTATCTAACTTACTTTTTATTAAAGCAGCTATATGTTTAAATACTGTTCCTCCTGACTCCCTAGTCAGACTCCACAAGGCAAAGCAAGAACTGTTACTTATTCAAGCTAATTTTCCTAAATTTCAATGACTATATTCAAGGATTGGTAAAATTATACCAGATTTTAAAGTGCTATCTGTAATATATTATAACTGATTCCAGTATCTAACTCTTTTGTCTATACTGCAAATGTAAAATCAATGATTGTACATAGAAATAGATTTATTTATGCAGGTTTGACTCTTATATTTTATCTTGCTGTACTATGTAAGAAAAACATTGTTCATTTTTCAAGAACTAATCAAAAATACCTATTTCACTGTCTCTGTGGAGATTGCTTAAAAACAACTTTTGACATTTTTTGGAGATGAGTTCCACAGTCTCTTGTAACATCATAACCTCTGACTCACTGTGAACAATGGCACGGGAGATCTGATAGTGTCCGTAAATGTTTTGAGACTTGTCGATCATATTTCAGGCATTATAATTAGTCACACATGAAAATTTTTATGTACAAATGTGCACAGTTATTTGCTGTTGGATTCTTCTGACCTTTGGGAGGAATCAAGGGTATACAAAGAATCTACAAAGATATAACTCAGGAACAGAAAATGCCCTATCATTGATCTCTGGATCTGCTTGAGAACAATTAGTCTGCAATTAACCTCAGGATGTGTCTACGTATCAATTTGACCTTGTGGTCTTAAAGGGGAAAAAACTATTACACACATCTACATTTTAGCAGCAGAACTATAGATTGTACAGTTGCATCTTCGCAGCAGAATAATACTTTGCGCCTTACATGGTATTATGTTCCTGTCTTTATAAAACAGCACAACCTCTGACTTACCGCAAGTAATGCCGGGGGACATTCACTAGTGTTGTCAAAAAATAATATTGAGGTTCACAGTTATTCATGCGTTTACTCAGAATAAGTCATATGCTATCCTGAAGCCTGACAGGAAAAATTGTCTAAAGTTAAGATAAGAAAGTCGCTATGCAGTTATTTGCCTTAAAGTGTTACTGTAAAAAGGAAGAAAGGATGTTCAAACTGCCTTCAGGCTGGATTTTGGTTTCCTGGCGGTTATGTTCCTGAATTATGCCAGTGGGATCAGAATATAGGCATCGAACACATTAAGGCTGATTCCCCCATCAGACGCTTCTGGTGAGGAACAATGCTCAGAGGGAGCGCTAGTCAGGAAATTGCAGGCCATGGCCTCTGATTTTTCATCCATTTAACTTAATTTACATTTAGCCCAGGGGGTCTTAAACCATTTAAAATAAATGAACTAAAACACCACTAACATAATGGCAAGTGGGATAGCTGCCAAATATTCATATCCCTCGGCATAATTTCAGAGCCATAGGCTGTTGGGATGTTACTAAAACTGCAGTCTCGTGTGTGTGTGACTAGTTCCTGTTGGAAATCAATTTATATGTGGCTAGAGACTACTGTTAGAGATAATAATGGATGAATGTCTAATCCAGTTGTATGACATTCCTCTATCTGCTAATTTAATTAAGGCATTATCCATTTAAATTTAACTCTTAAAAATAAAGGACAGAGGAATGCTCCACAAAAGGCATTAAACCTTCATCAACTATTACCAGCCAAAATAGTTTCTAGCCGATATCATTTTGCTGTTTAAATATGGTATATGCTTTGCTTTATAAGATTGCCATGTCAACACTAAGCAGCAGTCCTGCTGATGCAAAGGTCCAATACTGATGGTGGGCTTTTGTAATTCTGTACAGGAAATAAAATACTTTAAGTTAGAACATGAATGATAAACCCCTTTTCTTTTATATGTTTCACTAAACCTCAATTTCTTTATCTATATGCAATACACCAGTTTATATTCTATAAACCTGCTTCTGTGTCGCATAAGCTTCGCAAGAAAAATGTATGAAAACAGCAAAGAGTTTACAAGAAAGAAAGACTAGCATTTATATAGTGCCCTCTAATGAGCACAGATGTCCCAAAGCGCTTTATAGCCAATGAAGTACTTTTTGAAATCTAGTGACTGTTGTAGTGTAGGCAATGCAACTTTAGACAAGATGTGAAGTCAGCAGCTTTTCTGCAATCACCATCACTGTTGCTCCATAATCAGTTTGCCAGAGGTGTAATTGAATGGACTAAGGTAGATAATGGCATTCCTCTTCCCTCCCATAATGCAATCTGATTCCAATATTAAATAAAATATGTCAGAGGTTTGATCCTTTATACACCTGTCAGTTTGACATCTATATTGTGAAAATATTGGAGTTTATTATATAGGAAGCAATTTACGAGTATCTAGTTGAAAGTTCATGAAAAACAGGTCATACCTAACAGATTTTTGGAATTTCTGAGCATTTGTTGAAGATTCTCATTGGAGAGTTATTTATTTAGGGGTCAGCTTTGGCTCAATGGTAGCACTGTCGCCTCTGAGTCAGAAGATTCAAGTCCTACTCCAGAGACTTGCGCACATAATCTAAGCTAACACTTAATGCAGTACTGAAGGAGTGCTACACTGTCAGAATTGCTGTCTTTTGGATGAGACGTTAAAGCAGGACATCTGCTCTCTAAGGTGGATGCAAAAGATCCCATGACACTATTTAAAGAAGAGCAGGGAAGTTCTCCCAGTGTCCTGGCCAACTTTATGCCTCAACCAACATCACTAAAACAGATTATCTGGTCATTATCTTATTGCTGTTTGTGGGAGCTTGCTGTGTGCAAATTGGCTACTGATTTTCCTACATGACAACAGTGACTACACTTCAAAAGTACTTCTTTGGCTGTAAAGCGCTTTGAGACGTCCTGAGGTCATTAAAGGCACTATATAAACGTGAGTTCTTTCTTTCTTCTTTCTTGTACCCCCTCCACTCTCAATGCTCCCAAACACTGACTTCCCCAGTGCAACTACAGCTAACACTCCCGGATCTAAAAATCGCACGCAGTACCATTTTCCGAGCACTGCCAAAACTCAACTCATTGTTTCCACACTCAAACAGTGCCATCCTAGTGTTCCCACACCCACGACTACTAATCTACCTCCCATTTTTCCACCACCCTGGAACCCACCCCAATACTCTCACACCTCAAGCTTTCAGTACTACCACATCCTATAACCCCCTCCACGGCGGTCCCAAATTGCAAACCATCGCTAATAATCTTGAATCCTACAACTGCAGTCCCACTTCTCCAGAATCCAAGTGCCCCCTTCCCACCGCTATCGCATCCTGTAACCCAGTCTCCCACTACTGTCAGACCCTGCAACATGCCTCCCAACACTTGTATATACTGAGACGTCCAGACACAAGCCTCCTATAACACATAAGCACCTACCCCACTCCTGACATCTTAAACCCCTCCCAAATTATCAAATAGCCTGAAACATACCCAACGTTCTTACAACCTGGGACTCCTCTCCGTAGTGCCTGATTTTCAGTCCATTTATTTCAATTGAGTGGAAAGTCAAGCTCCGTAGGCCTGCAATTCCCCAAATGATCCCTAAGAATTGCTAATGGAAAATGTATTTTTCTGAATGTCCTTCCTCAGTGTAAAATGGTTTTGAAGCTTTTTGTTTCTCCAAACAAAATACAAACTGGAATCCAATTTTAAACATTTTAGTATCAGTGCTTTGTATGCAATTCAAAACTATTCTAATTAATGAAACGTGCAAGTTATTTATTATGCTGTCCAGCTGTAGAGTACATAGAGAGAAACAAGGGGAGGGAATTCTGGAGTCTTTTTTTGAGCAATGAAAACGATCAACCCTGTTGGAGCCAAGGCCCAGGGTCCCACCCCATTCTGCCAATTGCCAGGACCACCCCTCATGTTACCAAAGGTTAGGACCCCCACCCAGTGGTGTTAAACCTGATTAGCGTCTTCATCCTGCTGCTGCTAAATGTCAGGAACCTCTCTATCATCAATTTGATACATGTTGCCTGCCATCTTGCTGTGTACCCCAGGCTTTAAGAAAGATAGGATATAAAATTGAGTTTATATACACGTAAAGAAAAAGAAAGACGTAAAGACTCAATTTTATATCCTGTACTATAAAGGAACATAAAATAATCAAATATTTGCTTCTGTTAAGCGCTTTAGGATTTTATTCCTACCTTATAAGGGCTATATAAATATAGGTTGCTGTTGAATTTACAGTTTTCATTGAAAAATGGACAGAAACATGGAAATCAATCCTGAAAAATACCATTGGACAAATATGGAGTTTCATCTTATTTTGAATCGTAAATCTACAAAGGCGGATTTTATGAATTTCTGCTCCCAGCGTGGAGCTTCGCAAAGGTCAGTGGGCCCTGCACAATCTTCCATCCATTAAAATTAATTACTGCAGCTGCTAGCCTAGATGATCATGCAACCTTGTTTATTTACTTTGTTCTGTGAACGGCCAATTGAGTCAGAAGGCACCTTGGTGGCCTTAATATGTTAATACATTTTAATTGCAAAGTCATCGCCATTGATCAAAGTACTTCCTAATAACCTCCTGCTTAGCTACTAGCCTATGGATAGGTACTTTAGGAAATCTTTAGGAGAGCTGTGTTCAGATGTATATGACATTTATCTGTCAGTCATCCTCAGATCTGTTAGGATCAAAGGGAGCAGGGCTAAAGTTGCAAAGAACTATGTAGAAAAGTCCCAGAAATCTAAACCTAGTAACAATTCCAGAATACCATATAATAAAAACACAATCTGAGATATTCAGTCACCGTGAATCAGTGGCTTTGATAATAATACATTGTGCGTTACATAATATAACATTGTTGTTGTTATAAATGTCACAGAAGAGCCCCTAGTATTATTACAAAAACTATAAGATTGCATGCAATCTTGTCTGTCATCATCACATTTCATGTGGCACATTTGGCATTCCATCTTTTGATTGGCTGAAATATACAAAACCAAATCGCTGCTGTGTGAGCACTGAGTAAAATCTACCAAAGACAACAGAAATTGAATCAATCAAATCATGTAGAATTTGTTCTGATAAAACTTTCCTCTGTTATTTTTCTTTCTTACGAACTCAAATGTCAAAACAGAGGGGGTCATTTTCACCTTTACTGCTTGAACGGTAAACTGCCAGAGCGGATCGTTGAAATGAATGGAAATGAAAATCAGGTGGGGTTCTATAACGAGCGGGTGATTACCTCACGAGTGTACCAAAAAGACAGCTGGAAGTCAGCCCTGAGCTTTCTTTGCGATTTTCATCTCACTGTCGCCCTGTTCCCACCGAAAACAGGGCGGCAGAGAAACAAAAATCATCACAAAATTGTTCAAAGGGATCTATAACAGGACTGATTATCAAGACAGGTATGATCAGGAAAGGCACACTAATGATAGAGCAGCAAATATGATGGCACAATGCTGGGCGTTCATTAAATAAGGGGACAGCAGGTAAATTATGATCTGGAATGCACTGCATGAAAGTGTAGTGGAAGCAGATTTAATAGTAACTTTCAAAAGGGAACTGAATATATTGCAGGAGAGTTGGAATAATTGGATAGCTCTTTCAAAGAGGCGTCACAGGCACGATGGGCTGAATGGTCTCCTTCTGGGCTGTATCATTCTAACTAATTAAAGAAATGCTTCTGTAATAGTCCAAGGGGGAAAAATTCAGTTGGTTGCGCCTCCCGTTAGCGCCTTAAGAGGGCGCTAATGGGGCGCAAAGCATCTAGCGCCCAGGCGCGGCGATGTTTGCGCCGCTCGCGAAATTAACTAGACATTTTGCGGCGGCGCTAAACACTACCGCCACGATCTCCTGCGCCGGCAGATCGTGACGTCAGTCGAGTGCGCAACGCCCCGGTATCGCCCCGGAGAGGATATTGAGTGGCGCCCCCTGCCTTACCGCCTGATGCTAGCAACGACAGGTTGAGGGGAGCGTTTTGCAGTCATGAAGGGACTGGGGGAGCACTATTTAAAGGCGACCGCTTCCTGCCTTTTATTGTTGGTGCCATTTTTGAACCACACATTCTGAGAGAGAGAGACTTCTGGAGAGATTCAACGCTGTGTGAAGGAGCTTTTGGTACTGAGCAGCACTTTGCAGGTACATTTTGATTTGCCAGTCCTTGTATCGATTTAGAAGAGATTGTGGGGGCTGCACTCTGAGCTCTTTGCCTGCTACTCTCCATTGTTCTTTCCAGCAGATTTGATGTGCAGGTCTCTCCAGGCCGAGATTCAAAGCTGCAATGAACAGGATGTGGATGGAAAGCAAGATTAACCATCCCCTTTAAGAACTGGTCCGTGCCATTGTGTGTGTGTTCCATTGCTGACTGACATCACATGAGCTTCGCCAGCGCTCTGAGGTAGCGCCTCGCTCCTCGGCCTTTGCGCCTTAAGACAGGTGTGCAGCGCCTGATTTAATGCTCCAATCACCTCCAGGGGCGATAAAAGTCAAGTTTGCAGTCGGTGGCGATAATTAGCGCCAGGCGCTAATCTTTGCGCCCGGCCGATAATTGCGCCCCAAATGGGGCGATACTGAATTTCTCCCCCCAAGGGTCTCAGTGCCATGGAATCTCATTTATGCCACAGGCTTGATCCATATCACTTAAAAAAGACACCACAAAACACAACCATGCAAGCACAAGCTTACACACGTACAGTTGTTTTTAAAGTCACAGTTTTTAACTTTGCTTCTGGTCGCTGCACCTTCCTCAGTGGGGAAGGTATATGCGAGGCCAGTAAGCAAAATATGCATTGTTGGCTTGAATGTGTAGGCTGAACCAGTCAGCACTTTTGGCTGCCAGAATGTCTTTCCTGAGAGGCCACCTCTTTAGATGGGATGGGTTCATGGGCCTCTGGAAGCAGCAGCGTTGCCTAAGCTATTGTAAAACACTGTACAGTTACCATTGCCAACAGCGCTGAGGTAAATGCAGTATTAGTCACCAAACTTGTGAAAAAAGGGGGCACTGGAAAGAGATCGGAAGAAAGCCCAGAAGAGCCTTTCATCAATGAGGCATGTAAACAGGCTAACTCTGTCCTACTTGGAAAAAAAAGGGGGTCGGTGGGCAATACAATCCCAATCTCTGAACTCATGAAGAGAAACAGGAGTGGAGGTGGAGGGGTCCTTTGCACTGAACCAGGAAAAGTGAACACAATTATAAGCTGAGGAAATCTTGAGTTAAACATAATTTAAGGAACAATAGAGATGATCCCATGATCAGGCGTCCACAGCAGGGAGCAGAGTGGGAGCTTGTGGGCACACAGCCCATCATTTTAAGTCCAGGTCGCAGAATCACCCCTGATGACTTCCCAGAGAGCTGTTAACTTGTGAAATACACTGCTACATTGCGCAGCCACTGGAGTTATGGTTTGAAGGATTTAAAAGAAAAAAATAGATAGCTTATGGGCTGGACAGGATCATCAGACGATAGAATGCTTTACTACAAATGGCTACTGAGGCAGAAACTGTAACATCATTTAAAAAGGAATTTGAGAAGGAAGAAGACAAGAGGATACAGAGAAATGGGATAGTATCGGTACAAACACGATGGCCTGAATACCCTCTGTGCTATAATATCTATGATTGTAAGAGCTTGGCACTACAAAATCAAGTTCTGCACATAAACCTAAATGAGGGAACAAACTTGATAGGTTGAATGATTTCTTCTCAATCCTACCTTATGTTGTAGGAACACCGAGGTGGTAACTTGCCATTATGTGGTAATGGTACAACTTGTTAATTACCAGATATAAAATGGTAATTTTGGTGATAAGGAGGAAAGATTATCGCACATTAAGAAAACCTTCCCCTGTGATTAGTTGTTGTAATGTTATCAGAACACCAAATTTTTAGTCAAGGCTTCAATACAGAGGCAATGGATGAACTAAAACCATCAGTTATTAGGGGCTCATCTGAATTAGCCAATCTGCCATTTTCTGTGTTTCTAAAGGGCTCACTGCATGAGCACTATGGGATAAAATGTTCAGAGTCTCGAGTACTGTTGAGAAGTCTCACTTGACAGAAGCGCAGATCAGAGAACCAGGTCATTAATGCACAGGACATCAGGAGCGCTGCAAATCAGGTGTGTAAGGGGTTTTGTCGCGTGCTTGTATCGCAGACGGTGCTGGTGCGAGGTTAGGCCTTCGTTGCCTAATACTATTGCTTGCTCTGGTCTCCGGCCAGCCTTGTTACAATAAGCACCTGTGAGTGGTTCGACCCACTCGCCCTTACAGTTCTAACACTGGTCTTAGGTGCAAGAGCAGTAATGCAGAGAAAAACTCAAATAGACCCGGTAGAATAGCACGAAACGGAAATCTTTATTGCATAGCGTCCAAAATCATGAAGTACATGTCATAGGCGCAAATTAACGAGAGTACAAGTATACATACATTCATAAAGCTTGGTCTATGGTAATGAAGAACGCACGGCACATCGTAAAAAGGGGAACACATTATACTTTATCCTTAATAAAACCACCCTCCCTTATCAATACCTACACTACATCTAGATTTGTAGGATCGGGAAACATGCTCACCACTCGTGATACTTCGGAGAATTTTAAAGTGAGGCACTCGGCTCGTTTCGCTGCAGCGCCTGACTGTCACGTGTTTGGAGGGGTCTCTGTACCCCACTTGTTTATCTTCGCTGCTGCGGCAAGCAGGCTGGGCTCCCCGTTGTCATGAAGAACTCGACAGCACTCGGGCCCGGCTGTAGAATTCAAAGAAAAGTCTTCCTGTACCGACACCAGTTGTCGGTAGAATTCAAAGAAGAGTCTTTGACCGGTTCGTGCAGTAACCTGTAGAGTTCAAGAAATGGGTCGTATATTTTCGGGCGCGGTCAGGGTTTACTGACCGCGGCGGCACGTGGATTCTTCTTCTTCTCTTGTCATTTCGTCTTGTCTTGTTGGGCCTTCGGGTCCAAACACCATTTACCGACTCTCGGGATGGTGCACCCGGTCACTGGCCTTCGTCGAGGCGACTCGTTCCAATTGAGCCCCACCCAACATTCGAATAACCGTCCAGTGCGGCTAAAGTCCAGAGTCAACAGACTCCAGAGAAAACACAGAAGGCTGCTCGTCCAGCAGAGCGATACCCGAGGATCAGAATAGGAGAATAAAAGTTCAGCCCGAGTCAAGAGTCCGCAGAGATAAGAGCACGAATCAAGCGAATAAGAGAGCAATGGACATTTGTTGTCTATAGTTATAGTGCTGTGTCCCCTTATCTCCCGCTCAAATCTTAATGTTTGTCCTTTGTGAAATATTGGCGCTTAAAACTCCCAGCATGGGGCGATTCTTGTCTTTAACGGGTTTCGGTAGCACCTGAAACTGGCCAACTACCCGTTAATGTTTTCCCCATTGTTGGCCTAGCCAGGATCGTATGAATCATCTCCCTGACTGGTTTTGGGGGCCCCCGAATACTTGTTTAATCACCCGAGAATGGCTCTCTCATTGTAGAGCCGTGGGGGTATTTGTGTATTGATGTGTCTGGATGGGCCTTCGATTGCCCAGTACAATGGTCCTTACTTGTGCATGGAAAACGATTCCAGCACTCATATCTTTTGCTATTGTTTCGAATGCAAACAGGTTGCATCCTGTCTATATCAGTGCTTATCGAGTATGATCCAATCTTATACTGAAATGTATATTCGACGCCATCTTGTCTGCCCACTGTATTCTGGAAGCTTCTGCCACGATGCGCGGCGGCCATTTTACAGGCTTCTGTATCCTTTATATCATGACAGCATTTCGTTTAAATAAACTGATCAACCGAATCTGCTTCTATCTTGTTATTTCGAATCGCGATAATTGCGAAACTTTACAGGTGCTGTGAGCTCCATGCTCTTATTTTCCATTCGAAACTCCTGTCGAGCAAGACTCACCCCATATCTTCAGCGTGAAAGTAGTATTTTAGGAATCCAATGTGGAAAGTGCTGCTGTGTTGTACCATTTACATCCAAGTTGTCCAGCAACACTAAACACCTCTCAGAGTACAATGTTGTGAATGAACACATCGATGCGCTTGTATGAAATTCCTCTGTCCACTATTTTAGCAAAGGCATGAACCCATTTACTATAAATGGGAATTAAAGAAGCTTCATCTACACACGCCAACACATCCACACCAGTATTCCATTAAAGTCAATGGAAAGGAAAATCGAGTAAGGTATACAACCGGTGACCAATCTGCTACTGCCAGTTTTCTGCCACCACCCAAAGGGGAAATTGGCTCCAATGTGACTGAACCACAAAATCTCAAGGTTCGTTGAAAATATTAATGTTTCAAAATTCAGTAAATATCCTGCAATGCTTCTACAAACTGCATGATTTATGAGAGGAAAACAATAAAAGTGTCATCCTGTATTTCTACTTGGATATTTTGCTTAACTTTAGATATGAACATGCATTAATTGTTGAGCGGGTTTCTTTAAATATCTATTAGAAGATTCTGCACACCATCACTTCACAGCATCACATACAGCAGAATTTTTATATGTGATGGGAATTGAAAGACTCATTTTTAATAAAGTATTGACCTCTAGTGCTGTTACTGAATTTTCTTTTAAGCCAGGTTAACCCAGTGAAATTATTTCTTCTTTTTTTCATTGAATGTCATATTTTACTATAGGACATAGATTTAATAGTCTTTTTTACAACTCTCTTGACACAGCCATGTAAAATTGGTTCAATTTAGCTTTTCCGTGGAAAGTTAAATGAATTGTGACAATATAATAAGGCTTTGTAATAAAAAGCAAAAGGTCAAAGTTTATAAACCTGAAATGTCAGATCAATTTGAGAATTTGTGACCTTGGCAGTCTCTGTGCATGACATATTAAAAGCTAAAATGTACATGTTCATTTTATTCAGTCAGTGAAATTGATTCTGTGTAAAAATCTAATCTATTTCTGCAAAGTAATTTTAATTTCCATTGAAATTAATGATTTCAATCCAATATTCAGAAATCTATTAACGCAAAACCTGAACTGTGCATGAAATTCCCAAAACAGATGTACTTTCCGTCCTTCAGATTGCTGAAGCTAAACCATGCTGAACATCAACAGGATTTTTAAATTAGCCAGTTATTTTTCTAAAATAGATATAAATCTTGGTCAGTTATTTTATACAGCCTAGCTTTAGGAGGGTGATTTTCTTTTAAATTAAAGCTTTGAGGAGAGGATGGAGGTTGTCAATAGATAGAGTCATAGAATGGTTATAGCACGGAAGAAGGCCATTCGGCCCGTCGAGCCCGTGCCGGCTCTCTGCAAGAGCACTTCAGCTAGTCCCACTCCCCCGCCCTTTCCCCGTAACCCTGTAAATTTCTTTCCTTCAGATACTTATCCAACACCCTTTTGAAAGCCGTGATTGAGTCCGCCTCCACCACCCTTTCAGACAGTGCATTCCAGATCCTAACCACTCGCTGCGTAAAAAAGTTTTTTCTTACGTCACCTTTGGTTCTTTTGCCAGATGAATGTATTTTTTTGCAGAATAAAATGATTTATCGTTGCAATGCATCATAACATAATCTAATTGAATTTTTTGAAAACTAATTGAATTTTTTGATGAAGTAACAGAGAGGATTGATGAAGGGAATGCAATGGATGTTCTCTACATGGATTTTAGGAAGGCGTTTCACAAAGTACCACATAGAAGTCTGATAACAAAATTGAGGCTCATGGAATAGGTGGGTCAGTGGCAGCTTGGATAAGGAATTGGCTTAAGGACAGAAAACAGCAAGTTGTGGTAAATGGCTGTTTTTCAGACTGGAGGATGGTAGACAGTGTTGTTCCCAAAGGTCACTGCTGGGGCCACTGCTTTTTTTGATATATATTGGAATACAAAGTAGAATTTCTAAATTTGCCGATGACACCAAACTTGGGGGTGTGGCAAACAGTGATGATGATATCAATCGACTGCAACAGGACATAGAAAGGCTAGCAGAATGGGCAGACAAGTGGCAGATGGAATTTAATACAGAGAAGTGTGAGGTGATGCATTTTGGCAGAAGGAACAGGGAGAGGCAATATACACTTAATGGCACAGTTTTAAAGAGTGTGCAGGGACAGAGGGACCTGGAAATTAATGTGCATAGGTCCCTGAACGTGGCAGGACATAGTGAGAGAGTGGTTAACAAAGCATATGGGATCTTGGGCTTCATAAATAGAGAACTTGAGTACAAAAGTAGAGAAGTTATGCTGAACTTTTATAAAGCGCTGGTTAGGCCACAACTGGAGTATTGCATCCAGTTCTGGTCACCACACTTCAGGAAGGATGTGAAGGCCCTTGAGAGGGTGCAGAGGAGATTTACCAGAATGGTTCCAGGGATGGGGGATCTTAGCTACAAGGACAGATTGGAGAAGCTGGATTTGTTTTCATTAGAGCAAAGGAGGTTGAGGGGTGATTTGATAGAGGTGTACAAGATTATGACGGGTTTGGATAGGCTAGACGGGGAAAGGCTGTTCCCACTAGTTGATGGTACAAGGACTAGGGGACAGAGATTTAAGGTTTTGGGCAAGAGATACAGGGGGGTTGTGAGGAAAAACTTTTTAACACAGCGAGTGGAATTTGCTGCCGATAGAAGTGGTGAAAGTGGAGACACTCAATGTTTTCAAGGGGAGACTGGATAAGCACTTGAAGGAAATAAACTTGCAGGGCTACGGGGATAGAGCGGGGTAATGGGACTGACTGCATTGCTCTACAAAGAGCCGGCATGGACTCGATGGGCCAAATGGCCTCCATCTGTGTCTTTATGACACTATGGGGGAGAAATTCAGTATCGCCCCATTTGGGGCGCAATTATCAGCCGGGCGCAAAGATTAGCGCCTGGCGCTAATTATCGCCACCGACTGCAAACTTGACTTTTATCGCCCCTGGAGGTGATTGGAGCGCTAAATCAGGCGCTTCACACCTGTCTTAAGGCGCAAAGGCCGAGGAGCGAGGCGCTACCTCAGAGCGCTGGCGAAGCTCATGTAATGTCAGTCAACAATGGAACACACACACAATGACACAGGCCAGTTCTTAAAGGGGATGGTTAATCTTGCTTTCCATCCACATCCTGCTCATTGCAGCCTTGAATCTCGGCCTGGAGAGACCTGCACATCAAATCTGCTGGAAAGATCAATGGAGAGTACCAGGCAAAGAGCTCAGAGTGCAGCCCCCACAGTCTCTTCTAAATCGATACAAGGAATGGCAAATCAAAATGAACCTGCAAAGTGCTGCTCAGTACCCAAAACTCCTTCACACAACGTTGAATCTCTCCAGAAGTCTCTCTCTCTCTCGCTCAGAATGCGTAGTTCAAAAATGGCACCAACAATAAAAGGCAGAAGCGGTCACCTTTAAATAGCGCTCCCCCTTTCCCTTCATGACTGCAGAACGCTCCCCTCAACCTGTCGTTGCTAGCGTCAGGCGGTAAGGCAGGGGGCGCCACTCAATATCCGCTCTGGGGCGATACCGGGGCGTTGTGCACTCAACTGATGTCACGATCTGCTGGCGCAGGAGATCGTGGCGGTAGTGTTTAGCGCCGCCGCAAAATGTCTAGTTAATTTCGCGAGCGGCGCAAACTTCGCCGCGCCTGGGCGCTAGATGCTTTGCGCCCCATTAGCGCCCTCTTAAGGCGCTAACGGGAGGCGCAACCAACTGAATTTTTCCCCCTATGACTCTATGAACATTGCTGTGTACTATTCACAGTTTTAAGTATGAAACAGCACTGCTCTGCATTATATAGAATAGATTTCAAGGAATTGTCATACGGCTAGAACACTTTCAATATATTTGAAAGTACAATGCAACTGATGACATAACTGAGTTCACAATGATTATACTTGCCAGGTTTTTGCTTTAAATTTGCTTTAAGCTTACTTAAGTCAAAAGAAAGGCCATGGGAAAAAGTCACACTGGATTAGATAGAGCTGCAAAGTCTTCCCCACTGACAATCGTGTCAGCTTTATATTGCAGACTCTTAGTGGCTGATACAAGAACTGAGCTTTACAAAATTCCCTAGGAAGATCTCAAAGCCCCTATAATCCTTTTGAGGACAATGAGGATGAACTACAGAACTTGGAAGTGTGCAATACAAAATGAAAGATCATAATAAAAGCATTAAACAAATTATATGCCAGACAGCACACACACATTATAACACTGTAAAACATCATAATATGAAAAATAGACCTATCACACAAAATAGTAGATCCATATGAAACAGTGGAAGGCACTTTACAACACAAATTATCCTATGCCTCTCAAAATTGTTAAATTGGGTGACAAAACTAGTCAACTGTGTTGCCTCCTCCAGGTGACTTCTATCTTTTAATAACCAGGCATATCTCTTCCAATCTTCCCTGCATTAAATTATCTTTTCATATTCTCAGTCCTCTTTGCTGAGAAACTTATCGAGTTGTACCCTGTATCCATTTATGCTGTTTAATGACCTTCCTTGGTAACTTATTCCGTGAGTTTATTATCTTTTTAGTCACTGAGTGGCAACTTTGTAGAAGTATATGAACTATTTAATGGTATGGAAAAGGTAGATACAGAAATTACTTCAAACTAAACTGTGAGCGTAGAACAAGATGAAACAGTTTCAAACTAGAAAGAGACAAATTTAGGGCCAATGCCAGATAATTCTTCTCCACTACAAAGGGTGACCAGGAGGTTTTGCTTTTGTACCAGGAGGTTACAGTTAATTTTATTAATATGTATTCCCCAAATGGATCACCCACCAGGAATACATATTGTGAATTTGAAGGGCAGCTCCCCATGATTGGAATTGAAATCAACTAAGAGACAGGCATATTTAGATGTGCGGTTTTTACATTGAAAAGCAGGCAAGCGGGTTGCGCGGGTTCCCTGGAACGCTACGCGGCCGCGCAGCTTGCAGGGAACATTGGCCGCCTCACTTCCGCCCGCTGGCGGCGAGCCCCGCGGCTGCCGCCATTTTCGGCTGGGCAGCAGCACTGCCGACGCCCGTGCTCGCTAGGGCTATGTAGCTTATGCAGATCGTGATGTCAGTGAGTGTGCAACGCTCACCTGATGCCCAATCTGCCATTCTGGAGTTCGCCGCTGAACGTACCAGCCTGTGTTAATTACGACCAGCTGACCATGCGTTCACAAGCGGGAAGGAGCCTTGGGCAGCGTTATTTAAAGGGATCATCAGCAGCAACTTGCAGCTGGCATGTTTGTTCAGTTTGAAAGGCTCTGTGGAACTTTCTGCAACTCCAGCAGCTTTCTAAACTTCTTTCAAGTTCCTAAGGTGACAGGGAGTGTTGGGGCAAGTGGAGAACACCTTCATTCTTATTTAAAGCTTCTGCTCACAACACTTGCTCACAGTCATGGGGGCTCTACTTGCAGTCCCCTTCGCACTCGACATCATCGGGAGAGGGAACAGAGGCAGCGAAGTAAAGGAGAAGATGATCGCAGAGGGAGGACGAGGAGGGCCAGGAGGTCTTACCCACCCAGGGTCTTCAGAGAGCACTTCCCTTATATTCACTTCAGTGAGTAGCAGTGTATTAGGAAGCTCTGCTTCAGCAAGGAGGTGTTCACAGAACTTTGCCACCTCCTGCAACCAGACCTGCAGCCTCACAGCAGGGTGACCACCGCTCTCCCAGTGGCCCTCAAGGTCACCGTGGCCGTCAATTCCTTCACCAGCGGATCCTTCCAGTCTGCAACAGGAGACATAGCCAACATCTCCCAGTTCACCAGCCATCGCTGCATCCGGGAGGTCACAGAGGCTCTCTACACCAGGAGAAGGGACTACATTGTCTTCTCTCTGAGCAGGAAGCAGCAGGTGGAGTGCACATGGGGGCTTCCCCACGGTGCAGAGTGCCATTGACTGCACCCGCGTGGATTTGCGCGCGCCGCACAACAATCCTGGACCCCGAGCTACCCTTTCCCCCTGGCCTTGCTGCAGCCCACCCGTGCCCGGTGCCTATCCATGTTCAGATCCCACATCTATCCGACCCTCTAAATTCCGCGCAGTGCCAGTTTCTGAGCTGACGTCGGCGAGTGTCAGATGCAGAGACGGTGTGCCTTCTACTTCATCTCCACTCTCCTCCATTACTTCGAGGTCAGGCTGTGCGGGTGGCAGATGTTGGTCATCTGAAAGCAGACAGGCACAAGAGTCGGGTTGTGGTGAGGGGAGGGGGTGGTGGGGAGCAAGATATCCGTGCATACAGCATCAGCAGCTTGTAAGTGAGAAGAGATTGTGGGATGAGAGGGAAGTGGGATGTGAGAAGAAGGATTAAGAATGAGCATACCGCTATTGCCCCCAAGGGCTTCAACCTCACCCATTGCCACGGCCTCGGTAACTTCCCCTTCAATTATATTGAGCATTGTCTTCTCCAGTTGGCTCAAGGCTTGTAAAGCGATTTGGCCGCCTCCCGTCTGCTGCTGCAACCTTAGCCTGAAAGAGAAAGGGAAGTGTGTCAGTGAGTGTGGTGCAATGTGTTTGGGTGATGTGCCTGCCATAGTTGAATAGCTGTCATTGTGTGCAAGGTGTGAGATGTGAGTGTGAGTGTTGCAGCAGTGGTAAGGTTGTGAGGGTGAAGTGAAGCCATGATTGTGAGGTCTGAGTGGTGATCGGTAGAGATTGTTGGTAGGTGAGTGATGGGGGTGTGGTGCATTGAGCATTGTGTGAGACTTGTGGTGCAGATGGTGGGATATGGCATTTGCTGAAGCCTTCACTCACCTTGACCTGCCGTGTGAGGTCATTAAACTTCTTTCGGCACTGTATCCATGTACTGTTGCCGGTGACGTTCCAGCTATCTCTTGCCACAGCCTTCTCAAAGTATACGCTGATGGCTTCCTGCCACCCTGTGGGAACAGGATGCCCGCCTCCCCTCCACTGCCAGTACCAATGACTCCAGCGCCACATCGGAGAGTCTTCTGGCTCGTTCTCTTTGCTGGTGCTGAGCCATGTGTTCCAACTGCAATTGCAATTGCAATTCCAACTCCAACTCCAATGACAATGAGGTGCTGCTGCATCAAAGCATCTCCCTTTTAAGTAGTGGAGAAAGACTAGACCAAACATTACTGGCCATTAGACTGCACCCGATATTGGCCCACCTGTTGAATCAGCAGCACGTTTAACGCTAAGATCAGCACTACAATCATGTAAATTTGGCATGCTGCCTGGACCACTTTGAACAGGCGCAGCCAAAAAGTGCTGGGCCATGATACTGCCTATTTTCGGGCCGTATCCAATTTTTAGGTCATAGAATCTTACAGCACAGCATGATCTACCTGCTCTGCATACTTCCACCAGACATTAACTGCGCGCGCGATAACACCTTTATCAAGATGGAACCTGGCGCGCTTCACAGCAGATGTGTGTGCGCGTGCTGCAGACACCATTTTGGATCCCTAACGGCACTCATAGTGCCCAAAACACAGACGCTATCGAGCCCAATTTCTCGCCTGTGATGTTTTAAAGGTGTGATATGATGGATCTCTTCATGAAACAACTCTATGTGCAGAAAAAATAGGATTAAATTCCAACCAAGAGTAAATAAACATATATTCTATTATCTGAAAGTTACTTAAAAATCTGGCGATCCTCTATTAAGGAAATTAATTGACATGGCAGGAGGTAGCTTTCAAAGTTATTTTAAACCATAAAAATCATCTCTGGATGGAAATAATAGTAGTGAACATAGTACATTCGGCATACACGGCCCTTATTGCTCTCTGTTTGCAGGGCCTGTAGCTAACACCATTTAGAAGTCAAAGCTTTTGGTTAACAGAGAATTCCTCAGTTCTCCACCGTTGTCAGTTAAGGAATGATTAATGGGTCTTTGTGATGAATATTAAGTATTTTCCTTAGCAAGAACAAAGCACTTTGATGGCACACAGGAGCAGAAACATCACGTAATTAAGGCATCATGTAGAAAACTGTCCATGCAATTTCTGTGTTGGTGGATGAAGAACTGTCAGTTTTGGCATCTTCTTGTGCAGTATGAGCAGAGGATAATAGCTTGATGAATTTTCTATGACTATTTTGCAGAATAAGTATTAATGGAATAGAAAAAAAAATGAATCCACACATTGAAAGATGTGAGCATTGTTTATTAATGCATATGTAATTAATGCTAGCAAGATCTCAGTGAAATTCTCATTTATCCTATCTGTTTGAGAATGGGATTGAAGATTATAGGAATAAGTATCGACAGAGATAATCAAATACTCTATAAAACACTATATAAATACGATAGCAAAATACTGCGGATGCTGGAAACCCGAAATAACAACAGAAAACGCCGGAAAAACTCAGCAGGCCAGGCAGCCTCCGTGGAGAGAGAAGCAGAGTTAACGTTTCAGGTCGAAGACCTTTCGTCAGAACTGGAAAAAAGCAGGAAATGAAATAGATTTTAAAGCAAGTTTAGGGCTGGGAAAGGGGGGGAGGGGCTGAAAGAACAAAAGGGAAGGTCAGTGATAGGATAGAAAGCAGGAGAGATTAAGAGACATTGAGAGACGTTAAGAGATATTCAAGGCAAGAGGAGGTGGAAATGGGACAGGTTGAGGAAACTGAAAGCAATGAAGATGAACAAGGTTGAAGAGACAAACGGAAGTCCCGTCGAAGAGAAGAGCAGAACTTCTTCAAGGTAGGCATTCCTAGAAGAGAGGTGGCAGTGAACCAAACACTAATACGATAGCAAAATACTGCGGATGCTGGAAATCCGAAATAACAACAGAAAACGCTGGAAAAACTCAGCAGGCCAGGCAGCATCCGTGGAGAGAGATAGTTTGTGTGCTGCTGAAATCAAGGAAATGTTGTCTGTGGAAGGCAACCAACCAATAGTGAAGTTACGTGGATGGATAGATATTCTGGAGTTCGACTTGATTACTGCATAATTTCTCTCTGAATCGCCAAGGCCATTTCCCTCCGGAGATTATTTTGAATGTGCTCAAAGTGTTAATATATCTGAATCACTTCTTACACAGAAAACTGCCGGGGGAATGGGGGTTAATGCACTGAGAGTGAACACAAACTTTTCATTTAATGTTCAGCATTTTCAGGATACCTTTTCAAAACAAAATATATGATGGAGATTATTAGCACAAGCTAACCAAATTCTGAGGATTTTCATTTGAAAGAATGAAAGAAAGAGTTGCATTTATATAGCACCTTTCACGACCTCAGGACATCCCAAAGTGCTTTACAGCCAACAAAGTATTTTTGAAGTGTGCTCACTGTTGTAATATAGGAAAGGTGGCAGCCAATTTCAATCCAGCAAGCTCCCACAAACAGCAATGAAATAAATGACTGGGTCATCTGTTTTTGGTGGTGTTGGTTGAGAGATAAATTTTTGGCCAAGACACCGGGGTGAACTCTCCTGCTCTTCTTCAAAAAGTGCCGTGGGATCTTTTGCATCTGCCCGAGTAGGCAGACGGGGTCTTGGTTTAACGTCTCGTCCGAAAGAGACCCCACCAACAGTGCAGCACTCCCTCAGTACTGCACTGAAACAATAGAAAGTGCTGGACAAAAGGCAACTTGCACCATTTTTGGAGAAAGCACCTTTCTTAATGCAGAGTGCATCAACGGCTGCCAGAATGGTATGTCACTCCTTTCAACGACATTTTCAGAACAATTTAAAAAGGAAGTAAAATTGACTTTACTCCAGCAGCCAAGATGATTTCTTGGTTCAAGTGTCACTTATACTTCCAGAGGTGTCACATAACTAATCAGAAAATGCAGCATTCCTGAATTTAATTGGATCTATCTGCCCCCAAAACAACTAAATTAAAAATTGTTAGTTCACTGACATAAAGATTTATCACCATATTAATCCTATGTTGGAAAATGAGAAATGGTGCTAATATCACCCAAATAAAGTTTAATGCCAAGACAGCCATTATCTGAATGGTAGTAAATCAACACAAATATTACAGCTAGACTAAATATTATCACGAATGTGTTGAGTGCTATTCTGACTTTTGCCTCCCAAAGTTACTGAATAGGAGACTTTAACAATATCCTATAGTAAATATATGGCGTTAATTATTTTCACTTACCATAAAGGAGGAGTTCAAAGCAAATTTCTCTCAAACAGCTATGAATTAACAATATATAAATTTCCTGTGGCATTTTTCACGGAGAATATAGAATATTATCATAGAATCATAGAATAGAATCATAGAATGGTTACAGCACAGAAGGAGGCCATTTGACCCATCTAGCCCGTGCCAGCTCTCTGCAAGAGCACTTCAGCGAGTCCCACTCCCCAGCCCTTTCCCTGTAGCCCTGCAATTTTTCTCCTTCAGGTACTTATCCAATTCCCTTTTGAAAGCCACAATTGAGTCTGCCTCCACCACCCTTTCAGGCAGTGCATTCCAGATCCTAATTTCTCACTGCGTAAAAAAAGTTTTTCCTCATGTCGCCTTTGGTTCTTTTGCCAATCACATTAAATCTGTGTCCTCTGGTTCTCGATCTTTCCGCCAACGGGAACAGTTTCTCTCTATCTACTCTTCTAGACCCCTCATGATTTTAAATACCCCTATCAAATCTCCTCTCAATCTTCTCTGCTTTAGGGAGAACAACACCAGCTTCTCCAGTCTATCCACGTAACTGAAGTCCCTCATCCCTGGAATCATTCTCGTAAATCTTTTCTGCACCCTCTCTAAGGCCTTCACATCCTTCCTAAAGTGCGGCACCCAGAATTGGACACAATACTCCAGTTGAGGCCGAATCAGCGTTTTATAAACGTTCATCATAACTTCTTTGCTTTTGTACTCTATACCTCTATTTATGAAGCCCAGTATCTCATATGCTTTTTTAACTGCTTTCTCAACCTGCCCTGCCACCTTCAACGATTTGTACATATACCCCCAGGTCTCTCTGTTCATGCACCCCCTTTAGGATTGTACCCTTTAGTTTATATTGAAGGGATTTTTACTAGTCCTAGCCCCTTTAGGGCTACCCCGGATCAGGCATATTTCTCAGACGTTCACTTTCAACTAAAATTTGAGGTAGCTGAATCCTAAAGACGCTTAATTGGGTCTAAAGGTCCAGACTATCTCTCCCTAAATGAAAGGAACAACCCGAGAATGTTACCGTCCTCCAGATAGCGCTTTTAATAAGTTTAGCTAAACTGTAACGTTCCGGATATTATGAGGGTCCGGAAAACTCCCTCAGAATTCTGCAACTCCTCACCAAAGAGTGTACAGAGATTGAGTTTGCGAGTTTTTGATACAGAAGTCTTACGTGAGACAATTCTAAAAATATATAGATTTATTAAAGAACCGACATGCAATTTACAGTTGGTGAGTCAATCGCAACATTTACAGTTCCAAAAAGAGAAAAAACATATGATCTTTTTAACAGAGAATCTTACTTTTAAATCTTAACTTCACTACAGTATTACAGTTCTTAAAGTTCTACAGGATATCCACCAATATTAAATACCTTTGATCCCCGAGGTACAAACAGTTGGAGACTACAGAGCCACCTCTGAAGCCGAGAATCGCTTTGCCCGATTAAAGCGAGTCTGTTATCCCATTTGAGAGTTCAATATTTATACCTTTTTCCAGTGGTATTTCCTTTAAGGTTTTCTGCTGATGCAAGCTAATTATCTCTAGTCATTTTTCTGCCGACCTCTGCAACTCTTACAGCCACCTCAGCCAGACTCATGTTTCATCTCTAGGTGTTCTACGTTTACCATATAAAAAACAGTGTGAGGCCGGTGTTACTTACTTTATGTCATCTTTACGAGGGCAGATGTTCCTTATCTTATGTGCTTCTTTACGAAGTGTAAATTAGAACAACTTATCCAGGGTGAACCATTGTTTTTTTCCCCAGAAGTTCAGCCTGTCAGAGTCCTTCACCTTCTGTTTCAATAAGGTTATTTAATCAGGGTCAATTACTATCTTATCTCAATAGCCAGAATGCTTTCATAGCTATTTCATAGTTATGTTTCTAAATTTCCAAACCCAGTTTGTCATGTTTTAATAAGGCCAGAATTCGTTCATAAGATAGTGTATTTTTCTGAATAGGTTATATGGCTTATTACTTCACAATATTGCCTCTCCTCATTCTTTTGACCAAAATGTATCACTTCACACTTTTCGGCAGTAAATTTCATCTGCCACGTGCCCACCCATTTTACCAGTCTGTCTGTGTCTTCTTGAAGTCTATCATTATCCTCCTCACTGTTCACTATACTTCCAAGTTTTGTGTCATCTACAAATTTTGAAATTGTGCCCTGTACTCCCAAGTCCAAGTCATTAATATATATCAAGAAAAGCAGTGGTCCTAGTACTGACCCCTGGGGAACACCACTGTATAACTTCCTCCAGTCTGAAAAACAACCGTTCACCACTACTCTCTGTTTCCTGTCACTTAGCCAATTTTGTATCCAGTCTGCCACTGTCCCTTTTATTCCATGGGCTTCAACTTTGCGGGCAAGCCTATTATGTGGTACTTTATCAAACGCCTTTTGGAAATCCATATACACCGCGTCAACTGCATTGGCCTCATCACCCTCTCTGTTACCTCATCAAAAAACTCGATCAAGTTAGTTAAACACGATTTGCCTTTAACAAATCTGTGCTGGCTTTCCTTAATTAATCCAAACTTGTCCAAGTGACTGTTAACTTTGTCTCTGATTATCATTTCTAAAAGCTTCGTCACTACCGAGGTTAAACTGACTGGCCTGTAGTTGCTGGGTTTATCCTTACACACTTTTTTTGAACAAGGATGTAACATTTGCAATTCTCCAGTACTCTGGCACCACCCCCGTATCTAAGGGAGATTGGAAGATTATGGCCAGTACCTTCGCGATTTCCTCCTTAACCTCCCTCAACATCCTAGGATGCATCTCATCCGGTCCTGGTGACTTATAGGCCCAGAAATTAAACACTGTGTTCACACGGGGGTAAGGCTTCCCCGCGATATCTCACTCCGCGCCTAACTTTTTCCTCCGGGCCCACACGAACTTTAGTTTCAAGGCTGCAGCTGTGCAGTGCTTGCGTGACCCAGAGACGCAATTAGTTCGTGCGAGCTCTGGGATCACGTGATTCAGTTAGAGCCAATGGCAGCACACCATCTTTCATTCATAGTTTTGACAGGAAGACCTGTCAAAGCTATGAATCTATACCCCCCCAAAAGAACAGCTAAACCTCAATTAAATTAAAAAAAAAGCCATCACATTAATAAAATAAGTATAGTTAAATAAATTAACCACTTTAAACAAAAAATTAAATTTTTGAAAAAATTTAAAATCTTTTTAAAAGTTATAAAAATAAACTTACCTTTCTTTAAAGTCTCTAAAACAGATAAATCTGTTGAAAAAAATTTAAAATAATACTTAATTAACTACTTACCTTGTTAAAAGAGGGTCTTACGCCTCCTTTCTTTATGTGTAAAATCTTCCATGCTTACCTGCGCGTTCAAAGCACTAAGTGCACTGCGTGCGCGCAGCCTGTAGCGCGCACGCGGTTCACTTAGGAACCGCCCCCTTTTGAATTCACGAAGTGCCGGTTTCCCGCGCATGCGCAGTGCATGCAAGAAACCAGCAATTGGAGACCTAAAACGTGAGAGTACACAGTGCGTACTCTCGCGTATTAGGTCTAATTTTCGGGCCATTAACTTTAAGTACAGTCAGCCTTTCTGGTACCTCCTCTCTACAGTCAGAAACGGGAGAATTTATAATGGGGAACAAGGAAATGGCTGAGCAATTAAACAAATACTTTGGTTCTGTCTTCACGGAAGAGGACACAAATAACTTCCCAGAAATGGTAGGGAATCAAGGGTCTAGTGAAAAGGAGGAATTAAAGGAAATTAGTATTAGTAAAAAAATTGTGCTGGAGAAATTAATGGGACTGAAAGTCAATAAATCCCCAGGGCCTGATAATCTGTATCCCAGAGTACTAAAAGAGGTAGCCATGGAAATAGCGGATGCATTGGTTGTCATCTTCCAAAATTCTATAGATTATGGAACAGTTCCTGCAGATTGGAGGGTGGCAAATGTAACCCCACTATTTAAAAAAGGAGGGAGAGAGAAAATAGGGAACTACAGGCCGGTTAGCCTAACATCAGTAGTAGGGAACATGTTAGCGCCTATTATAAAGGATGTGATAACAGGACACTTAGAAAATATCAACGGGATTAGACAAAGTCAACATGGATTTATGAAAGGGAAATCGTGTTTGACAAACCTACTGGAGTTTTTTGAGGATGTAACTGGTAGAATAGATAAGGGAGAACCAGTGGATGTGGTGTATTTGGATTTTCAGAAGGCCTTTGATAAAGTCCCACATAAGAGTTTAGTGTGCAAAATTAAAGCACATGGAATTGGGGGTAATATACTGGCATGGATTGAAAATTGGTTAACAGACAGGAAACAGAGTAGGAATAAATGGGTCTTTTTCGGGGTGGCAGGCGGTGACTAGTGGGGTACCGCAGGGATCAGTGCTTGGGCCCCAACTATTCACAATATATATAAATGATTTGGATGAGGGAACCAAATGTAATATTTCCAAGTTTGCTGACGACATGAAACTAGGTGGGATTGTGAGTTGTGAGGAGGATGCAAAGAGGCTTCAAGGCAATTTAGACAAGTTGAGTGAGTGGGCAAATACATGGCAGATGCAGTATAATGTGGATAAATGTGAAGTTATCCACTTCGGTAGGAAAAACAGAAAGGCAGAGTATTATTTAAATGGTGATAGATTGGGAAATGTTGATGTACAAAGGGACCTGGGTGTTCTTGTACACCAGTCACTGAAAGCAAACATGCAGGTGCAGTAAGCAGTTAGGAAGGCAAATGGTATGTTGGCCTTCATTGCAAGAGGATTTGAGTACAGGAGCAAGGATGTCTTACTACAGTTACACAGGGCGTTGGTGAGACCACACCTGGAGTACTGTGTGCAGTTTTGGTCTCCTTACCAAAGAAAGGATATACTTGTCATAGATGGAGTGCAGCGAATGTTCACCAGACTGATTCCTGGGATGGCAGGACTGTCGTATGAGGAGAGATTGGGTCGACTAGGCCTGTATTCACTAGAGTTTAGAAGAATGAGAGGGGATCTCATTGAAACATATAAAATTCTGACAAGGCTAGACAGACTGGATGCAGGGAGGATGTTTCCCCTGGCTGGGGGTTCTAGAACGAGGGGTCACAGTCTCAGGATATGGGGTAGGACATTTAGGACTGAGATGAGAAGAAATTTCTTCACTCAGAGGGTGGTGAACCTGTGGAATTCTCTACCACAGAAGGCTGTGGAGGCCAAGTTACTGAATATATTTAAGAAGGAGATAGATAGTTTTCTCGACACACAAGGCATCAAGGGGTATGGGGAGAGAGCGGGAATATGGTATTGAGATAGAGGATCAGCCATGATCATATTGAATGGTGGAGCAGGCTCGAAGGGCCGAATGGCCTACTCCTGCTCCTATTTTTCTATGTTTCTATGTTTCTATCAATTTTTATCTTATCCAGTATCTCCACTACCTCCTCTTTCACTATGACTTTGGCAGCATCTTCTTCCTTAGTCAAGACAGATGTAAAGTATTCATTTAGTACCTCAGCCATGCCCTCTGCCTCCATGCGTAGGTCTCCTTTTTGCTCCCTAACCAGCCCCACCCCTCCTCTTACTACCCATTTATTATTTATATGCATATAGAAGACTTTTGAATTCCCTTTTATGCTAGCTGCCAATCCATTCTCATACTCTCTCTTTGCCCCTCTTATTTTCTTTTTCACTTCCCCTCTGAACTTTCTATATTCAGCCTGATTCTCACTTGTATTCTCAACCTGACATCTGTCATATGTGCTCTTTTTCTGCTTCATCTTACTCTCTATCTCTTTCATCATCCAGGGAGCTCTGCCTTTGGTTGCCCTACCTTTCCCCCTCGTGGGAATGTACCTCAACTGTACCCGAACCAGCTCCTCTTTAAAGGCAGCCCATTGTTTGATTACAGTTTTGCCTGCCAATCTTTGATTCCAATTTACCCGGGCCAGATCCATTCTCAACCCACTGAAATTTGCCTTCCTCCAATTAAGTATTTTTTACTCTAGATTGCTCCCTGTCCTTTTACATAGCTAATCTAAACCTTATGATACTATAATCACTGTTCCCTAACTGTCCCCCCACTGGCACTTGCTCCACTTGACCCACCTCATTTCCCAAAAACAGATCAAGCAATGCCTCCTTCCTCGTTGGGCCGGAAACGTACTAATCAAGAAAGTTCTCCTGAACACACTTCAGAAATTCTTCCCCTTCTCTGCCCTTTACACTATTACTATCTCAGTCTATAGTAGGATAATTGAAGTCCCCCATTATTACTACTCTATATTTCTTGCACCTCTCTGTAATTTCCCTGAAAATTTGCTCCTCTATATCCTTCCCACTAGTTGGTGGCCTATAGAATACACCTAGTAGTTTAATGGCACCTCTATTATTTCTTAACTCTAACCAAATGGATTCTGTTCTTGACCCCTCCAGGACATCCTTTCTCTCCAGCACTGTAACATTCTCCTTAATCAATACTGCAACCCCACCTCCTTTCCTTCCCTATCTTTCTTGAACACCTTATATCCAGGAATATTTAAAACCCAATCATGCCCTTTTTTGAGCCCGGTCTCCATTATCGCCACAACATCATATTCCCATGTAGCTATTTGCGCCTGCAGCTCACTTACCTTGTTTACCACACTTCGTGCATTTACACACATGCACTGTAAACCTGTCTTAGACCTTCTTGTATTCTCTCTTAGTCTGACCCCACCTAATAGCTTACTGTTTCTTACTCTAGTGCTACCTGTCTCTCCCATCCTTTGTGCACCTTGTTTCTCCTTTCTAATGCTACATCCTGGTGCCCATCCCCCCTGTCAAATTAGTTTAAATCCTCCCCAACAGCACTAGCAAACCCCACCGCAAGGACATTGGTTCCGACACTGTTGAGGTGCAATCCGTTCGGCCAGTACAGGTCCCACCTCCCCCAGAACCAGTCGCAATGTCCCAGGAATCTGAAACCCTCCCTCCTGCACCATCTCTCCAGCCATGCATTCATCTGCTCTATCCTCCTATTTCTATACTCACTAGCTTGTGGCACCGGGAGTAATCCAGAGATTACTACTTTTGAGGTCCTGCTTTTAAATCTCTTTCCTAGCTTCCTAAAGTCTGCCTGCAGGACCTCAATCCTCTTTCTACCTATGTCGTTGGTATCAATATGAGGCTGTTCACCCTCCCCCCTCAGAATGTTCTGCAGCCGCTCAGGGACATCCTTGACCCTGGCACCAGGGAGGCAACATACCATCCTGGAGTCACGTCTGCGGCCGCAGAAACGCCTGTCTGTTCCCCTAACTATCGAATCACCTACCACTATTGCCTTCCCGATCTTCTTCCTCCCCACCCTGTACACCTGAGCCACACATGGCGCCTTGGACTTGGCTCTGGCTGTACTCCCCAGAGGAACCATCACCCTCACCAATATTCAGTACTGAATACTGGTTGGAGAGCGAGATGCACTCAGGGGACTCCTGCATTACCTGCCTGGTCCTCCTTGTCTGTCTGATGGTCACCCATTCCCTCTCTGCCTGCACATTCTTACGCTGCGGAGTGACTACCTCCTGAAACCTGCTATCCAAGTAGTTCTCAGCCTCACAGATGTACCGTAGTGATGCCAGCTGCTGCTCAAGCTCCTAAACCCAGAGCTCGAGCTCCTCCAGCTGACGACACTAGGTAGGATTTGGCATGCAGCGCTGGATATTTTTCCCCCTTCAACTCTTCATTTTTTTCTGAGGTAATTTTGAAAGCAACCCTTCATAACAGCATAACCTCTGATTCAGCATGACTCAATGTTACATACCACTAACAAATTGTCTGTCATTATGTAGTGAGTTAATCTCTTGCTGTAATAGTTTCCCCTCTTCTTTCTCACTCTGCTTGCGTCCCTTTCTGTCTGTCTTTGTGTTTCAATCTTTTTTGCCTGCATAGCTATCACATTTGTCTTACTGTGGTGCCTGTATCTCAGTTTGTGTCTTACTCTTTTTCTGATCATCACTCTTATTCTCTCCTTTCCTTTATCTTCTATATTTTATATATCTCTCCCAATGTCTCTGTATGGCTCTCACAAATATTTATTTGCTGGCATACTGCATTTTTATGCCTTACCACTGTCAAAGCCCATTAACGTTGGAAGCAGCTACCAGGATTGGGTGGCGCCAGAGTGTCCTGGAAGTGGGGAAGAAGTACAGGTGAAAGAGAAAGTAAAGCACTGGGGCTGGGGCCTGAGCTTAGAGCTAACACATGGGTGAAGGTGGTGGAGGGCTGGCAGGAATTTGGCAGTCTCTGGCTCAGGCCAGGCAAGCTGGGATCTGGCTATTGTTGCCATGGTTTTTGGCCAAACAATTGCTTTTCCTCAGTTATAATAAGAAATAAGCCGGGCAGCAAAAATCCAGTTTTGGTGTATCTTCTTCTTCGGCAGTCCCTCGGAACCGAGGATGACTTGCTTCCACACTAAAAATGAGTTCTCAGGTGACTGATGAGTCCAATGCAGGACCTACAGTCTCTGTCACAGGTGGGGCAGACGGTGGTTGAAGGGGCGGGTGGGTGGGGTTGACGTGCGCTCCTTCCGCTGTTTGCGCTTGGCTTCCGCTTGCTCCCGGCGAAGAGACTCGAGGTGTTCGGCGCCTTCCCGGCTGCTTCTCCTCCACTTTGTGCGGTTTTGGGCCAGGGATTTCCAGGTGTCAGTGGGGATGTTGCACTTTTTCAAGGAGGCTTTGAGGGTGTCCTTGAAGCGGTTCCTCTGCCCACCTGGGGCTCTCTTGCCGTGTCGGAGTTCCGAGTAGAGCGCTTGTTTTGGGAGTCTCGTATCGGCTATGTGGACGATGAGGCCTGTCCATCGGAGCTGATCGAGCGTGGTCAAAGCTTCGATGCTGGGGATGTTGGCCTGAGCGAGAACACTGACGTTGGTGCATCTATCTTGCCAATGGATTTGCAGGATCTTGCAGAGACAGTGTTGGTGGTACCTCTCCAGTGCTTTAGGTGCCTGCTGTACATGGTCCATGTCTCTGAAGCATACAGGAGGGCGGGTATCACTACTGCTCTGTAGACCATGAGCTTGGTGCTGGGTTTGAGGTACTGGTCTTCAAACACTCTCTTCCTCAGGCGACCGAAGGCTGCACTAGCACACTGAAGGCGGTGTTGGACTTCGTCATCGACGTCTGCCCTTGTTGACAGTAGGCTGCCAAGGTATGGGAAGTGGTCCACGTTGTCCAAGGCCTCGTCATGGAAGATGGTGTACCTACCTCATTTTTCACTGGGGGATCCTTGCTGCACACTCTCAGATTTTATTTTTAAATTGGAGAATGGCCATGTTCCCACCAGGTCCTTAATATGCTTTGCATATGCTCTGGCAGGTCTGTTCCGCAATGTTTAGAACCAGAAGCATTAAGAACATTTGTAGATAATGTGGATAAGTTGAAGACATCATTGTGTCAAGTTCTGATGAACAGCTCCAGTTCACCATACTCACCTGGGAATTTGTGCAGAAGATTTATTGATACCAGTCTGAAGGGGTGAACTTCTGATGTTGAAATGGAATCATAAACTCATAGAATCAATAATGTAGCACAGAGAGAGGTCATCTGGCCCATTGTGCCTGTACCGGCTATTTGAAAGAGCTATCCAATAAGTCCCACTCCCCTGCTCTTTCCCTATAACTCTGCATATTTATCCTCTTTAAGTATAGATCCACTTCCCTTTTGAAAGGTACTATTGAATCTGCTTCCACCACCCTTTTAGGCAATGCATTCCAGATCATAACAACTCGCTGTGTAAAAAAAATCCTCCTCATCTTCCCCCTGGATTTTTTGCCAATTACTTTAAATCTGTGACCTTTGGTTACTGACCATCGTGCCAGTGGAAACAATTTCTCCCTAACTACTCCATCAAAACTGCACATAATTTTGAACACCTCTATTAAATCTCCCTTTAGCCTTTTTTGCTCTATGGAGAACAATCCAAGCTTCTCCAGTCTCTCCACATAACTGAATTACCTCATCCCTGGTATAATTCCAGTAATTCTCCTCTGCACCCTCTCCAAGGGTGAAAATCATTCACAGCCATAAGCTATGAAGGATCTTTTGGCTCGGGGGGATCATTTCCAAGTGCCTGTTCTATGGGGATATTAAGATAGAAGTATTTTCGGGTGGAAATATTAATCTTCCAGTCAGCACCATCACCTTCTTTAATAATTTGATGACCGACAGGAAAATTATCCATTCAAAAAAGTATTTTAAGATTTGTTGACAGTAATAGGATGGTAGATAAAGGATTTGCAGTCTGGCTTTTCTCATATCCAAAGAGAAATAGAAACTTGAAAACCCACTGTTAAATGGACAGAAATCCATGTGCACTTAGACAACAAATTAAAAAAACTAGAATGACAAATTAACTAGAATTAAAATCCAACACATTAGGGTACTGTCACATCTGGTTGTCAATGAGCACTAAACAGCTATATAAAATGTACTACCCAATTATACCGTACAAA
Source organism: Squalus acanthias (assembly GCA_030390025.1). Lineage (NCBI taxonomy): Eukaryota > Metazoa > Chordata > Chondrichthyes > Squaliformes > Squalidae > Squalus > Squalus acanthias. The sequence goes on along the minus strand of CM059433.1, from coordinate 22,393,648 downwards.
GCAGCAATCATGAGCAAGTGACCCACATCTTCACCCTGGACACATAAACTACAGCTTTTTTCATTCGAGAAATGAAGGTTAAGAGGAAATCTGAGTGCAGTGTTCAAGATAATGAGGTAAATCAGGAGCAACTATTTTCATTGTTTGGTGAGTTGGCAACTGTAGCATAGGGTGTAATATAATCTTGTGGTGTGCGCCCTCACTCAGACTTTTTTCTGCACCCTTCAGCTCGAAAATTATTTGTGTTGAAACTTGCTGAAAGTACAAGCTTGATAACGGGGGCAACGGGGCATCTGGAATCTTAGTGAATGACAGGACCAACAGCGTCTCTCCTTAACCAATGAGATTTAAGGACTGAGAAAGAAACAGAACAACGACGGAGAAGGAGGGTGGATTAGAGTCAAATCAGGTACAGAAAGAGAAATAAAGATAGGGAAAGAAATATTGGATTGAGGGAGAGAGGAAAAAGAGAAAGAAAGGAAAAGTAAGAAAACATTTTAATTTTTAAATTTGACATTTAAAGAATCTCTAACAACAATTGACTACATGCAGGAATAAGATTGAACAGTTTAAATTGTTCCCTTTCTGGGAGAAAGGTTGATTGGCATTGCACTAATAATTATCACGTTATTAAAAGGGTACTTATGCTCTTATTTACCAGACTTAACTTTCTGTGGTGAGTTTAATGGCAAATTAATATACAAATCCAACAAGTGCTTAAAAGTAACAGGAAGGCTAAGGGCGAGATACCATGGCCGGAATTTTCCGGGATGTCAGTGGGTGGGATTGGGGGTGGGTTAGGTGGGAAATATTTTTTTTGACAGCGGGTCGGGAACCCCGCTGTCAACCTGCCGCAACGCCCCTTTCCCAATGTCGGGTCTGTCAGCGCTGAGCAGACCCAACAGGCAGTGGCGGGTGACCCAATTAAACTCATTATAATGTACTTAACAGATCCTTAACAGGCTTTCTTAACTTACTTTTTTAACTTTAACTTCATGGCCAAGGAGAACCACACTGTTCGGGGACCACGTCTGTCAACCTGAGGCCATTGCTCCAACTGATTATTTGACAGCTTCAAATGTACAGTAAAAGCTCCCACCTGACAGATCATCACTTTCCTCAGCCTCAAGCTGTTTCTCAGTCCATTTCCAGCACATATTCTGCAGGCATTCCACTTTCCACGCTCCATCCACTCTTACCTCATTGGAAGATCTCTCTCACCATTGACAGAATGCTTCTGTCATCTCTACTTCACCTGCCATCTATTCCATCAACATGGGTGCCCTTTATACTGTCTCACCTTGGTCCTCAAAATCCCACCACGATCAGCCCCAACACCAGCAGCACCAGGCATACCAGCAGCACCAACAACAACACCGACCTTCTCCACAATCAACTGATGCTGCACAGGACACAGGGCATCAGCACCCGACCACATTGCTGCCCGGGAGGCCAGGGATGGCATTACCATGGCCAGATTTTCTTCACTTGATGATGCGCTGGGTTGGCACCACTTCACACCAACACCATAAAGCATCCCTACAATGTCATAGCCATTCCTTTCACACTCATCACTATTGCGGGGTACCGTTATGTCTCACCATTCACTGCAACTCACTAAGCCACTTCCAAAGGTGCACACAAATCTGTCCCAAGAACGCAACATGTTGAAAATAAAGGTTTCAATGTTTGACATCACATTAACAGAAACTTTACATGAACATTGCATAAAACACCCAAGTATGATTGGACTAGGATGAGGGTGAGTGTGAGGGGTGGCTAGTGAGATGGGGAAGTGATAATGTAGATAGAGAGAGAGGGATGAGTGGAGGTGCAAGGTAAGTTAGTGTGAGTAAGGATGTGTCGGAGTAGGGTAGGGAAGGCAGAGTGATGAGGATGTGATGAGAGGCACAGGAAGATGAAGGTGAGTGTGGCTTTGTACTAATGTTTCGTGATCTACTGAGATCATTGAAAGGTTTGCACGACTGTACCCAGGCCCTCCAGACAACATCCCTGCTTGTGCCCTCCTCTGCAACGTGCTACCAGGTTGTATTGATCTCCTGGGGAGGTCTCTTCCACCCATGGGAAGGGAAGAGGACCTCCTTGTGTGCTGTGACTCCCTCCATAGGCATATGGAGGGAGTCAGGGGAGAGCCTGGGTGCAGCCCTGCACCTCTGTGCAGTGCTTGTCAGTGTTTGCAGCACCTCAATGCTGTAGAACACTGACAGCACAAAAGTCAAAAGTAAGTTGGCCATGGTCCCATTAAGGAAATCGGCTGATGACGCGTTATGAATGACGTTACCAGACCCGCTTCCTCTAATTGGACCTGGAAGGCGGGCTTAACAATCCCTATCAACAGAAATTCATTTTAGGCAGCAGGATAGAGCCAGCAGCGGGGCCGTAACCCACCACCGACCTCGCCCACACCGGACCTGCCGAGGAGAGGAAAATCCTAGCCCATTTGTGCGAAACAAATGGTGGAACGGTGTAAATCGACCAGTACATTCTAGAAATTCAGAACTCATTAAATATCTCTTAATCCCCTGAACTTGCAGGCCGATTTGCGCATTAATAATGGCGTGCATTATTAGCATGCTGTTATTTATCCGGCAAGGTCTGGCCCAATAAGTTAGCAGCTTGACACAGGTAAAGAACATCAGGGGTTAGTTAGTATAGGGAGCTGCAGTGAGTAGTTTAGAGAGAGTGAGACTAACTGAATTCTATAGACTATACAGAATGATAAGGAATAAATATAACAACAGAATTAAAAGCAACAGGCATAGATGTAACTAACCGCAGTCTTGGCTAAAACAAATTATGGATAAGTAGAAAGCTTAGATTAGATGGACTTATATCACACAACCATAAATGAGTAAAGGTTAATGTACTGCCATGGATAGAAAGACCCAGGCCTGATGGAAAATTTCTGAGTGATGCAAAGGAAACATGATACTGAGAACTGGAGATAAGGGAACTGGACCAAACTGGTTTTAGGTCAACTTAAACAAAAGATTAGCAAATGGAGCTCGAGTTACATCAGATCCTGTGGCCAAAGTAGGTATGGTATAAACGTGAAATGTAATGTACCCTTAGTGATACTTAAGACTGCGAACTACCTGGTGAGGTGTAAGCTCCTACATCCCTGATGGTATCCTATGTGTGAGTATATAGACATATTGCTTGCATGCACTACTCAGTGTGCTGTCTTACAAAAATAAACTTCTGTCAGATACAGCAATAGCTCCTGGGTTTTCAAATCTTTTAGTTAAATAAAGGTTAGGGATAAGGAGCAAGAACGCAAGTACTAGGCCTGATCTGGCCAGTTCCACCAGCACCTCTTCTGTTCAGGCGAGCTCTCACAAGTCAGTTCCACCAGCTCCTCTTGTGTTCGAACACACTGTCACAGGACATTCCCATCATCTCCTCCTATGTTTGAGTGAGTGTTCAGAGAACAGTTCCACAAGCTCCTCTTACATAGGATTACATAGGATATACAGCACAGAAATAGGCCATTTGGCCCAACCAGTCTATGCCAGTGCTTATACTCCACTCGAGCCTCCTCCCGTCTTTCCTCATTTAACCCTATCAGCATAACCCTCTATTCCCTTCTCCCTCATATGCTTATCTAATCGCCCCTTAAATACATCTATACTATTCACCTCAACCATTCACTGTGGTAGCGAGTTCCACATTCTCAACACTCTCTGGGTAAAGAAGTTTCTTCGGAATTCCCTATTTGATTTTTTGGTGACTATCTTACATTGATGGCCTTTAGTTTTGCTCTTCCCCACAAGTGGAAACATTCTCTCTGTATCTACTCTATCAAAACCTTTCATGATTTTAAAGACCTCTATTAGGTCACCACTTAGCCTTCTCTTTTCAAGGGAAAAGAGACCCAGCCTGTTCATCCTTTCCTGATAGGTGTACCCTCACATTTCAGGTATCATCCATGTAAATCTTCTCTGCACCCTCTCCAGTGTCTCCACATCCTTTTTATAATATGGTGACCAGAACTGTACGGAGTACAAGTGTGCTCTCACCAAGGTTCGATACCTTTACCACACGGACTGCAGTGGTTCAAGAAGGCGGCTAACCACCACCTTCTCAAGGGCAATTAGGGATGGGCAATAAATGCTGGCCTTGCCAGTGACGCCCACATCCCATAAACAAATACAAATCTACGCTGACTATTTTATTATTATAGTTTTCATTTCTAGATGTTCTTCTATTTTCTCCTTTAGTAGGGATTCCATTATTTTACCTATCACCGATGTTAAGCTGACTGGCCTATAGTTCTCTGAACATGTTCTACCTCACTTCTTAAATATCGGTATTACGTTAGCTATCCGCCAGTCCTCTGGCACTACATCTTTTTCTAATGAATTATTAAATATGTGTAGTAATGCCTCTGCTACTTCTTCCCTAGATTCTTTTAAAATGCGCGGATGTAATCCGTCCAGACCAACGGTTTTATCCTCTTTGAGTTTCATTAGTTTATTTAGTATATCTCCTCATTTTCTTTTATTGCTAATCACATCATCTGATGTCATCTCCACCTGTTCTACCTCCCTGGTAAATACTGAAGCAAAGTAATTATTTAATATCTCTGCCATCTCTCTATTGCTGCCTGTGGTATTATCCTCTCCATCTCTTAGTGGCCCTATTCCCATCCCGACCTTTCTTTTTTTATTTATGTGCCTGTAAAATATTTTACTATTTTGTTTTATGCTCCTTGATAATTTAATTTCATAGTTCCTCTTTGCCTTCCTAATTGTTTTTTTTTACTTCTCTCCTAATCACTTCATATTCTCCCTTATCATGCTCTCCCCTGCTGTCCATGTATTTAATGTATGCCTCTTTTCTTATCCTCAATTTTTCCCTTATGGCTTTATTCATCCACGGTGTCTCATTAGTGTTTAGCTTGTTCTTGTTTATTAGCGGAATATATTTTTCCTGGACTCTGTTGAACATCGTTTTAAATGTTTCCCATTGCTGTTCTACATCGTTGTTTGCCAATACTGTTGTCCATTTTATTTTCATAAGTTCTATTCTCAGCCCCTCAAAATCAGCTTTTCTCCAATCTATTACCCTGGTCTTTGTCATGTCTATGTCCTTCTCAATTATTATCTTAAATCGTATTATATTATGGGCACTATTGCCTAGATGTTCCCCTACTTTTAGTTCTCTTATCTGCTCTGGTTCATTCCCCATTACTAGATCCAATAATGAATCCTCCCTTGTTGAGCTTTTTACATATTGGGTTAGAAAGGAGTCCTGTACACACTGTAAGAACTCCATTCCCTTATCCCCTTTACCTACCTCTTCTGTCCAATTAATATCTGGGTAGTTGAAATCCCCCATGATTATTATTCTATGTTTTTTACTCATTTCCCTAATTTGTCTGCATATTTCTTCCTCCACATCCCTTCCACTATTAGGTGGTCTGTAGACTACCCCTATTAGTGTGATTACTCCTTTATTATCTTTTATCTCTATCCACATGGATTCTATTTCTGTCTTGCTGATAGCTGCGTCACTTTTTTCTACTGCCATTATGTTATCCAAAATAACTACAGCTACTCCACCTCCCCTTTTCCCCTCTCTATCTTTTCTAAATATGTTATACCCTGCAATGTTTAATTTCCAGTCCTGATTTTTCTGTAACCATGTCTCAGTAATCCCTACTATGTCTGGTTCCTCACAATGCATGATTGCCTCCAGCTCCCCTGTTTTATTACGGACACTGTGTGCATTGTTGTACAGACAGATTAATTCGTTTTTAATAGCAGTTCCTGTCACTTTATTTTTAACCATCTTTTTAAACTCCTGTTCTATAACTCTATTTATTCCTTGGCCATCAATGTCCTCCCTTACTTTACTCTTTCCTATGCTCTCCTCTCCTGTTTCATTTATATTTATTCTGACTTCATTTCTTGTAGATCCATCCTCCTGTCTTACTAGGTTAAAGCCTTTGCCACCTCCTTATTTACCCTTTCTGCTCGGACACGGGTCCCATCCCGGTTCAGGTGGAGCCCGTCCCATTGGTACAGCTCCTTTCTGTCCCAGTACTGGTGCCATTGTCTCATGAAAAGGAACCCCTCTTTCCCACACCAGCCCTTTAGCCACGTGTTAATTCTCCTGATCTGACTGTTGCTATGCCAATTTGCACGTGGCTCGGGATTATTACCCTTGATGTCCTACTTATTAATTTTGCTGCTAACTCCTGATACTCTTTCAGCAGGACCTCCTCCCTGTTTCTACCTAAGTCGTTTGTTCCAACGTGGAGCATGACATAAGAACATAAGAACATAAGAAATAGGAGCAGAAGTAGGCCATTTGACCCCTCGAGCCTGCTCCGCCATTCAATAAGATCATGGCTGATCTGATCTTGGCCTCAACTCCACTTTCCTGCCCGCTCTCCATAACCCTTGACTCCCATATCATTCAAAAATCTGTCTATCTCCACCTTAAATATATTCAATGACCCAGCCTCCACAGCTCTCTGGGGTAGAGAATTCCACAGATTCACGACCCTCTGAGAGAAGAAATTCCTCCTCATCTCCATTTTAAATGGGTGACCCCTTATTCTGAAACTATGCCCCCTAGTTCTAGATTTGGATTTACAACAACTGGATTTACCCCCTCCCTTTCCACATTCCTCGCCAGTCGCCTCGAGATATCCCTTCCACTGGCAACACACCCTTCGGGATTCTCGTTCTTGGCTGCAGAGCAGGCTATCTATCCCCCTAATTATAGAATCCCTTATCACTACCACATTTCTATTCTGCTCTTCTCCCCCTTGGACAGCCTTTTGAGCCACAGTGCCTTGGTCTGCATTGTGGCTGTCCTCCCTGCTGTCTTTCTCCTTGTCCTCACAGGTAGCGAGTACATTGTACCTGTTGGACAGGAGCAGTGTCTGCAGGACTTCCTTCTCAACCTCTCCTAAGTCCCTGCTACCCGTCTCCCTAGCAGTCACACCCTCCCCTTCCTGAACCTGTGCTTTCCTCTGCGGTGTGACTGTATTCTGGATAAAACTATCCAGAAAAACCTCCCCCTCCCTTATGTTTTGGAGTGTCTCTAACTCACACTCCAGCTCAATGACTCTGATCCGGAGTGACTGAAGGCAGAGACATTTCCTGCAGATGTGGGAATCCGGGACGGTCTCGCTGTCCACAGACTCCCACATACTACAGTCCCGACACATAGCCTGCCCTGCCATCTCTAGTCTTTATTTATTTGATTATTTAGTTAGTTAAAGTTTTTAATCAAATGATTATTTATAGTTATATTAATTATTTAGTTTATCTAGTTAAGTTACTATTTAATAACGTAATAGTTATAAGTTCCCTGGCTCTTAGTTTAAAGACAAAAACAGCCGTACTACTCATCCACCAATCACCTACCTGCTGTCCTGTGACGTCACTCCTTCATTTTTTTTGCTTTCTCTCCTCCGCACCTGCTCCTTTTATTCCCACCGCTCTCGCTGTGCTCTCTCTCCTCCGCTCCTTCTCTTTTTAACCCCAGCACTCTCGCTGTGCTCTATCTCCTCCGCTCCCATTCCTTTTATCCCCGCTGCTCTCACTGTGCTCTCTCTCCTCCGCTCCTGCTCTTTTTAACCCCGGCACTCTCACTGTGCTCTCTCTCCTCCGCTCCTGCTCTTTTTAACCCCGCCGCTCTCACTGTGCTCTCTCTCCTCCGCTCCCGCTCCTTTTATCCCCACCGCTCTCACTGTGCTCTCTCTCCTCCGCTCCCGCTCCTTTTATCCCCGCTGCTCTCGCTGTGCTCTCTCTCCTCCGCTCCTGCTCTTTTTAACCCCAGCACTCTCGCTGTGCTCTATCTCCTCCGCTCCCATTCCTTTTATCCCCGCTGCTCTCGCTGTGCTCTCTCTCCTCCGCTCCTGCTCTTTTTATCCCCGGCACTCTCGCTGTGCTCTCTCTCCTCTGCTCCTGCTCTTTTTATCCCCGGCACTCTCGCTGTGCTCTCTCTCCTCTGCTCCTGCTCCTTTTATCCCCACCGCTCTCGCTGTGCTCTCTCTCCTCCGCTCCCGCTCCTTTTATCCCCGCTGCTCTCACTGTGGTCTCGGATCTGGTAGACATGCTTTTTGCAAAAGCGTCTTAGCCTGGGGTAATTGATAAGAGCAATGGTGAGCTTCCTTTGCCCTCAATGCTCCCTTGGTTCCACTCTCATTTTGCTGCTACGAAATACGCAGAGAAAAATGATTGTCAAGACTTTCCAAAAGAGACAGTGGGGAAAAAATTCAGTTGGTTAGCGCCTCCAGTTAGCGCCTGGCGGGGGCGCTAATGGGGCGCTGATGCAGTAGTGCCGTGGCGAGGCGAATCCGGCGACACACGCCAAATCCGGCCCCCTCCCCCCATAGCGCAGCTGCTATGAGTTACCGCCTGAGACCGCAGCATCAGGCAGATCGTGACATCAGTGAGCTTGCAACGCTCACTGGGCGCCCGACCTGCAAAATTCATTGTCGCCCCTGCCTTCGCGCCTTGCACCGACAGTGACAGGGAGCGGTGTCAAGCAGGTGGATGCCGGCTCCAGGGGCGCTACTTAAAGGGATCATTAATAATGAGTCGCAGCTGTCAGGTTAGTAGTGTTTCACTGCTTCCTTGTCAGTTTGACATTGTGCAACAGTTTAAATCAGTCATTTAAAGGTTGTTTAGTATCAGGAGTGTTGTAGCTACTAACAATTAGTTACATTTATCCCCACAACATATCAAAGTGCCAAACTTGATTACATTAATGGGGCTGTACTGGCAGTCGACCTCGCCCTCCAGGATCGACAGCGGAGGGAGCGGAGGCAACGAGAAAAATTGGAAGATGTGGGCAGAGGGAGGAGAAGGGCCATGAGGGCTCTCAATAGGATATTCCAAGGGTATTCCGAGAGCACTTCTCCAACCTCCAATTATGCGAGGAGCAGTGTATTAGAAGGCTCCACTTCAGCAAGGAGGTGGTCACAGAACTCTGTCACCTCCTGCAACCAGACCTCGAGCCTCAGATCAGGGCGACCACGGATCTCAGTGGCAGTCAACGTCACCGTCGCCCTCAATTTCTGTTCAAGTGGTCACCAGATAGTTCCACCAGCTCCTCTTCTGTTTGAACGTGTGGTCACAGGACAGATGCACCAGTTCCTCTTCTGTTCGAACAGACATAGGACAGTTCAACCAGTTCTGCTTCTGTTCAAGCTAATGGACACAGGAGAGTTCCACCAGCTCCTCTTCTGTTTGAGCGAAGGGTAAAAGTTCAGTTCCACCAGACCCTCTTCTGTTCGAGCAAGTGGTGACAGGACAGTTCCACAATCTCCTCTTCTGTTCGAGCAAGTGGTGACAGGACAGTTCCACAATCTCCTCTTCTGTTCGAGTGGTCTCAGGACAGTTCCACAATCTCCTCATCTGTTCGAGTGGTCTCAGGACAGTTCCACAATCTTCTCTTCTGTTCGAGCGGTCTCAGGACAGTTCCACAATCTCCTCTTCTGTTCGAGTGGTCTGAGGACAGTTCCACAATCTCCTCTTCTGTTCGAGTAGTCTCAGGACAGTTCCACAATCTCCTCTTCTGTTCGAGTAGTCTCAGGACAGTTCCACAATCTCCTCTTCTGTTCGAGCAGTCTCAGGACAGTTCCACAATCTCCTCTTCTGTTCGAGTAGTCTCAGGACAGTTCCACAATCTCCTCTTCTGTTCGAGCAGTCTCAGGACAGTTCCACAATCTCCTCTTCTGTTCGAGTGGTCTCAGGACAGTTCCACCAGCTCCTCTTCTGTTCGAGTGGTCTGAGGACAGTTCCACAATCTCCTCTTCTGTTCGAGCGGTCTCAGGACAGTTCCACCAGCTCCTCTTCTGTTTGAGTGAGCGTTCCTCAAGAGCAGCAACCCCAACTGTTCCATCCTACTCTGTCGCCGACCTTCCTGCTCAAAGCGCCCGCTGGGAGCTAATCTTGCCATTCTCCTCCCCGTCCAACTCACCTCTCCCAGTGCTGACCCTGTGGACTCTTGCAGCAGATCAGCCATGGCCGCCCCTCTCTGCATCTCCCTCCAGAATGTCTGTTCATTTGTGAACAAGGCCCTTGCCATCCATAAGCTTATCGTGGATGATTGCATCGACATCATGGCCCTTACGGAAACCTGGCTGAGGGGTGATGACACCTTACCCTTAAAAGAAGTTTCCCCGCCTGGCTATACCTTGAATCATTTGCCCTGCCCAAACAGTCATGGTGGCAGTGTGGCTCTCATCACCAAATCACACCTTGGTCTATCCCCCTACTCCTCTGGCACTTTCTCCTCCTTTGAGCATCTCACCTTGTTCCACCCCTCTCACCTCTCATTTAATATCCTCATTCTCTACCGCCCACCCAAGTACCATAAAAATGATCTCACCGAGATATCTTCACTGCTTTCCTCCCTCAGCCTCTGCACCGAACGACTTTTCATCCTTGGTGATTTCAACCTCCATCTCAATTCATCATGCTCTCTCTTCTCTGAATTTACTGCCCTCGTATCCTCCCTTAATCCCTCCCTCCATGTAAACTCTTCAACACATATTCACGGCCACCCCCTTGACTTTGCCATCTCACATGGCCTTGCTATACCCATCGTGTCAATCTCAGATAAGGCCATCTCTGACTACTTCCTTGTATCACTCTCCACCCACATCCCCCTCTATCATCCCCAACCCCATTTCCTTCTGTGTCCGCCCCTGGAAAAAATTATCTCCCAGCTCACTTACAACTGCACTTACATAATCCCAACTGTCTAGCCTTTGGCCCTCCATTCACCACGACAATTCTGCAGCTACCGATCTGCTCCACAACAACCTCACCACCACCTTTGATGCCCTAGTCCCTATTCAAACCTTTAATCTCTCTCACCCTGGCCGTTCCCCCTGGTGCGGCCTTCATCTCCGCTTCCTTAAGTCCAAGGGATGCAGACTTGAATGGATATGTCAGACAACTGGTTTAATCATTCACCGCCAGATCTGGCTGGACCACAGGTCCTGCTCTCGTCTGCCAAAACTGTTCACTATTACAGGATCAGGTGTCTCTTCTCTACTGAAAACTGTCTTCTTAAACTCCTCTCCCCAGTCTCCTCCACCCACATCTCCAACATCAAGTGTGAGGATCTCATGGATTTCTTGGCCTCTAAGAATAAGACCATCCGATCAGCTGCCTCTGCAATTGCCCTTCCTTCCCCTAGCTCACCGAGCCAAACTTCCTCTAAGGTTCACTCCTGCCCTAGCCCGGAACTCGCATCTTTCTCCAGTTTCTCTCTGATCACCCCTCATGCCCTGTCTGAACTCATTTTGTCCATGAGACCCACTTCCTGCTCCCTCAACCCTATTTCCACTAAACTGTTGACCACTCAACTTCCTTTTCTGGCCCCCATGTTAGCTGATATTGTTGACGATTCTCTCTCCCTCAAATCTGCCGTCATCACCTCTTTCCTCAAAAAAAGCAACCCTTGACCCATCCGTCCTTGCATAGATTGAAATGACCGAGGATGAGAAGTCACTGAGTGCAGAGGCAGAAGGAGGAAAGCAGGGAGGATGTGTGGGTGAGAAATCTGGGGGGGGGGTAGGCAATAGACAACCAGGATTTTAAGGAGGGAAGAGAACAAATGTCAAAATAGACCGCTCTGATGTCACAAAGGGCCGCTCTGATGTCACAACGGACCAATGTCACAGCAACTTCCTGATGACATCATTAAGCACTCCCATTTCTACATCTTTTGTCACAAGTACACCAAGTGTCTATGGTGCTGTGGGTTCTTTATTAGGAACAAACAGCTTCTCAATCCAATATGGCTGCCAAGGGTTGCGAATGTTGCCTGTCCATATGGTCTGTATCTCAGGTCTGGGTCTTAACCCCCACCACCCACCTTAAACTGCCACAAACAGCTGGCAGAACTTATATGGGCACATGACCCAGGGCGTCATCACAACTGAGGGGTTATGTAACCTGGCCTCACAATGAAAACCATGACAACACAGAAACCCAGAGGTGGACAAAATACAGCAAAGTGGTACAAACTGTGCGTTTCTGCATGAGATGGATGTTGGGACAGCGATAAAGTGTCTCGGGCTAAAAACACAAATGGACATTCTGCTTAACAAGCTCCACCAGCAGTTTTGTGTTTCGCTGGAGTCTACTGATGATCTTGCTGTGAAGATCCAGACTGAGATCCTTTGCTGTTTCAGAGTTCTTATGCAGACAAAATGGTCAAGTTTCTCCTATCTCAGTTAGAGAACGCTGACCAACAAATGAGAGTAGGAACACTCACTGTACTAAAGCACCTCATCATATTGGTCCCATCGCACTTGGAAAGGAAGAAGGCTCAGGTTGTGGCTTCAATAAAACCAGTACTTCTAGACAAGAGTAGGAATCAGGAGAAGAAGTTAATTGCCCAGGTAATATGTGTCATGGCCCAGCAAGGTTACCTTGAGCCAGAGGGAGGAAAGGCAAAGGTGTAATTCCTCATCCAACAGTGTGCTGTACCAGTTGGTTCAGGGACCCTGATATCACCCAATCATCAGCCACACCCAGTAACAGATGAAGAATTAGTCATACTATGTGAAAGAGTGATGTGTTTGATCACAACTGCAGTGAAGATGGAGGATGTCCTTTGGCCATCCTTACTGGAGTTTGTCACTGTGACCTGGTAAGGATTTAACAATAATCTGCAGTTGTTCAACACATATTGGGAAAAAGAAACTGCGAGCCGGTAGTGAAGGTTTTTCCCTTACTTACAATGAAGATGCCAATCTCCCTAAAGCCCAGGCACTGCTGACCCGGCTTCTCATTGTGACTTGTTGCCTGTATCAGGGAGGAGGCCGAGGAGCTGCAGCACTGAGTGTGCTGAAAGTCCTGAGTCTCAATATCCACCCAGAATCAGTGAGGTGGTGGGAAGAGGAGCTTGCACCATTAGATGACCATTTACTGGAAAATTCAGAGGAGTCTCTGTCCCAATCAAAATGATAGAATAAATTATTGGCAGTCCTGTGCCTAGCTTTAAATACGATTGATGATGAGGAATGGACATGTCAGCTCGCTGAAGAAATATCAAAACAGATCAACACTAATCATCATTCCCCACAAGAGAAGGGATTTCTATATAAATCTCTTGCGTCAGTGCTCCGCCAGACCCACACTAAAAACGTAAGGGAGGAGCTTCACCAAATGCTACTGAGTGTGCAGCACAGTGAGAGTGCGGAGAGATAGGGAGCAGCCCTCGCCATTGGATTCTGTGCAAAGGCACATTTTGATGATACACTCAGTAGCCTGGAGGAGTTTGCTAACTCCAACAGATTTAGGGTCAAGGCTGATGAGGAATCGGATAAAGTCAAGAGCACACTGGTTCTGTGCTATTGGAACATGGCAGTCTGCGCACCTGAGGAACTGCTGTTCAACATCGAGAGCCACATTCTGCCAGCTGTTAGTCATTTAATTACAAGTAGGCAGGGGATAAAGGCTGAATCTAGGGATCTCACACTAAAGCTCAGCCTAATACAGACCGTGACTCAGATAGCCAGATCCCTATATTTAAATCGCTGGAGACTTCCCATCAACTTTATCAGAAACAGGGTGCTGCTTACATACATGCAGGAGCTTATCGAGGCCGAGCCACCAGAGCTGCTCCAGAGCCCTGTTCGACAGTTAGTCATGAACGCCTGCACGCATCTCGTGCAACCACACACTGAATCAAACCAAGCTGACACCTGCCAATTGATTCAAAGCTGCCTGAGCAGGACTTTCGGCTTGGTACCTCCAGAACTGAACAATGACCTGGACACAAATGATAATACAAAGGAGTGGGCGACGCTTTATACCCAAACCACAGATTCACTGCAAAATCTTCTGAAGCAAATATTACTTCAGGACCTGTCCCCTCAAGGACTTGAGGCCATTTTCAATCGTGTAGAAGCCTGGATCATTTCAACAAAAGACTATGGGGGGAAAAATTCGGTTGCTTTGCGCCTCCTGTTAGCACCTAAGCAGGTGCTGATGGGGCGCAAAGCAACTAGCACCTGGGTACGGCTCCACTAATGCCTCCCATGAAATTCAGTGGGAGGTTAGTGGCGGCAGTAGCCGATAGCGCCCCGTGACGCTGCGTCTCCGGCGACAACGTCATGGCCGTGCGCAGCGCCCCGTTCGCTCCCCGGCCGCAAACTTCGGTTGCACCCCCTGACGTACCGTCGGATGCTATGTCTGACAGGGTCAGGGGGGCGTACGTGCGGCCGGGGCAGCGATATTTAAAAGGGAGGTGTCGGGCGGCCATTTCTTTTGGTGGCCGCCTGCCAGCACCTGCACCCTCTGCCGTCCCCCCACGTGGGTGCCAGCCGCGATCGGGCTGCCTGGCACTCCTCCTGAGTGCCAGGCTCTTTTACCAGCACCCCTATCCCTGGTGGCCCAGCTGCGCCCCGGTTCATGCTGCTCAAGGCCCCTCCCCTTTAATAAGGGGATAGAGGCCTGCAGTACCGCGGTGCAACGTGTCGGCGCGTGTGGCGCTGCTGCACGTAGCGCCTGGGATATATAGATTTTTTAAAATTTCTTTATGGGATGTGGGCGTCGCTGGCGAGGCCAGCATTTATTGCCCATCCCTAATTGCCCTTGAGAAGGTGGTGGTGAGCCGCCTTCTTGAACCGCTGCAGTCCGTGTGGTGAGGTACTCCCACAGTGCTGTTAGGGAGGGAGTTCCAGGATTTTGACCCAGCGACGATGCAGGATCGGCGATATACTTCCAAGTCAGGATGGTGTGTGACTTGGAGGGGAACTTGGAGGTGGTGGTGTTCCCATGCGCCTGCTGCCCTCGTCCTTCTAGATGGAAGAGGTCGCGGGTTTGGGAGATGCTGCTGAAGAAGCCTTGGCGAGTTGCTGCAGTGCATCTTGTAGATGGTAAACACTGCAGCCACGGTGCGCCAGTGGTGGAGGGAGTGAATGTTTAAGGTGGTGAATGGGGTGCCAATCAAGCGGGCTGCTTTGTCCTGGATGGTGTCGAGCTTCTTGAGTGTTGTTGGAGCTGCACTCATCCAAGCAAGCGGAGAGTATTCCATCACACTCCTTACTTGTGCCTTGTAGATGGTGGAAAGGCTTTGGGGAGTCAGGAGGTGAGGCACTCGTCACAGAATACCTAGCCTCTGACTTGCTCTTGTTGCCACAGTATTTATGTGGCTGGTCCAGTTAAGTTTCTGGTCAATGGTGACCCCCCAGGATGTTGATGGTGGGGGATTTGGCGATGGTAATACCGTTGAATGTCAAGGGGAGGTGGTTAGACTCTCGCTTGTTGGCGATAGTCATTGCTTGGCACTTCTGTGGCGTGAATGTTACCTGCCACTTATCAGCTCAAGCCTGAATGTCGTCCAGGTCTTGTTGCATGCGGGCATGGACTGCTTCATTATCTGAGGAGTTGTGAATGGCGCTGAACATTGTGCAATCATCAGCGAACATCCCCATTTCTGACCTTATGTTGGAGGGAAGGTCATTGATGAAGCAGCTGAAGATGGTTGGGCCTAGGATACTGCCCTGAGGAACTCCTGCAGCAATGTCCTGGGGCCGTGATGATTGACCTTCAACCACCACAACCATCTTCCTTTGTGCTAGGTATGACTCCAGCCAGTGGAGAGTTTTTCCCCCGATTCCCATTGACTTCAGTTTTACTAGGGCTCCTTGATGCCGCACTCGGTCAAATTCTGCCTTGATGTCAAGGGTAGTAACTCTCACCTCACCTCTGGAATTCAGCTCCTTTGTCCATGTTTGGACCAAGGCTGTAATGAGGTCGGGAGCCGAGTGGGAATCAGTGAGCAGGTTATTGGTGAGTAAGTGCCGCTTGACAGCACTGTCGATGACACCTTCCATCACTTTGCTGATGATTGAGAGTAGACTGATGGGGCGGTAATTGGCCGGGTTTGATTTGTCCTGCTTTTTGTGGACAGGACATAACTGGGCAGTTTTCTACATTGTCGGATTGATGCCAGTGTTGTAGCTGTTCTGGAACAGCTTGGCTAGAGGCGCGGCTAGTTCTGGAGCACAAGTCTTCAGCACGATAGCCGGAATGTTGTCGGGGCCCATAGCTTTTGCTGTATCCAGTGCGCTCAGCCATTTCTTGATATCACGTGGAGTGAATCGAATTGGCTGAAGACTGGCTTCTGTGATGGTTGGGACCTCAGGAATAGGAGCCAACAGGAGCCGATATGGATCATCCACTCGGCACTTCTGGCTGAAGATGGTTGCAAATGCTTCAGCCTTGCCTTTTGCAATCACGTGCTGGGCTCCACCATCATTGAGGATGGGGATATTCAAGGAGCCTCCGCCTCCTGTTAATTGTTTAATGGTCCACCACCATTCACGGCTGGATGTGGCAGGACAGCAGAGCTTTGATCTGATCCGTTGATTGTGGGTTCGCTTAGCCCTGTCTATAGCATGCTGCTTCCGCTGTTTCCCCTTTTTAGTCCTGTGTTGCAGTTTCCCCAGGTTGGCACCTCATTTTTAGGTATGTCTGGTGCTGCTCCTGGCATGCTCTTCTGCACTCCTCATTGAACCAGGGTTGGTCCCCTGGCTTGATGGTAATGGTAGAGTGAGGGATATGCCTGGCCATGAGGTGCCAGATTGTGGTGGAATACAATTCTGCTGCTGCTGATGGCCCACAGCGCCTCATGGATACCCAGTTTTGAGCTGCTAGATCTGTTCTGAATCTATCCCATTTAGCATGGTGGTAGTGCCACACAACACGATGGAGGGTGTCCTCAGTGTGAAGACGGGACTTTGTCTCCACAATGATTGTGCGGTGGTCACTGCTACCAATACTGTCATGGGCAGATGCATCTGCGACAGGTAGATTGGTGAGGACGAGGTCAAGTAGGTTTTTCCCTCATGTTGGTTCTCCCACCCCCTATTGCAGGCCCAGACTGGCAGTTATGTCCTTCAGGACTCGGCCAGCTCGGTCGGTAGTGGAGCTACCGAGCCACTCTTGGTGATGGACATTGAAGTCCCCCACCCAGAGTACATTCTGTACCCTTGCTACTCTCAGTGCTTCTTCCAAGTGGTGTTCAACGTGGAGGAGTACTGATTCACCAGCTGAGGGAGGGTGGTAGGTGGTAATCAGCAGGAGGTTTCCTTGCCCATGCTTGACCTGAAGCCATGTGACTTCATGGGGTCCAGAGTCAATGTTGAGGACTCACAGGGCCACTCCTTCCCGACAGTATACCACTTTGCCGCCACCCCTGGGGGTAAAAATTCACTTGGTTGCGCCTCCCGTTAGCGCCTTAAGAGGGCGCTAATGGGGCGCAAAGCCGCTAACGCCCGGGCGCAGCGATGTTTGCGCCGCTCGAGAACTTAACTTGAGATTGTGCGGCGGCGCTAAAACTTACCGCTGCGACCACCTGCGCGCGCAGATTGTGACGTCATTCCATGGTGCAACGCCCTTGTGGCGCCCCGTAGCGGAAATTGAGTGGCGCCCCCTGCCTTACCGCCTGGCGCTTCCAACGACCAGAAGACTGGAACGCTATCAATCGCTGTGGGGCTGGGGGGGGCGCTATTTAAAGGGGGCCTCTTCCTGTCTTTTATTGTTGGTGGCATTTTTGAACTATGCATTCTGAGAGAGAGAGGGAGAGACTTCTGGAGAGATTCAACGTTGTGTGAAGGAGTTTTGGGTACTGAGCAGCACTTTGCAGGTTCATTTTGATTTGCCATTCCTTGTATCGATTTAGCAGAGACTGTGGGAGCTGCACTCTGAGCTCTTTGCCTGGTATGCTCCATTGTTCTTTCCAGCACATTTGATGTGCAAGTCTCTCCAGGCCGAGATTCAAGGCAGCAATGAACAGGATGTGGATGGAAAGCAAGATTAACCATCCCCTTTAAGAACTGGCCCGTGCCATTGTGTGTGTGTTCCATTGCTGACTGACATTACATGAGCTTCGCCAGCGCTCCGAGTTAGCGCCTCACTGCTCGGCCATTGCGCCTTAAGAGAGGTGTGCAGCGCCTGCTTTAGCGCTCCACTCACCTCCCGGGGCGGTAAAAGTGAAGTTTCCTGTCAGTACCGATAATTAGCGCCAGGCGCTAATATTTGCGTCCGGACGATATTTGCGCCCCAAATGGGGCGCGACCTAATTTCTACCCAGTGGGGCAGGTCATAACCAGGGATGGTGATGGAGGATTTTGGGACATTGGCTGAAATATTGGGCTGGAGCGCCCCAAGAGGGAGGGGGAGCACTTCCAGTAGCGCCCCACCTCATGCTTGGGGCGCTACCATCGAATTTCGAGTGCAGTGGTGCTACTGCTAAAAGTAGCGCCCCGGCGAAGTTAGCGCCCCAAAGGGGTCGCGATCCAATTTTTGCCCCTACGAACGAGAGAGAGCCATGGAAATGACCTTAGAGTTTCTGAAACTTTACTGGAGGAAGCTCAATGTTAGTAATGTAGTGCCTGGAAATAACACGGGGACTCTGATTGGACGACGGATGCAGCGATGTGCAGACCCATTGCTTCCTGTTCGACAAATGGCCCTGGACACTTTGTATATAATCCTGGCCACTCATTTGTCGTGTAAAGGCATCAATCTGATTCCTCAAACGGAGCAGTGAGAGGTACTGAAAAGAGTCAGAGAACAGTTAGTTAACCCTGACACTTCAGTCCTCTTTCAATCATGCT